>JAMPIV010013942.1:0-528933 GCA_024509875.1 Oreohelix idahoensis | reverse complement strand
TTTTGTACCTTTTCACTCTCATTCTCTCGCGAGGTATTTTCCAGAGGTTACATGGCGTGTGATGACGTCATCGCTCTGACGGTTAATGGAATGTATGCTTGCGTAATCTTTTGTTTTCTAGAACTTTCTAAGGTAGTAGGTTTAGGGTATAAATATGTGCGTGTTGTGATGCGGTAAATATCGATAGACATAACCAACATAAATAAAAGCTCTTTGCTGTCCTCAATAATTGTTAAGAGTGGAAAGGGGTCTTGAGACAAACATAGAAAAAAAAAAAGGTTTGAGAATCGCTGCCCTAAGGCTAGGGAACGACTGCAAGAAAAGACCAGAAATATATAAAGAGAGTAAAAGATGAGGATAAAATAAACCTTTCATCCCCAATTATGTAAAAAAAAGGAAAACTGAGCACCATCTTAAGAGTTTGAAAGAGGCTAAGACAGGTCCTGGAATTTCCCCTCGAGACATTTTCTTTTCCAAACAACCATTCACGAATTCTCCACATCTTCTTTGTCGAGCAAACGGTTAAAAAAAAGTAGGCTCTTATTACAAAAATGATCAATAATCCTTGCACGAACTTCTCACAAGTTAAACATAATCACATACTAATAACATGTATTAAACTAATCAAGAACGTCATGCATGTTAAACAATCATCTTCACATTTATCTGTCTTCCTCTTGAAAGTTTGAATCCTGAATGGTATACGAAAATGGTTAAATTCGTTATCTACAACTACGTCTTGCCATCTGTCACGGGATTTGCCTCCCCTTTGCTCTGCAGTAGTGGTCCACCAGTGGCCAAAACTCAAGAGTATCTAAAATGGGTCGTCTAAGGTGTCTACCTTCGCACAAGATTACTCTTAGCAGAGTTGTAGATAGAAGAATAATGATGCTTCTATCTCAAGGAAGTTATCACAAGATAGTTCAGAAGTCAAGAACAATGCTGCATAGAGCAGAGCACTTTTAACATATCTGATCCGTCACCTTTTGTGATGTTTTAAGCAATGGTATGGCTTGTTCGAGCCACCAGTTGGTTTAATCCAGCAAAATTCCACTTATTATTTATTTGGCTCTATAGATGTAACTATATGTATTTTTATTAAAAATTTTAGATCATAACTGCGCTCTCTTATCTATAAGAACTGAATCAACTAAAATAACATAAAATAAATTTAATAATCAATTAGTCTTTAACAGTCTAAAATAAATATGAAGTGATGGGTGAACTTTAGTTAAAAATTGTCTTCACTGAGACTTGTTAGAGGAGTTATGAAAATGCCCTTTTGCTGTTTCCTTTAATAAGAACTTAGCTTGGTCTAAGTGAGTACTGCCGCCGTGGTTTTCGTCAATTCTTTTGTGATGAGTGAACTCAGTGTCGAATCCCAGCTCTTGACTCACGAGATAGTGGCGAAGACTATTACTTCAAACTGGTACTACGAACAGACTTGTAGCTTCGAACCACGAACTTTAGACAAAATAAAAAGAACTAATGCCTCTGCTAAGTACATTGTGGTCGGGAGATTAAACAGGAGCTTTTTCCCACTGTCCTTCCACCATTTGGGTCTCTGAATTTTTATTCTCTCTGAGCATATACAGCATAGCTCAGGGAATATTATTAGAAATCACATTATTCATCTGGTCACTTAAATGGGAAAAAGTGTCTGGACAACGCGAGTGCAAGGGCTTTTGAATGAACTAACATTATAAAAGTACACATATCTCACAAAATGATACTATAAACCCTAGGCACATGTGAGATAATCAACTCACTGCTACATTCGGGGTCTAGGGTCGTTTCTGCTTTCGCTTTCCTGAGCTGTAGCAAAGTTAGATTTTGCTGGGGAGGTTATGATGGTATCCTAAAAAGAATGAAATCCGTTATGTATTAACCGTGTGAGGTCAAGCACATGTAGGCCCCTGACTCTATAAATGATGATGATGAATTATGTGCAGGGAACCTAACGCTACCTCCCTAGATCTCACACGGTCACTATTTTGGCTCTAGTGTCTGGTGTATGATGTACCTAGTGTCTAGGGGAGAAATGAAATGATGGTACACAACACAAAAACACTTTAAGTTTCTATGAGGAAGTGAATAAAACCTGTGGTTAAGTTTTTCTTTAAATTTGATAATTTTTTGTACAATTTATTTTGCCTGTCCAGTCATATCGTTTGGACAGGTCTTTGAAAATGAGGACAAGATAATTACATAAAAGATTAACTAAAATTGTGTGGACAATCTGCCGAAATAACTACAATGTTACTATATGTCTTTCCTGTTGGAATATTCACAGCTTAAACTTTATTCTTCTAAGAGGGAGTCACTGTGTATGAGGGGCTGTATTATCATCATACCCCATCAACTTCCTGAGTATGATTTGAAATACCAGTGTTAATTTAAAACGAAACTGTCAGATATACCCAGGTCCTTAATATATCACCTGGGGTTTCTTGTTGAATGATAAGATAGTGTGTAGTTGCAGAAATATCGATATCACATCACACGCCCAAGCTCCTGCTGTTATCTCTTGACAGCATACATGAATTGTCGGAGACTTCTTGGCGTTATCGTTACTCCTCAGGTTTCCTGTTACCAGCTGGCAACAGGAAACAAAACCTCTGCAACAAAAGGACACCCTGGCCTTTTACATCTGATCACTTATTCTTTTATTTAATTTCATACGTGGGTATGGGGTCAGCCTCGCGTGCATTTCAGGTGCACTCACCCCTAATTTTTCATGACTCCCACCTTGCTGTGACCACACCTCAGGTCCCTATGGCAGATACGCCACTGTACATTTACATAGTTTTCCTCAATAATATAATGTGGGGTAACCACATTTCCTTTTATATGATTTTTCTCTTCTTTTTCTTTTTAAATATAAATGCTTCAGGCATGTTGAACAGTGTTCATGGAACACAGAGGCTTACTAATATATTCTAATACAATAATATTCAAACATAATCATGACAACATACATTTCAATGTGAGGACTCAACAATGTCTGCTCCCGGCACGTCCTTCACTTTTTCCCAATAGCAGTATCTAACTTTGGTAATGGGATTAAACATATTAAATTCATAAAGCATTCTTACCACAAATCAAGAAATATAAACAAATGACGCTGACTTGCAAAGAAATGGCCTCCGTTTCTTCTGCTCCGTCCAGACTGTGAAATACTTATTTAGTTATTTAATTTACTTTTAAATTTATCACAGCTGTTCTCAGCGTATCTGAATAAAAGTTTTGTTCAACTGGCAATGAATAATGAAAGCTTTTGCTAATATTTACTAGCACTGGCCAATCGAAAGCTTGCGACTACCAGAATTCAAATGCAGTTTTTGAAAAACAAAAATAATTCCAAACATACTCTGCGTCTGGTAGTCGATTGGCCAGTCTGCTTTAGTTATGCCAATACAAAAAGATGTTAGTTTTTGGTAACAATTTTCCTACCGCTCCCCTCTCCTCCTATACTCTTGTTACCCAAGCGAATTTGAATTTACCTCAATGCCCCCCTTCTAAGCTCGCGTCCCCACTAACGCTATGAAAAAAAAACAAGCAGGAACAACAGTCTGTCTTATCGTGCATCCGTAGACATTTAGTATGTTCTCAATAACTTGGCTAATACTGGGACTATCATATTATTTAAAACACATTTTTGCTCAGTGGACTCTAAGCTATACTACCATATGATTTTTATGATCAGTTTCATTATGGTTTTAGATTTTCAATTTTGTCACCGGTCATCGTCAAATAAAAATTTTACACAAGACGGCCATCTTCCCCTCTCGCTAACATGTATTTTTCAAATAACTAACTTGTTTTTGTGACGTCAGAAACATTACCGCGAGGAGGCAATAAAATTGTCTGCGTGTTTGCTTCTGTTGGCTTTGCTCCAGCGTATATATATGCATGGCAGAATGTGTCAAGCGAAGCGGGTTAAGAATTGGCGTTAATAATTTGTATTGTATCGTGTAACACTACCAAAAAATGTAAGGATTACTACTAAATTTTGCGTTAAAGTTGACAGAATACGTTAATTCAGATAGTTATTTTGCGGCACACTTCCGCAAAATCGTTAATTATAAGTCTTGGCTGCAGAATGTATGCAGCAGATCTGGCAAAATGTTAAATGTTGGTAGTACGTTTTCGAAACCGAAACTAAAATGCGTGTTAGATTTTTACCGTGGGATCGTTCTATAGGCTTTAGCACTGCACAAAAGGCAGCGTTGCTGGCGTGTGAGAGCATCACCGTCAGACACAATAGGGTGGGTTTATTTATTATCATTTTATGACTAAAATCTTACTGAAATGAGCGATTATTCTCACAGATTTTACTACACACCTCTCATCCTAAAACATGCAATCATTATAATCTGCGAGATAACTTAGCTCAATGAAGTCTTACGCGTTTTTCTGATCTTCATCATAAGGATGTCTTCTTAAAAAGTCTGCACCTACATTCCGAGGGCCGGGAATATATTCTATCAGAAATGAGTATGGCTGCAATAACAAGGACCATCTCAATAATCTGGAATTTTCATGCTTGGCCTGTGACAGGAATACGAGTGGTGAATGATCCGTTTGGACCACAAATGTCCTGCCATATAAATAAATCTGGAATTTTTTAATAGCCCATATCAAAGCTAGACATTCCTTTTCACTTGTTGAATAATTTTTTTCCGCCTTGTTCAACTTGCAGCTTGCATAAGCGACTGGGTTCAATTCCCCATCCTGTGAGGAGGACCTTTGCAACAATGTAGCGCCTAGACCCACATTGCTTGCGTCACTTCTCACGATAAATTCTTGATTCAAGTCAGGCAATTGCAGTACTGGCCTGCTTGTAAGTTTCTCTTTTAACTCCTGGTAAGCCAATTCACACTGTGCTGACCAATTTATTGTATCAGGTTGACCTTTGCGAGTTAAATCCGTCAGAGGAGCACATATAGAGTTAAAATGTTTGATGTACTTTTGGTAGAAACCACACAACGACACGAAAGATCGCACATCTTTCTTTGTTTGTGGTCTAGGTGCTCTTTTCAATTTTTCCAGATTCTTGGGATCAGGGGGTCATGCTACCCTGATGTACAGTATGTCCCAAGAATTCCAACTCTTTACAACCAATACAACATTTTGTTGGCCTAGCGGTTAAGTTAGCCTCTTTCAGTCTATCAAACAGCATATTCAAAGAGGTAACGTGTTCCTCAAATGTTTCCGTAGCAATGAGGATATCGTCCATAAAATTCGAAATACATGGATTTTTCAGGGGATCCAATAATTTTCGCATCATCCTTGAAAACACACTCGGGGCATTTTTCAACCCAAACGGTAACATGTTGAACTCATAATGACCTTCTGAGGTGCTAAAGGCTAAATAAGGTCGAACCTCAGGCTTTACTGGAATTTGGTAATAGCCTTTGCTAAGATCCACCTTAGAAAAATATTTTGCCTTGTTCAGCCTGGCAAATACAGTAGAACCTCTATAAGTTGACCACCCAAGGGACTGTAGCAAACCGGTCAACATACGGAGGTGGTCAACATACGGAACGAGGCCTATTGTTCTGATATTTTACTTCTTTGAACAGCTTATATTGGAGAATACAGTATCATACGGAATCATACATAATCACAACATCAAATCAAATCATCAACATCTGTTTTATCATGGTTTAATCATTCTTTCTGAAAAAAGGAGTCAATCTTGGTCTGTGTCTTATTCTTATTACAAACATAAGTGAAGAAAGCACTCTCAACGCTGGCTACACCATTCAACATACCTGGGCATTTTTCCACAGCAAATGACTTCAACTGCATTATCATTTGCCCGACAGCCTCTTCTTTTGGAGTCTCTGCAATTTCTGTGTCATCGTCACTTGCTTCTTCAACTTCATCAGCTGTTTCATGCACTGTTATGCTTGTCTGTACTTCTGTCAATATCGCTTGGAAAATTCCTTCTGGGTCAGGTTCATTACAGGTTGCCACCTCATCATCCATTGCAACAAAACCTTCAAAATCTACTCCTTCGAATTCTGCCATTGGCGATGGACTGTCCGATGGGGCTAAAACGTCATGCTCTTGGGTTGTGACAAATCCACATTTCTTGAAACAGTTCTGTTTCATTTCCGGCTCAACTTTATTCCAAGCAGAAAAGTTGATCCAGAGGACAGCATCCAGAGCGTTAACTGATGCAGCGGATGAAGTTGCTTCCACAGGCGGACCCCAGATCTATGTTTTAGTAATGACCCACTGCAGGAGCTGGGCTCGTGTTGCGCACATATTTTTGATGCACAGATTACAAAAATTACGATATGACTTATTGATATGAAAAAAAAGAGATTACTTTGGTTTTAGTCAAAGTTAGATCACCCATGATTTGATTTATACTTTTGATTATGTGGATGATCTCCCCTTGAATATTGATTGCGCGGATTAATACCGAATTTATGTAATTTCTCATTTGTTAGGGCCAGAATATAGATTGATCTTGTTCAATATGTTTATGGCCTGAATTTATATGTATTACTTGTCTAGTACAAGAAGATTCAGTCTTATATTGTATATCTTTGTATGTTTAGGTCGGACTATATTCTTTGTGCCAAATACTGGGGCAGGTTTTCGTTTCTCGAGACATGCGTAGTGAGTCTCGATAATGCCGCCGAATATGGCTGAGTGTGTTTCCTTGGGCTGGTCCCTTTTCAGGGTTAAAAAGTGATTTGTGCATGTTTTTCCAGGAGAAGTTTGTGTCTCTGCAAGAGTCTATTTGTCAGAGATTCTCCTCATGCACTTTTTTTTATTAATTCGGACTCCAGGTAATGCCAGACCCTTTCTTTTGATGATCTCTACGTGGTTAGGCCTAGATGGAGTCGTATTTTCGAACATCGTTGGTCGTTGATATACCATTGTAGATGACAGGTTTCCCAACAGTGCTGATGTCTACATGTAACAACTTTAGTAATGTGGAACAGTAGGGAAACGCTAGGAAATTATTGATATTCAAATTTTGAATTAACTTTGGCTTATCATTATCCTTCTTATGAGTGAGTGAGCGAAAACTCAGGAAGGCAGCCATCTTGCTTTCTTGTCATCATTATGGATCGCTGTTCTGAGAACAGTATACCAAACTTATTATCGGACAGGAATATGGAGATCTCACTAATGTGAAAACCCCTATCGTGGTTTAACTGTATTACATAAATATTTGATATATGTCGCTGGAGAACTTAGTCAAGAAAAAGGTTCGGCCAGTGGACTCTTTATATGTTTAAACACCCACAACCACTGATGCGTTCAGTCAGTTAGGGGATGTGGCAATAGTCTGCCAAAACATTGAATGATTCCTTATATTTTCCATCATATTTGAATGCTGCATGAAAGATGATTTACTGTTCAAATACCTGATGATATATATGTCAACATGTCCCCATGACTATGTTCCGTGCTGTCCTGATGTGTGCGTCCCTATTAAACGGTGTGAAATGCCCGCTGCAGTTCAAGTCGTCATTGCCTTGCATGAGTGTGTGAGAAATCTTATCAAATGGTCTATTACAACGAACTATCACACCATTCGCGTTACTTGACACTCCCACTCAATGTCAACATGACAGGTTGATTTAATGGTGCAGAAGTATCTAAAGAAGACCTGCTTCGGTGATGACCAGTTACACGACTCTACACATAACAGATACACATTATATCACACGTTATCAGTGGAAGCATTCAAGCGTTTATCAGCCCGGTAGTGCATTTTACATGTCTTGATGATGCCTTGGTCAAGAGGTTGGGTTTTTGAGGTCGTGTTTGGAGGCAGAAATTTCAGTGTCACGTTTGTGAGATGTTCCACTTGTGGGTGGCCAGGACAGTTGTCTACTGTCAGTAGAATGGACCGTTTCTTCTTCTTCATTTCTCGGTCGATGCCCCTTACCCACTCCTCAAATAGGGCGCCAGTCATCCATGCGGATTTGTTTGATCTCCAAGTGACGGGGAGGTCTTCGGGCTTCAGGTTCTTGAATGCGCGTGGCTTTGCCGATTTACCAATCACCAAGGGCTTTAGTTTCTCTCCGGTTGAGCCAGCGCAAAGCATAACTGTGAAACGTTCTTTGGAAAGTTTTCCGCTCTTACATTTGTCACCCTTCATAGCGAGGCTCCTGTCAGGTATCGCCTTGAAAAAGAGTCCGCACTCGTCAGCATTAAAGATGTCGTCGTCTTTGAAGCCTCTGGCGAAGTAAGGAAACTTTTTGATGAACTCTTCCACAGCTTCTACTGGAACTTCATTGGATTCACCACACAACACTTTCTGGGAGATCGTGTGTCGCAGTTTAAATTTCTCGAGCCAACCACTTGATGCTTGGAAATCTTCTGCCACCCCGAATTCCCTTGCGAATTTTTTAGCAACTTCTTGAATCATCGGCCCGGAGATTCGGGCGTTAACTGCCCTCATTGGTTTGAACCAGTTTAATGTGGCTTCATTGACTTCATCTAGGGGAGTTTTCCTCCTTTTCCGCTGTAGATCTCCGTTTTCCTTACCACATCTCTCCAAGTACTCATGTTTACGTTTTTGGATGTTGCTAACTGTGGTATTGCTAACCCCAAAATGTTCAGCCGTTTTTCTTTGGCTGCTGCTTTCCAGAAAATGTAGATCAACCTTTTCCTTCATTGTCAGCTCCTTGAGTTCTTTCCTTTGGGCCATCAAAAAGGTTAGGTTAATTTTGTCAACGATAAAGTGTATAAAACACAGTCTGAGAGAGAACTTACAGTTTAGTAGTTGAATTACTATCAACCGGCAGGGCAGTCATAGCAAGAATGAAGATTTTTCTTAGAAGTTGGTCTTTTTATACTGCATGTTTGCGAAAAAATCAAAGAGGTTAGGTTAATTTTCTTTGTCGGCAAGCATCATTCGAAAAGTGGTCAGAAAGCCTGTGCCGACAAAATTCAAAGTCACTGATTTTTTTAAAACTGGTCAAGTAATAGAGGGTAAATTACTATTGTGTGTCATAGTCCAAGTGGTCAAGATACAACGTACAGAGGTGGTCAACTTATAGAGGTCGTCTTCCATTGAATACATGTGGTGCGTGTCCAGTCTATGAAAATGTGGTCAACTTCGGGAGGTGGTCAATGTAGGGAGGTGGTCAACTATGGAGGTTCTACTGTAGTTGAGTAGTATCAGGTAATGTATCCACCTGACCTTCTGTGACAGCATTCAGTTTCCTGTAATCTATGCACAGTCTATGTTCTCCCGATGGTTTCCGCAACAAAACCACACAGGATTTATAAGGAGACTCACTGTGAGAAATAATCCCTTCTTGTAACAAATAATCTATCTCCTCTTTCAAAGCTTTTTCCTTAGCGAAAGGAATAGAATAGGGCCTCATACAGATAGGTGCTGGGTCTAGTAGTTTCATATCGTATTCCAACAAATTGGTGTGCCCCGGTTTATCCGTTAACACATCTGTATGTTTCTCAAGGACCTGTTGAACCTTCTCCCTCTGTCCTTTTGTCAGGTTATTACTGATCTTCACCTGTGCAAACGTTTCACTGGGTTTTAGTGGATCTTCGAATGAGGAGAGAGGGTCATTTTTCATTTCGGTTGCAATAGACAAGGCCAATAGGTGTGTTCCTTCCTAGATTTGTCTGTCCAGATATTTCTTCAAAAGGTTCACATGATAGACTTTTTCCTTTCCCTTTTTGTCTATCTTATAATTTGTTCTGGATACCTTTTCCAAAACTGTGTATGGCCCTTGCCATCCGATCTGAAGTTTATTGTTGCTGCCTGGCAATAGAAGAAGTACCTTCTCCCCTACAGTAAGTTCCCTATCCTTCGCTTTCTTATTATAATAAGCAGCATGCTTTTTCCTGGCTTGTCTCAAATTACCATTTGCCAGTTTCCAACTAGTTTTTAGACGAGTGGTCAGTTCGTTCACATATTGATATGATGAGGTAACAGTCTCCTCTGCCTTCTCATCTGTCCAGGTCCTTAACAAATTACATGTGGACTTTTAATTTTTCATACTTATTTTTCATGGCACCCGTCAGGTCCTTTACATTAGAAGCTTTGTAGTGAGGACTTTTCTTCCTAGAATCATCACTCACAAATCGTCCACTACCAATTCTTTTCTTGGGGTTTTTCCCGCACTTTAAGTTCATTGTGAGAGATCTTTCTCTCTTTTCGTTTCCTCCAGTTTATATAATTCTGACCGAGGGATTGTCAGTTTAGTCTGGGGTAAAACTACTCGTCGCATAGTGGCCATTCTAATACATTCGAGTGAAGACTGTGGGTAAAAAGGGGGCTCCCATTCCACGTTGTCTACTTTATTACAATTATTTTTATTTCCAGGCCTAAGTTTGCCCCGTGGCATGTCTAGGTCATGATCAATTTTCCCACTTGTGGGTGTTCCCTCATGAAATACGCCACATGCTTCTACAAAATTCTCAACGATGACCATCATATCTGGCCAATAATATTTTTGAGCTACTTTTTGGCAGATGGTACCTACTTTCTCGTGGTCCCCATCTTTTCCAACATGTAAACTCCGTATTACATCTGCCCTATACATTTTAGGAAGAACCAGCTGTCCATGACCAGCTGAACCAGTGCCGGCCTTCCGATATAACAATTTATTCTTTATGTAAAATTCTCCTTTTCTGGGAGGTTATGGTAGGTACGCAATTTTCGAAAGCACGGCTTCAGTGACCTATCTTGAGCCTGTGCCTTCCTCATCTTCTCTGGATGAGTATTTATAGGTTCATCTTCTTCCTTTCTGGATTGTGATCGGGTCTGGACTGCTGCCAAGACCACAGGTCTCTTGGGATTTCCCAAGTAGACATAACAACACCCCAATATCAGAGGGTAGATGGGTGCGTCTATCACCGCTGCTCTAATTATCCCTTCCACATAGCGAGTTTTCACTGTTATATTTGCAATGGGAAGTTTCATGAGTGGTAGGTCCTTGGTCGCCCCTTGTATCTCCACTGTTTCTGTGGTATACTGATCTGGGTTCACCAAGTGCGCGCTCACGACAGCATCAAAATCTAGACCTGTATCATAGAGACACCTAATGGTGACATCATTACATACAACATCCTCACAAACTGGGGGGTGATAAGGTTCCTGCTGTCCAGCAGGTTTGTCCTTTACTTCCTGGTTCCCCCTTCTCATAGCAGCACATCCAGAAGGTTTACTTTTACAGAATTCTGTGTTATGGTTGTCCTTCCTACAATGTTTACACCACCTCTTTCCTTGGTTAAAAGGTTTTCTTTCATCATTCTTTCTGTCATTGAAATGTGAGGTTTTATTTTTTAAATCATTTCGAGGCCTATCAAAGTTCTGCTTACTTCTGTTGTCATATTTATTATGGTTTTGAGGAGCCTTATACTGATCTACTGGTTTTTTCTTAATGCCAGCTACCTCTGCCTGGGCTGCCTGATACCTTTCAGCGACATTTATGATCTCACCCAGTCTCTCCGCACCCTGTTCCATGAGAAACTTTCTCATGTCTGGAGCCATGGACTCTCTCATCTGTTCAATGAGTATCATCTCTTTGAGATCTTGGGTTTTCCCCAAAGAAGCCCATTTCTCCATATACGTTTCCAACCGGGCGGAGAACTGGTGATAGGTCTCACCCGACAGTAGCCTGGCATTCCTAAATTTCTTTCTATAAAACTCTCCGTTCTTTTCGTATCTTAACAGAAGAGCCTGCTTCAACATGTCATAGTTGTCTTGGTCATCCCTGCTCATTTTGGAAAACACTTCATAAGCTGTTCCCCGAAGACCCTGAGACAACTTTACATCCCATTTTTCTCTTTCTAACCCAATAGTAGTGGCTAATATTTCGTATCTGCTTAAATACGACTCAATGTCATCATCCTTTTCCACAAAGTAATCTAAATGGAACCCCACGGCTGATGAGGAGGCCCCTGGCTTGCAGCTGAGTCGGAAGTGGAAGGGCTAGTTCCATTTTCAGGAGCATGGCCTTGCAGCTCTAACTCCCTTAGTCGTATCTCATGTTCTCGTTGTAATCTTTTATCTTCCCTTTCCGCCTCCAATCTCCTTTCTTCTTTCTCTCGTTCCGCCTCCAATCTCCTTTCTTCTTTCTCTCGTTCCGCTTCCAATCTCCTTTCTTTGTTTCAGCCTCAGGTTTCTTCTCCTCCAACTGCAGCCTCTTAATCTCAGCCTCCCTATCAGCCTCTAATTTCTTAGTCTCCCTAGCATCTTCTAATTGCATTTTCCTTTCCTCAGCTAACCTATGTTCTTCCCTAGTAATAAATTTATCACATTCTGAGGTGACATAGTCAATTAAGATTTGACCCTCCATATTCATTTCTTTTGCAGTCTGAACAGCCGCAGATCGAAACTTGGCCAGATCTGCCATTCTGATAAATGCAAAATGTTTTAACTAAGTTTTTAAATAAGCATAAATTTATCTAATTAATTCTGGGTTCTGACAGTTTCTTGACTTCCCAAATCTTGGGCAATAATGATTATGGGGATTCCCTGGGACAATAGAATGTTGTTTATGCTAAGACCCAGACCCCAATGTATGTAGTACTAGGAGAAATTCAAATGCCCGGACAAGCCTACCAATTTATGTAGCAAAGTTAGATTTTGCTGGGGATATGTTGCGTGATAAATTCTCGCAACATCGTTTTATTTCAATATCTGTTTTATAACGCAAGGGCAACAACTGCTTGAAATCTATAGTCACTTTTCTCGGTAAGCATTTGTCTTCTCGCGTTAGTATCGAATGCAGTTAACTTTTGAGCTGTGGTCATTTTTGCGCTGGACTGCGCATGACTTGTCTTGTTTTTTGGTCGATCGGTTTCCGCCCACCACTAGTGGGAGTGAGCGATTTGGAATGGCGAAAGAGATGCCTCGTTGAAGAGGGGATCTCCGCTTTTTTTTTTGTTCTGTCAGGGATGTGTAGTCCTCTTTGGATATTTCGTTTAGTCGAGATAATACCTCTAGTGTTTTCCCACATGTCGGGAGGCGTGATATTTCTGTGTATTTCATGAAAGCAAGGTAAATTGACTTTTTCATTAACTCTATCGATTTTGGGTCGTGAGCGATTTCGATTCATAGCCTGTCTCCGAAAGTCGTCGTCACGAGATGTTCTTTCCCAGCTCACATGTCGCTGCATTGTACTGCATCGGTTGATGCATGTACCAAGGACCATTACTTGCTACTTTGTTAAATGAACTAGGTTTAGAAAACCTTTATTATCTAGAGGATATTCTTGAGGACATTATTTATACTTCGGCAGACGTGTCTGTCTTGCTGAAGTCAAACTAAGGAGAGTGAACTGATCTCATACATCTGGTTATCTCCTGGCTGTTATAGAAAAGGATGGAGTTGTTCACCTGACTACATTTACAGCACTTTGAAATATAACATGCATCTGACTCATCATTGTAATGCTGTCTACCGTTTATTGCTGTATTGAATGTTGCTGTGATAATGACTGTTTGATGTGCCTACACATTTGCGTAACCATTTTGTCACTGTGGCGTCCACAATAAATAATGAAGAAAAACGTCAACGGCTGTTTCAAGACTCATTGACTTTATACGTCGTGAGTTTACTGACGTCCTATGTGGATTGCCCTGTTATTGTTGCATGAACATTGTTTTGACTGAACACATCTACACACTACACAAAACCAGACATGCGGATGCCATCCATCATCATATGGCATCACGCATCATTTGGTGGCCATAAGCTGGTTTGATTCTGGTACTAGCAAACACGGGGTCCCTTACCCACTTCATTTTCAACAAGAATTCATCAGCATCCTTCAAGAAATTAACATTCTTCAATACAGTCAACATCTTCAAAATTTTCAAAGTACTCGGCGTTGCCCGGTAAAAGTCAAAATTTCAACTTTTTGACGGAAACAAGAATTTGACAGTACCCGGCGTTGTTACATGTTGCCGGATAACTCGGACTGCTGTTATCTTTTACGCAAGTCAAGCAAGTTGCTGCTGTCAAGGTTCCAGTGCTGTCGTTTTTTGAGAAGGTCAAGTGCCGGTTGAAACGGGTTGTTTTCTGAAGAAGGCCAAGTACCGATTTCCATCAACTTACTTTTGGATTAGAAGGTCAAGTGCCGAAACAACTCAACACACAGTATTTCAGAAGCTCTTGTACCATCGTGTTAGCAGTGGAAGCAGTTCAGATGTGCCATCATCGTTGGAGCTTCGCTCTTTAGGACGTTGATTGACATCCGTTTTTCTGCTGTTCTACGATTGGAAGCCTTTAAGTTAAGTGGCCTGTTTGTATGTAAACTGTGCCCTTATACTTCTGCTGAGTCTTCTGTGTATCATCTCATTCTATATATTATATGTCTATATGTTATTTGTATATTTATATGTTTATATTTCAGCGGGTTCTCGGTTGGGTGGTGTCTCCGTTAGATTATGCCACGTCATAGAGGTCGTCTATTGTGAGCGTTTTCTGTAGGGTTTGCAAATTTCCGATACTGGAATTTGCTAAGCGACTTCTGTTGCTATTTATGTTAGCTGTGATGACATGTTTTAATATTGTTTTCGTTATTATTTCACATTCTTTAGTTTTGTTGTGATTTGTTTGTATTTGTTAGCCTACTCTTGTCTATAATTTAGTTTCATACAACATTTTTGTTTATACACTGTGGTGTCATGTATTTTGTTTAATTCTATCGCAGATATCGTCACATTTTTTTGTGATATTTCATTAATTTCTGCTTTATTTTTAGTTGATTTCTGCGAAAGTTTTTGTATTGTTGCTGATCTTTGTTATTGTTTACATTGTTATTGTTTACATTGTTTGTACTGTTTACATTTTCAATGTTTACATTCTGCATGTGTTTACATAGTCATTGTTTACAGTTATAGTAATTAGTTAATGGGCTATGCTAATGCACTGTTACTACTATACTGATGATAAATGAATGATGAATAGTGTCGTGCACTATTGAATGAGAAGTGCACTTATGATCAAGATTTGAGTGCTGATATTTCATATACAAGTTCTTTGATTGGAGACTTGTTTCCCACAGAGACTGGGATAATATAATGTGATGTGAATATACAAGTGCTTAATTAAGACTTGTTACACTTAGGTTTGAAATAAATTAGTTAATTATTTCAGGTTTTGGACTCATATGTTAGACAACATGTCTACATTTGAGCACTTTATTGAGCAGGGTAAATTGCTTGGGAAGACTGGTGATAAGTAAGAAGAATTTGCAACTGCTCGATATGATAAAGCAATGGAAGCTGAACAAAAGAAACTGCATATGGAAGCTGAACAAAAGAAACTGCAGATGCAAGTGGATGAAAAGAGATTCCAAATGGAAATGGAAAAACAAAAAAGGGAATCAGAAGCTGAGGAAAGAAAGCTACAGCTAGAGGCTGAGAATAAAAGACTTGAAAAAGAAGCTGAGAATAAAAGACTTGAAAAAGAAGCTGAAAATAAAAGACTTGAAAAAGAAGCTGAAAATGAAAGACTTCAAATGCAGGCTCAAGCTGAAGAAAGGAAGTTACAAAGAGAGTCTGATGAGAGGAAAGCAAAAATGGAACATGAAGAAAAACTCTTAGCTTTAGAGTTGGAGAAATTGAAATTGACGAGCATGAGTAATGGTAATGATTCAAACAAGGGTTCATCTTCTGGGAAGGCTAATAATGATACTTTTAAGATTAAGTTACCAACATTTAGTCCTTCCAGTGATGACATAATGTTCTATCTGGACAGATTTGAACAAGCATGTACAGCTCATAACATAGACAAAGCAAAATATGTTTATCAGTTATCAGGGATACTGACAGGTAAAGCTCTAAGTATATTAAATATGGTGGATGAACCTGACAAGAGCAATTATGAGGTTGTCAGGGCCGCTTTGTTAAAGAAATATCAGCTTAACGAAGACGGCTATCGTCTACAATTTAAAAACATGTTACCTGAAAATGGAGTTGAATTCTCCGAGTTTATTGCAAGAATACGCATTACTTTCTCACGATGGGTTGAACTATCTAAGACGGAAAAAAACTTATGAAGGACTTATGGACTTAATACTTAGAGACAAAGTCATGTCGTCTGTCAATGAGTCTTTCCTTGCTTTCCTTCATGAACGTAAACCTAAAACAATAAAAGAAATGGAAGATTTCTGTTGCCAATACGTAACTGCGCACCCACACATAACCATGGGTAACTCTAAGGTGAAAGAAGGTTTACCAGTTGCTTCGGCAGCTCCGTATGGTCAAAACTTTGCTCGTAGATCCCAACAAAATTTTGATAGAAAGGGCAGCGGTAATTTCTGTCAAAATCATGGAAACCAATTTCATGGTGATTCTTCTTCGAAGAATTGGAGACAACCTGATAGTGGTCGTTACTATCACCCTAATAATTATAAGCATTTCAAAAGAGGATATGGTAATAGAGGTTATTCCTGCCGAAGACCTCAGAACCAAACAAATAGATGTTCGCATCAATGTGAACATGATAGTAATCGTGGAAACTGGAATTCGAACCAGTATAACAATTACAATAGAGACAATAATAACTGCAGAGATAATAATAACTCTGATAACTTCAGAGGTAATAATAGTCGGGGTAGATCTCAACACAAAAAAAAAGAGATATCAGCAGGCTAATGCTGTACAACAGGAAACTGAGGGAGCCTGTAATCATGTTGTTGATAGTAAAAACTTTGACGCTGTCACTAGTTCTGCTTTTGACTTTGAGAGAGCAAACAAATGCCCCCAATGCAGTACTTTATTCGAACCGGGTACCATAACTACTTTGAGTTGTGGTCACCCACTTCCCGCTCTTCCTGCTGCTGTTGCGCATGACGGGAGGGGTTCTTTAATTCTACATAAGGGTCTTGTTAATGATACTCCGGTCTCACTACTTTTCGATTCCGGATGCACCACTATTGGTGTTAGACAATCGCTTGTAGATCCATCTTGTGCTACAGGAAGGGTTATTAAATGTGTCACATTTGGCGGCACTCTAGAAAAATATCCTACTGCTGTAATTCGCATTGCCACTCCTTTCTTTACTGGAGATGTGCATGCTTGTCTCTTACCTAATCCTATTGCGGACCTTATTATTGGTCGTATTCACGGAGTTAGGGAGTGTACCCCACAGCAGATTGCTGCTTGGGAAGATAATAACATGCAAGCTACAAATGCAGTAGTTACAAGAGCACAAGCTCTACAAACACCCGAAACTTCACTGAATAGTGATAATGAAGTTGATAGCCAAGATAGTCACTTAGTGATCACTCGTGACTCTTTCATAAAATTGCAAGAAGAAGATTCTTCTTTAAAAAAATTCTTCGTTCTTGCGAAGAAAGGTGATCCGAATCAGGATACAAATAGAAAATCTTGGATTGCAATGAGAAACGGCGTACTTGTACGTATGGTACAAGATTCGACTACGTCGGCACATTCGCAAATTCTTGTTCCCAAGAGCATGAGAGTCCAAATATTACAACATGCTCATGACTCGCAATGTGCTGGACATATGGGTTTTGCCCGTACGAAGTCGAGAGTCCTTGCGGCTTTCTTTTGGCCTTTTGTCAATAAGGACATTCGTATTTACTGCCGATCATGCAAGGTATGTCAGGAGGTCAAATCTAGAGGACCACGACATGCTGCGCCTATCCAGGCTGCTGACATTCCTATTCGGCCGTTTCAGAAAATGGCCATAGATATTATTGGCCATTTTAAGGTCAAGTCGGCCAGAGGACATCAGTTTATCCTTACATGTGTCGATATGTGCACACGTTGGCCAGAGGCTATTCCTCTTAAGAGCATATCTACTACAGATATCGCAGATGCTCTTTGGTTGATATTTTCTCGCTTGGGGTTCCCCAGAGAAATATTGTCAGACCATGGCACTCAACTCATATCTGACACTATGTCACAGGTAATGTCTACCTTACATATTGAACGATCTCTCAGTAGTATCTACCATCCTATGTCTAATGGGTTAGTTGAGCGTCTGAATAGAACGCTCAAGACTTTGCTTGGTAAGATAACTGAAGATCATCCTCAAGATTGGGACAGGGTTTTTACCCGCGGCTCTCTTTGCCTATAGAGAAGTCCCTAATGAACACACAGGATTTTCTCCCTTCGAACTTGTCTTTGGCGCGCGTCCACGCGGCCCTATGTCTTTATTACACGATCTCATCACTGCCGATGATATTAGCGATGAAACTCAATCCTCATATGAGTATGTCATTGCTCTTAGACAAAAGATCAGTGAGGCATGTAAGCTAGCAACTGCTTCATCAGAAATTGCTAAAGAGAAGGCAAGGCAGTTTGCTAACAAGAATAGATGTCTACGACAACTTTGTCCAGGTGACAAAGCATTCGTCCTACTCCCCAGTAGGGAAAATAGACTTCTTATTGCATGGAAAGGTCCGTATGCAATAGTCTCTCGGATTTCCGATGTTGACTATGTGGTCGATATTGATGGAAAGCATAAAACTTTCCACATAAACATGCTTTCGGAATTTCACGAACGTCCGGACTATTTGCTGCCTATTTTCCAGGCAACGGATGATGCTCCTGCACCTCACGGTCATTATTCATCCCTGTCTGTCATTCAGGATGAGGAAGCTACCTTCTCTGATGTCAACCTTCCCCTTCCAGTGGTTCCATTACATTCCACGGAATCTTGGAAAAACGTTTCTGTTTCTCCTAATCTTTCTGGTGACGAACATCGACGAGACTTGTCGATGTTACAAACATTTCAGGATGTTCTCACTGACATTCCTGGACACACAGATGTCATAGAACATGACATAATTCTTACCGACAATAATCCAATTAGGGTTAGGCCGTATCCTATTCCTATACACTTTCAGTCGCAAGTGGAAAAGGAATTGGATGAAATGATTCAATTAAATATAATTGAACCATCGACTTCACCATATTCTTCTTCCATGGTTATTGTCCGGAAGAAGGATAAGAACATACGAATTTGCGTTGATTATCGCAAAATTGAATCAGGTCACAAAGTTCGACGCTGAACCGATGCCTTTGTTAGAAGATCTACTGATTAGACTTTCTAATTCTAGATTCTTCACTAAACTTGACTTGTCTAAAGGTTATTGGCAAGTGCCTTTAGCAGAGCATGCCAAACCTCTTACTGCTTTTTCTACACCTAGGGGTCTATTTCAATGGAATGTTATGCCTTTTGGTCTCATGAACGCCCCTGCCACTTTCGTTCGCATGATGCGTCGAATTCTGTCACATCGTTCGGATGTCATCGCATACTTAGATGACATCTGTCTCTTCAGTGATACCTGGGAAGATCACTATTTAGGGTTATATGACTTACTGTCCACTCTACGTGAGAATAATTTGACAGCAAAACCTTCTAAAGCTTTTGTTGGTTTTGGTGAAATCTCTTTCCTGGGTCATCGTGTTGGTCATGGTCTCTTGAAGACAGAAGACCACAATACTTCCAAAATACTGAACATCTCTGTTCCTAAAACGAAGAAACAAGTTAGGAGTCTCTTAGGTTTAATTCAATTTTATGGGAGATTTATTCCAAATTTATCTTCGATCATGGCACCTCTCTCAACATTGTTGAAGAAAGGTTCGCCTAATCTGGTCCGTTGGTCTGAAGAATGCCAATCTTCACTAGACCAAATCAAGAATATATTTTCTTCTCCTCCCATCTTAAGATTACCTACTCTTGATAGGACTTTTGTTCTTCGGAGTGATGCTTCATCCACTGGGATTGGAGCAGCACTGATGCAAGAATATGCAAATACTCTGCATCCTGTTATGTACATTTCTAGAAAACTAAATGCGGCAGAGAGGAACTACTCGGTTTTAGACCGTGAGTTGTTAGCGATGGTTTGGTCAATTCTAAAGCTACAAAGATTCCTCCTGGGCGCACATTTCATTCTAGAGACTGATCAGAAAGCTCTTACAGCTATTCAGACTAAGAATTTGAAGAGTTCGAGATCCACTCGATATGCTATAGCTCTTCAACCTTTTCACTTCACGGTACGAGCTATCCGTGGTGCGGATAATGTGATGGCTGACATTTTGTCTAGATGCCCACATGACTCCAACTAATACTTCTGTCCTATATTTCTATATATTACAGAGTCATAACACACCTATATTTCTACAATAGATTAGCACATCTGTACTTACTTTATATGTACACACTATCGTGCTTTGTTGTCATCTTCTTCTGTTCGTTTTTTAAAATGATAGAGGAGGACTGAGTAGTTAATATAAGGGCCGTTAGTTTACTAAACAGCCACAATTATTAATAATGTATTGTACCTTATGAAGCATATTAGTTATTAATTAGCATTATATTGCTTGTACTTTCTCAGAATGTCATTGTTGAGCTGAGGACTTACCTTACGAGTTCTAGATTGTGTACTTACCCTCGGAATACCAGAGCATATGTCCTGGATCGTCATGTAGTTTAACTTTGCTATGTACTTATGTCATTACATGTCAAAGAATGTACTATTTAAATTTTCCTATCAGATTTGTACATCCATTTTTAAAGACAATATTAGAGTATGCTGTTTAATGATGATTATAGTAACTTGCATACGTATATTGTGTTTACATGCTAACGTGATGTGTGTTGGTGACACCTCCCCGATGTGAATATTTTTTGAGACATATTTATTTTTCTGTTGAGGTATATCCTCACCAGACACTCTATAATTAGCCTATTGTTTGGCAATTTAATTAATTATCAGCGCATAATTCGTGCGTTTTGAGCCGCTTATCGCTTGCTCTTTGATATTAAAAAAAAAAATATGTTCCACATTTTTTTTTTATCGGGAGGAGGTGGTGATATGTTGCGTGATAAATTCTCGCAACATCGTTTTATTTCAATATCTGTTTTATAACGCAAGGGCAACAACTGCTTGAAATCTATAGTCACTTTTCTCGGTAAGCATTTGTCTTCTCGCGTTAGTATCGAATGCAGTTAACTTTTGAGCTGTGGGTTTTTTGCGCTGGACTGCGCATGACTTGTCTTGTTTTTGGTCGATCGGTTTCCGCCCACCACTAGTGGGAGTGAGCGATTTGGAATGGCGAAAGAGATGCCTCGTTGAAGAGGGGATCTCCGCTTTGTTTTTGTTCTGTCAGGGATGTGTAGTCCTCTTTGGATATTTCGTTTAGTCGAGATAATACCTCTAGTGTTTTCCCACATGTCGGGAGGCGTGATATTTCTGTGTATTTCATGAAAGCAAGGTAAATTGACTTTTTCATTAACTCTATCGATTTTGGGTCGTGAGCGATTTCGATTCATAGCCTGTCTCCGAAAGTCGTCGTCACGAGATGTTCTTTCCCAGCTCACATGTCGCTGCATTGTACTGCATCGGTTGATGCATGTACCAAGGACCATTACTTGCTACTTTGTTAAATGAACTAGGTTTAGAAAACCTTTATTATCTAGAGGATATTCTTGAGGACATTATTTATACTTCGGCAGACGTGTCTGTCTTGCTGAAGTCAAACTAAGGAGAGTGAACTGATCTCATACATCTGGTTATCTCCTGGCTGTTATAGAAAAGGATGGAGTTGTTCACCTGACTACATTTACAGCACTTTGAAATATAACATGCATCTGACTCATCATTGTAATGCTGTCTACCGTTTATTGCTGTATTGAATGTTGCTGTGATAATGACTGTTTGATGTGCCTACACATTTGCGTAACCATTTTGTCACTGTGGCGTCCACAATAAATAATGAAGAAAAACGTCAACGGCTGTTTCAAGACTCATTGACTTTATACGTCGTGAGTTTACTGACGTCCTATGTGGATTGCCCTGTTATTGTTGCATGAACATTGTTTTGACTGAACACATCTACACACTACACAAAACCAGACATGCGGATGCCATCCATCATCATATGGCATCACGCATCAGGAGGTTATGATGGTATCCTAAAAAGAATGAAATCCGTGTATGTATTAACCGTGTGAGGTCAAGCACATGTAGGCCCCTGACTCTATAAATGATGATGATGAATTATGTGCAGGGAACCTAACGCTACCTCCCTAGATCTCACACGGTCACTATTTTGGCTCTAGTGTCTGGTGTATGATGTACCTAGTGTCTAGGGGAGAAATGAAATGATGGTACACAACACAAAAAAACACTTTAAGTTTCTATGAGGAAGTGAATAAAACCTGTGGTTAAGTTTTTCTTTAAATTTGATAATTTTTTGTACAATTTATTTTGCCTGTCCAGTCATATCGTTTGGACAGGTCTTTGAAAATGAGGACAAGATAATTACATAAAAGATTAACTAAAATAGTGTGGACAATCTGCCCAAATAACTACAATGTTACTATATGTCTTTCCTGATGGAATATTCACAGCTTAAACTTTATTCTTCTAAGAGGGAGAGTCACTGTGTATGAGGGGCTGTATTATCATCATACCCCATCAACTTCCTGAGTATGATTTGAAATACCAGTGTTAATTTAAAACGAAACTGTCAGATATACCCAGGTCCTTAATATATCACCTGGGGTTTCTTGTTGAATGATAAGATAGTGTGTAGTTGCAGAAATATCGATATCACATCACACGCCCAAGCTCCTGCTGTTATCTCTTGACAGCATACATGAATTGTCGGAGACTTCTTGGCGTTATCGTCACTCCTCAGGTTTCCTGTTACCAGCTGGCAACAGGAAACAAAACCTCTGCAACAAAAGGACACCCTGGCCTTTTACATCTGATCACTTATTCTTTTATTTAATTTCATACGTGGGTATGGGGTCAGCCTCGCGTGCATTTCAGGTGCACTCACCCCTAATTTTTCATGACTCCCACCTTGCTGTGACCACACCTCAGGTCCCTATGGCAGATACGCCACTGTACATTTACATAGTTTTCCTCAATAATATAATGTGGGGTAACCACATTTCCTTTTATATGATTTTTCTCTTCTTTTTCTTTTTAAATATAAATGCTTCAGGCATGTTGAACAGTGTTAATGGAACACGGAGGCCTACTAATATATTCTAATACAATAATAGTCAAACATAATCATGACAACATACATTTCAATGTGAGGACTCAACAATGTCTGCTCCCGGCACGTCCTTCACTTTTTCCCAATAGCAGTATCTAACTTTGGTAATGGAATTAAACATATTAAATTCATAAAGCATTCTTACCACAAATCAAGAAATATAAACAAATGACGCTGACTTGCAAAGAAATGGCCTCCGTTTCTTCTGCTCCGTCCAGACTGTGAAATACTTATTTAGTTATTTAATTTACTTTTAAATTTATCACAGCTGTTCTCAGCGTATCTGAATAAAAGTTTTGTTCAACTGGCAATGAATAATGAAAGCTTTTAGCTAATATTTACTAGCACTGGCCAATCAAAAGCTTGCGACTACCAGAATTCAAATGCAGTTTTTGAAAAACAAAAATAATTCCAAACATACTCTGCGTCTGGTAGTCGATTGGCCAGTCTGCTTTAGTTATGCCAATACAAAAAGATGTCAGTTTTTGGTAACAATTTTCCTACCGCTCCCCTCTCCTCCTATACTCTTGTTACCCAAGCGAATTTGAATTTACCCCAATGCCTCCCTTCTAAGCTCGCGTCTCCACTAACGTTATGAAAAAAAAACAAGCAGGAACAACAGTCTGTCTGGTCGTGCGTCCGTAGACATTTAGTATTTTCTCAATAACTTGGCTAATACTGGGACTATCATATTATTTAAAACACATTCTTGCTCAGTGGACTCTAAGCTATACTGCCATATGATTTTTATGATCAGTTTCATTATGGTTTTAGATTTTCAAATTTGTCACCGGTCATCGTCAAATAAAAATTTTACACAAGACGGCCATCTTCCCCTCTCGCTAACATGTATTTTTCAAATAACTAACTTGTTTTTGTGACGTCAGAAACATTACCGCGAGGAGGCAATAAAATTGTCTGCGTGTTTGCTTCTGTTGGCTTTGCTACAGCGTATATATATGCATGGCAGAATGTATCAAGCGAAGCGGGGTGTTAGCGTGGCGGGTTAAGAATTGGCGTTAATAATTTGTATTGTATCGTGTAACACTACCAAAAAATGTAAGGATTACTACTAAATTTTGCGTTAAGGTTGACAGAATACGTTAATTCAAATAGTTATTTTGCGGCACACTTCCGCAAAATCGTTAATTATAAGTCTTGGCTGCAGAATGTATGCAGCAGATCTGGCAAAATGTTAAATGTTGGTAGTACGTTTTCGAAACCCAAACTAAAATGCGTGTTAGATTTTTACCGTGAGATCGTTCTATAGGCTTTAGCACTGCACAAAAGGCAGCGTTGCTGGCGTGTGAGAGCATCACCGTCAGACACAATAGGGTGGGTTTATTTATTATCATTTTATGACTAAAATCTTACTGAAATGAGCGATTATTCTCGCAGATTTTACTACATGAGCGAACTGGCATAAAGCCACACCAGGGCTTGCTGTAGTGGTTTATGAACATACCATTTTCATATGTTGAGATTGCCAGCCTCCTATGCCTTGTGCAACCACTTAGCAAGTACAGACATGTCAAATTCACATTGTAAAATACAAGTTTACACTTACATCAAATTAACTTTTTTTGGGAACACAATCTCCTGGCACAGATGAATGGACACAGCAACTATGATTAGATGCTTTGAACCCTTGTGTCACAGAATGTCTGGACATGGTCTTGTGTGTGATCTCTCACACCTTCTGCCCTATCATTTCTTTTTCTTCATTTTTCTCACCAATCGCTTTTATTTGGCAATTTATTTGCCCTTTCATTCATTATTTTGCTCCATGTTGGATCAGTAGAGTGAAGTCTCTAACACTCAACTCCCCTACGGAAGTATCTACTATGGGACTATCTTTATCTCTTACAATTTTGCTTTACCACTCCTCAGACTTATTTACGTTCCGCCAGATGAACTGGGATATTATCGTAACAATACCCAGTCATTATCACCGGTCAGCGGTAATACGTTCATCGCTTTGAGTCACCTACCACCTTTGATAGGAGACGATCCTCGTTAGACACATTATGGTCTCGTACGAGGATGAATAGGAAGCCAATATTGTTTGTCTGAGCGGCCGGCGACCCTTTTGTTTGACTGTCTGGAGAATGCACGAAAACACGGGTGATAAGGAGATAATCGTTCCACGGGACCATCCCGGTGTAAGATTATTACAGATAACCTGTCAGGGGAAGAAAATATTTGAAAATAGAATCTGGCCATCAAAAGAGTTTACAGATTTGTTTGTGAGAGTGCACAAGATGTCACCGGAAATATTATCGCTTGATTTAAAATAGGTCGCGTTGAAATATTAAATTTAATATTTTAAACACGTGGGGGATATTTTGAAATTAGACACCTCAACCCAGTGCTAAAGAGCTTACGATTGGATTAAAGTAAGAAGCCGGAATAAACTATGGATCATATTGGAACATCCGACGGAAGCACCATCTGTAATGAGAACTGAGAACTGCACATATAATGTAGTGAAATCAGAGACACAGAACAGAGAGACTGCATCGCACGTCATATGAGCGACTCACAGAAGCCAATGAGACATCGGACTTAGAATTCCTATATTATAAGTGACAGATCGAAGTATTTGGGAAACTTGAAACCTTAAAAAATAAGCCCGCCTTTATAAATACAGAGACTGAAAAACGTAACGGACCAGGACTTAAAATACGAAGACTGGAAACCTAGGAATTGGATCACCCGTCATAAGAGAAACTTTACCAGACCAAGTGTTTCGCAGATTCAACCATCATAAAAGGGATTCAAAACTTCCAGACCAAGTGGTTCGAGAGCATATAGCCTAAATTGCTCGTGTCCAATCTAACCTGCGCGAGGAGATTGTATATTCCCAAAACTTTGGGATCCTGGTACTAAGCGATCAGACCGATTGAGGAAAAGCTACCTGACTGTGAAGTGGCATCATCACAAAAGAAGTGACGAAAACAAAGGCTGCAGGACTCGCTCATACAAGCTAAGCGCTAACTAAAAGGCACCAGCAACCAGACATACTGTTCATAACTATATCTGCACCCTAAATCTCCATGACGATAAAAATATATTCCAATAAAAAATTCACCAGCATTTTATTTATTTAAAACATTTAATACTAATTGATTATTAAATTTGTTACCTGTTATTTTAAAACTAAACAAACATAGTTGATTCAGTTATTACATGTATGAAAGCAAACGTATGAGCCAATATATATATATTTTTTCTATATTAATTTCCATCCCATATGTTCTTGTTACTTTCTCCAGTCTAGAGGTAAGGTCTTGAAGTTCTGATTCTATTCCAGCTATAAGATCGATATCATCAGCAAAACGTAGATTGCAAAGAGGTCAGCCTATAATCGATATGGTTGTCTTATAATCGTAGAGAGCCTCCTGCATAATATGTTCTAGATATATATTAAAGAGCACTGGGGACAGGATTCATCCCTGACGAGCTCCTACAGTTGTTTTGAAAAATTCTCCAATGTCATTGCTTGCAAAAACAGCACTGCTTGCGTCCTTGTATAGTGCTTCAATGATATCTATGATGCTGGTATCAAAATTGAATTTTCTCATTATTTGCCATAAGCCTTCATGCCAGACTCGATCGAAGGCTTTTGTGAAATCGATGAAGTTATGGTATAAATCGCGTTGATGCTGGAGATGTTTTTCGATCAGTTATCTAATATTGAAGATTTGTTCTGATATATATATACGAGGGGCGTTCAGAAAGTAATGCACCACATCGTTTTTCTCAGGAGCTGTTTATTCAAAAAGCATGAAATTTATACACAATATACATGGATATGTCATGTAAACATCGGTATTATTCAACATAATCTCCATCAACTTGTACGGCTTTATGCCAGCGCGAAACAAGTGCATGTATTCCTAGCCCGTACCAGATTTTGTCTTGATCATGTAGCCTTTTCTTCGCTGCATGAATCACTCCTTCATCATCTTCAAACCTTGTCCCACGGAGTGCATCTTTAAGTGGGCCAAATAGATGAAAATCAGAGGGTGCCAAATCGGGACTATAGGGTGGATGGGGTAGTACAGTCCAACCCAATTTGGTGATTGCTTGCCGTGTTGCCAGGACTTGTGTGAGGGCGCGGATTGTCGTGAAGGAGAAGCAGGTCTGCTGGATTCTTGTGCGGCCGAACTCTGCGAAAACGTTGATTGAGTTTTTTCAATGTCTTAATGTAAGCTTACGAATTGATTGTCTCTCCTCTTGGCATAACGTCCACAAGAATCACACCTTCAATGTCCCAAAAGACAGTGATCATGACCTTTCCAGCTGAAGGAATTGTCTTGAATTTCTTTCTTCTTGGTGATTGCGGATTATGCCACTCCATTGACTGTCTTTTTGTCTCAGGTTCAAAATGATGTGCCCAGGTTTCGTCACCTGTAACGATCTTAGCCAAAAAGTTCTCTCCATCAGCATTGAAACGCTCCAACAATTCAGAAGAAATTGCTTTCCTTTGCAATCGGTTGTCATTTGTGAGACTGCGAGGAACCCATCTTGCGCAAACCTTAGAAAATCCGAGTTTTTATAACTGCATTTGCACTACCAATGCTGACTGACAGCTGTAAGGCCAATTGTTGAGTAGTGATTCGCCTATCAGTAAGAATAATGCCCTCAGCGCATTTTAACATTTCTGCGTTGGTGGCTGTGGCAGGACGTCCACAGCGCGGCCGATCAAGCAGCTCCGTATCTCCACTTCCTAATTCTTTGATTCTCTGAACCCAGCGACTGACTGTACTCCTGTAGACTGCAAAACTCCCATACACATCACATAGACGCTTGTAAATATTCACAACAGTTTTCTTCTCTGCAACGAGAAATTCTATCACAATTCGCTGTTTATAACGCAAGTTGCTAACACGCTCTATTTCAACGGTATAGGGCAGCCGTATTATTTGGCCGGTTGCGGTGCAATTTGGTGCACACAATTGGCACAAGCCATATTTGAAGTGTGCAAAATTTCATGCTTCTATCTTCATTATTAGATGAGAAAAACGATGTGGTGCATTACTTTCTGAACGCCCCTCGTATATATATATATATATATATATATATATATATATATATATATATATATATATATATATATATATATATATATATATATATATATATATATATATATATATATATATATATATATATATATACAAGGGGATTGACATAAGTCTTGGGCCTGACCATGAAGGACATGTCACAGAGAGCTGAAATTTTGTATAGTGTTTATTCCTTTTCAATATAGCCACCGTCTGAATTGACACACTTCTGCCATCTCTGCTTGATCTTGAAAAGACCTTGGGAGTAGAACACCCTATTTTTCAAACTAAACCAGTCATCACATGCCAGTATAACCTCTTCATCGCTGTCAAAATGATTTCCTTTTAACTGTTTTTTAAGATTTGGGAATAGAAAAAAGTCTGATGGAGCCAAATCTGGAGAATATGGTGGGTGTGGAAGAATTTCAATATTCAAATCGTTGGCTGCTAGCTGCACTAGCCGTGCTTTGTGAGAGGGCGCGTTGTCTTGAAGCAAAGGAAGATTTTGAGTGCGCGTTATCCCTCGTTTCCTGGTCACAACCTTTCTTAGTTTTGTGAGAAGATCTGCATAGTACTGTCCATTAAATGTGTTGCCACGAGGCAGATAATCTTTCAAAAGGACACCTTTGCCGTCCCAAAAAAGTCAGCATCACTTTTCCTGCAGATTTCTGTGCCCTTGGCTTGACAGGTGTTGGGGAGCCCGGGGTTTTCCATTGCATGCTGGCAATTTTGGATTCCGGGTCATAATGGTGTACCCAAGTCTCATCTACTGTCACCATGGTCTCCAAAAAATTTTTTGACTGACACTTTTTGAGCAACAGTTGACAGCAATTTACCCTCGTTTGCTTCTGTTCACGTGTCAACAGTCGCGGAACCCAGCGTGAACACACTTTTCTCATGTTCAGTCTGTTGTGTAAAATTCTATAAACTGTTCTTTCATTTAGTTTTACTCTACTAGCTATCTCCACAATTATCATTTTTCGATCCTGGTCAATGATTTTCTTCACTCTTGTTGCATTTTCATCGTTGCACTCTGAGGCTGGTCTACCAGATCTTGGCAGATCAGCAACATTTGAACGGCCGCACTTAAACTGTTGACACCAGTTTTTTACCGAAGTATATGAAGAACAAGAATCACGAAACACTGGTTCCATCTCCCTGTGTATTTCTGTAGGTGTTTTTCCCTGAAACATCAGAAATTTTATCACAGCTCTGGCCTCCTTTTCCATTGTTTTGTCAAATCTTTGGAGCAGCAGATCCGGTCAGTAGGGTACATTGCGCCGTAGCGGAAAAACCAATTGAAGAAACAAACGCGTACTTTACACATTCAGTGCAAATATGATGAACTTTAAATGTGCCAAGTTTCATCTTCCTCCTGTGACTCCTTCATGGTCAGGCCCAAGACTTATGTCAATCCCCTTGTATATATATATATGTGTATGTGTGTGTGTGTGATGTGTGTGTGTATGTGTGTATGTATGTATGTATGTATGTATGTATGTATGTATGTATGTATGTATGTATGTATGTATGTATGTATGTATGTATGTATGTATGTATGTATGTATGTATGTATCTTCCTCGTTCGCCTACATAAGTATCTTCCTTGTTCGCCTTCGTAAACTAAAATTTAATTATTTAAAAAAAAAAAAACGATAACAGAGACTAATTATTCCATGTGAATCAAAAATATTCCATGTGAACCAAACATATTCCATGTGAAAAAATCAATTCCATGTGAACAAAAAGTATTCCATGTGAACAAAAAGTATTCCATGTGAACAAAAGAATTCCATGTGAACCAAAAGTATTCCATGTGAACAAAAAGTATTCCACGTGAACCAAAAGTATTCCACGTGAACAAAAAATATTCCCTGTGAACCAAAAGTATTCCATGTGAACAAAAAGTATTCTATGTGAACAAAAAGTATTCCGTGTGAACAAAAAGTATTCCGTGTGAACAAAAATATCTCTAACCGTGGCTTGGGTTTCCAGATTTTTATTTGATGGATGATCTCTTCGTGTCGCCATCTCCGGATTTCAAAGGGAATATTTGGCTCACTTTCAGCTGTTGGGAATGTTAAATGCTCTCGGAACTCCTTTACTCAATTATCTCAAGTTTGTGAATTTTTATCCCTGATTGATGAATGGGAGATAAAAGGTAAAAACATAAAGGTACTTCCAAAGCTGGAACTGCCGTAAGGAAAATGTTAGATATTTCACCACACTAGGTCCAGCTTTTGAGGTGAAGTGACGAGTTCTCATCGTCACTGCGTTTGCCTTCCCTAACTCAAGAGCAGAGCCATGTACCCATTTCAGGCTGGGGTGACGCTACCAGATTTCGATCACCGAAGCCGGTAATTTTGCTGCTAGAGGAAACCGATCTAACCGATTAGCCAATCGCATGCTCTAGATTAGGGTTTCTTAACCTGTGGTCCATGTACTCCCAAGGGGTTCGAGAATGGATTCTAGGAGGTCCGTGAATGGATTCTAGGTGGTCCGTGAATGGATTCTAGGTGGTCCGTGAATGGATTCTAGGTGGTCCGTTACATAACCCAAAATTTAAAACGTTAAGCTTTTTTTAAAAAATTATGCTTTTAAGTACACTTGTTTCCATCACGGGGTACACAGCCTACATCGAACAATCAAAGGGTCCACAGTCTTCATCGAACAATCAAAGGGGTCCACAGTCTTCATCGGACAATCAAAGGGGTCCACAGTCTTCATCGGACAATTAAAGGGGTCCACAGTCTTCATCGAACAATCAAAGGGGTCCACAGTCTTCATCGAACAATCAAAGGGGTCCACAGTCTTCATCGAACAATCAAAGGGGTCCACAGTCTTCATCGGACAATCAAAGGGGTCCACAGTCTTCATCGAACAATCAAAGGGGTCCACAGTCTTCATCGAACAATCAAAGGGGTCCACAGTCTTCATCGAACAATCAAAGGGGTCCACAGTCTTCATCGAACAATCAAAGGGGTCCACAGTCTTCATCGGACAATCAAAGGGGTCCATGCCACAAAGGAGGTTAAGAAACTCTGCTCCAGATAATGGGTGATGAATTTATATTTGCCCCGTGTAGTTCCCGAGCCCATTAAAATAAGGAACCAAAAGCTGGAACAAACAAAAACATTTACATATCTAGGAAGCATGATAACACCAGACGGCAGAACAAGCAAAGACATTTATATATCTAGGAAGCACGATAACACCAGACGGCAGAACAAGCAAAGACATTTACATATCTAGGAAGCATGATAACACCAGACGGCAGAACAAGCAAAGACATTTACATATCTAGGAAGCATGATAACACCAGACGGCAGAACAAGAAAAGACATTTACATATCTTGGAAGCATAATAACACCAGACGGCAGAACAAGAAAAGACATTTACATATCTTGGAAGCATAATAACACCAGAAGGCAGAACAAGCAAAGACATTTACATATCTAAGAAGCATGATAACACCAGACGGCAGAACAAGCAAAGACATTTACATATCTAGGAAGCATAATAACACCAGACGGCAGAACAAGCAAAGTCCTTTACATATCTAGGAAGCATAATAAGACCAGACGGCAGAACAAGCAAAGACATTTACATATCTAGGAAGCATAATAACACCAGACGGCAGAACAAACAAAGACATTAGTAACAGAATAAATAAAACCAGAACAGCCTTCGCCAACCTAAGCAACATTTGGAAATCTTCTCAGTACAGCACAAACACCAAATTAAGATTATACGAGAGTTGCGTATTTTCTGTACTTTTTCACGGTGTAGAGTACTTGAGAGTAACAGAAAAGGAAATGTCAAAATTAGCCTCTTTCCACACAACCCTGCTAAGGAAAGTTCTTGGATTTTTGGGGCCGAATACCATCTCTAGCCAAGAACTACTTACACGGTGCAGCCAAAAAGATATGCATACCATCATTGCAGGCAGACACTGGAACTGGGTTGGCCATGTCCTCAGAAGAGACCCTGACACCATCACAAAAACTGCTGTGCTATGGACCCCAGAAGGAAGGCGAAAGAGAGGCAGACCAAAGACAACGTGGCGGTGAACTGTGGAGGCTGAGATGTAAAGCATGAACCATCGTGGGGAAAATTTGTTGCTGCCCTACAAGATATCACTAGGCGTGATGACTACTGACTGCTTTGTCAGTCAGAGGCTAAGAATCCAAGAAGAAGTAGTTCTTGGGGGTTTCTAAAGGATGAAAGAAAGGAAAGGACTACTGCACCCACAGGGATGTCGTACAAGGGCACTCAAATTAGGTTGTACATGGGGCTGGGCAACCTCATCTTTTAAAACAAAGTACCACGGAAAACACTGAAACAAAAACATATGAATACTATCATTTCTACAGCAACTATCATCTGTGCCATATATATATATATGTGTGTGTGTGTGTGTGTGTGTGTGTGTATGTGACAGTTGAATAATCAACGACTGCGTCAATACTGGACCTCTGGTGACCCAACTGTATAATCTCTGTAAATAAATCACACCTCCGTAACAGTTAGTGATTGACGTATTTCTCCTGTAATTGAATTAAATGCGCAGTCACGTACACTCCGACCTCAGGTTGGATTAATGACTGAACCTGATGACCTAAGATTGTTCTATACTGAAGTAAGAACTAGAAGCCGCCGCACGATAACGCTGGGGTTGATATGAATGAGCTAATGTTGACACTGATCTTTAGAAGACGGCATTTACAACCACCAGGAGGAACAAACCGCAGTTTCTGCCAGCCTTCGCGAAGAACGCATCACGTGAATGAGGTGTGAATGAAAAGCGTCAGAAAGACTTGTGAAGGGGAGACCTCCACTCTACTGGAATGTTCCTTCATGCCTTCATATGTAACGCCTCAGATTCTTCTTGTGCTTCTTCTTGCTCTAGTTCTCCCTTTTGTTGTTGTTCTTGTTCTTCCATTTTCGCTCCTTATGAATCACTTTACTGAAAGTGGTCACCACGAAGGAAGCTTGCATCAAGGCGTACATGCGCTCTTGCAAATGTGATTTCTGTAGTAATTCGTTTTACGTGATGAAGTTGCCAGGTCCACGCACTACCTTATATTAGTGGCTTCTAATGAGATGTCTGAGATACCAGTAGGCCTGTTCTTTAGAAGGTTCTCAGAGACCTCCGGAACTAATCGGGACAACCCATCAGATTACTCTTATGAAAATCTGGTTCCTGCAACAAGCGACAACATAGGATGGAGTCGGGAACCGTACCATGTAAATTCATTTTTTTTTCATTTTCATTTTTGCTCTAAGGAGCATAGAGCCACAACAGTAGCTGGTCCCACAAGAAGATCTTGCTCTTAAAGCAGTGGTTTATGTGACAATTTGTGTTTTATGATGAGATTGCCAGCATCACCATGCACAACCTAATATTACTCGCATTGTAATATATGCCTAAGGACACAGTAGTCCTATTCTTTGTCACTTCAGAGACCAGTGGGAAATACCCGGGGGGGGGGGGGGCCTAGGCTGGTGTGGTACTGTACTGTAATTTATTTTTTAAAAAGGCCCCATGTCTCTTCTCCTTGCATTATTTACACTATTTCTAGGAGGGATTACATGTAATCCACCCCATGTTTCTTCTCCTTTTATTATTTTCGTTTTTTCAGAAGGAGGGATTACGGTGGAGTTTTATCTATCTGCACTATGTTTCTTCTCTTTGAATAGTAGTGGAGTTTAGTCTTGTTGTGTAGGGAATTTATTGCAGGTTTTTTTTAAAGGGATGACGGTTAGGTTAAGTGCAGATTTGCACCAGTTTTCTTCTCTGTAAAGCGATTGCGTGCAAATAGACGTATTTTCGGGATTTGAATAACTGCGGTCATTTTTGTTTATTAAGCAGTAGAGGGCTGAGCATTATTTCCCGATGGTTAGGAGATCATTCGATACTCCAGTACATTCTTTGTTTAAATGGGGGATGGGGGTAGTAACCTTTACCCATGCACGTTATACGCGCGAACAGTATAATTTGAGGCAGAGTTGTTTACTGACGTTGATTGGCCGAGGTCAAACTGTATTGAAATGCAGCGCGATCATTGGGCTTAGAACAAAGGCACGCAATGACGTCAGCTAGGTCAGCGTGGGGGTTTTTGATTATATATACCGTACTCACGTAGATTCATAGCCAAGTTTCTCTGATGAAAAATTGCCAGCCGCGTAACCATAGTCAATTTTCGATTGCTCGTAAAGTGGGAAATTCGAATTGGGTAAGCCATAAGTTATTAGCGTGGTACTTTTATTTGATTTTAAGAGTCCTAGCCCGATCAGTAAGTTTTCTTTGGGTTGTTAATTTTAAAGCTAAATTTAACGCGTAGGGCCACCAATTATGGTCTTAGAGAAAGTATTGAATGTAAGAGGGTCCATATAATTCTTTCTAGAAGGAATAGCAGTATCTAGGAGGGACTAAGAGTTGAGATATTAAGGGCGTGCTTTGTATTATTTCAAAGAAGATGTGTGGAGAAACCCGCATCTCTGATTTATGTAAATTTACAGAATATTCGGGAGCGCATGTATTGTATTTCATTGAGAGTTAAATTCTGATAAGTTACACATATATACACAGGAGTGGAGTTGTGAAATTGTAAGCACGTGGGTGCTGTTATTTTATGAATAGTAATTCGGGACGATATTCAGATGGATGAGGAGGAGTGAAGTAACTTTGTTAGAATGCGGTAGCACGTGGTTGTAACTACGGGGTTTTAATTGATAACCTGGTTGTGGATATAACTTTTGGCAGGATGTATATGTTAGCGTAAAATGGTATACGTTATTTATTGTGCATTATTGTACCGTGTAATCAGAAGACGAGAGATGAACTTTTATTTCTGATAAAGTAATAATTGGTTATTACATTTTGGGATGTGATTAATTTAACGTAACGGGAATTTAATGATTCCTAGAGAGGTCAAATTTTATTTTGGTGTTGATCATTTTAGTAGAAGTAGCCCAAAGTATTTTTGGACAGGTAGGTCCTCAGTGAAAAATTGTTGTGACTCGTGGCTAGTCATGCAGAACCATAGGGTTGATTACCAGAGAGGGTATTACCTGGGTGATGTTTACTTTGGAATCGGGTAGAGAAAAGAGAAGGGAGTTGTCTGGAGGAGCTGACTTTTTGGGGCATAAATATTATGTAGTGGCTGGAGCGGGAATAGACAGGGGTGTTAGGAAGTAAGGGAGATAGATGTTAGAGACGTGTTTAGTTGATGTTTGGTATAATTGTAGTATTATTTGTCCCACAGCAAAACGGTTTCACGGCACGCAATTACGGGTGCCATTTTGACCTTGCAGCTTGCCAAGAAAGATCGTTCTTATCAGGAGTAGAAGAGACGAGGCAACGCCAGTGGCGAAAGAGAACTGGTGACGCGGTAGTACCGGCGCCAAGCCAGTGGGCATCAGAAGGAACGAAACAGTTCTCTTTGCAGTGAAGTACCCATGCTTCAGCGGGAACGTGTTCATCGTTTAAATCTCGAGCTATAAGCTCGATATACCAACTCCAAAGGAGGCACAACGCCTGGAGGTTGGGTTCGTGTAAATTCGGCCATAATAACGCCGACGGCCCTAAACCCAGAGACGGGTAACCGGGCAGGTGAATCCAGATTTATCAGTAGTGAAACAGCTACATTTTCAAGTCCAGTATCCAGTCTTTAAACCCTAGCCGTCAGCTACAGAATTTGGGGGGGGGGGGGGGGGGGGGGGGGGGGGGGGGGGGGGGGGGGGGGGAGAACAGGGTGAAAATACCCTTTACAGATGTTAGAGCAGAAAGACAGAACTGATAACGAGTTTTATTAAAGATCATAGCAGAGTACAGCTGCTGAAATTTTACTGAGGAAGTTAGTTGTGGAGTAGTGTTCGGGAAGTTTCAGAATAGGCTGTGTAGAAATGAAGTCTTTGCAGAGATTGTGTAGACAGTTCGTAAGATTTCCAGCTGACAGTGAAGTTAGAACTATAATTTAGAATAGCTAGTTGGAGTGGAGGCTCGAAATCCGAGACCCCACCAAGTTCAGTGTGGTTTTGTTTAATCTTAACTTCTTTCCCCCATACAGGTGTAACTTGTGGGAGAAGGGTTGGGTTGATGATAAATCATTTTTAACTGTGCTTGTTTGTTTTTCAGGTGTGCATACACGCACTTTATTTCTTTGACATGTATTTGATTTTGTTGTGTGTAAATAAACTTTAAACTGTAGTCTGGATCAGTCACTTTATTTACGTACAGTAGCTATATGTTGTCTGTATCGTGGTGTATGTCATCTTAAGTAACCTTATCCCCTTAGGGTAGTTAGAGGTGGTTGAGGCTATAGCTATCTAAGACGTCCGGAGTGGCGAGGGAGAGTCAATCTCGGTTCTCAACCCTCGGAGCCAATAGTTTCAATTTTTCACATTTTCACTATCATTTTCATCTAAATCTATTTTTTTTTCAGTCTTTCACATACTAGGGTCTTGTCTATACACTCAGACACACTCTAAACTTAAATCCACTTCGTGACAGCTGGTGATTCAATACTGGAAACATGAAATACCGGGAGGGGGGCCGCTAGGCTGGTGATTCAATACTGGAAACATGAAATACCCGGGGGGGGGGGGTAGGCTGGTGATTCAATACTGGAAACATGAAATACCGGGAGGGGGGCCGCTAGGCTTGTGATTCAATACTGGAAACATGAAATACGTTCAAAATTTAATATGATATTATCAAGCGCGTTTTGGCATTTGTTGGTTGTCGGGGGTGGGCCCAATATTTCGGAAGTCGCCACGGGTTAGGTTTAGGGTTGGGTACTTGTTAGTTTTCGAGACGGGCGAACTACCAACAAATACTCCCTATTTCATTGCCAGCAACCATTCTGGTTTACGGTTAGATTTATAGTGCTTGCTGACTGTCGGGAGGGGGGGGGGGAGTTTAGAAAACCACCCACAAGTAACCGATATGTCGAATATAGCCAGTAAGATTGGTTTATGGTAAGGTTCATGTTAACTGTCATGTAGCCAGCTCCAATGAAGTATATTATCAGTAAATACACTATTATTACTATTAAATACAATAATGATATTCCATATCCATGGCATAAACACAGCTCCCGCCTCCACATTAGCAACCAGCACCCACATTTTACGGCACAACTTTCAATAGCCTTTAAAAAATTCTTAAACCGATTAGGAATAAATTTATACTTAAATTATATATATATATATATATATATATATATATATATATATATATATATATATATATATATATATATATATATATATATATATATATATATATATATATATATATATATATATATACATACAGGGTGTCCATAAAGTCTCTTTACAATTTAACAAATTTATTACAAAGGCAAATGAAAAGACAATATGTGGAAGTTATTACAAAATGAGAAGTAGATATTGAAATTTTTTTTGCCTCATTTAATACACCTCTATATAGGCACCATTAGTTGCACGAAGCACATCAAGACGGTACTCGATTTCTTGCCATGTTCGCTGTAGCATAGCCTCATCAATGGTATCATTCACCTTTGGACTATCTCGGTGAAGTTCCCTAGTCACATGAGGGTGTTCTGATCCCCAGATTCTCACATTATGTGTGTTCAGTTTCCCTGAAACATGAAAGGTTGCCTCATCACTAAAACAAACTCGGGTAAGGAACGTTTCATCCTCAGAAATTCGTTCCAGCATGTTAACTGCAAACTCTTTTCGTCTTGGTTTATCATTTGGCTCGAGTGCCTGTAAGAGTTGCACTTTGTAAGCGTACAATCGCAAGTTCTTGTGTAGGACTTTGTGCACTGTAGAACTTGTTAGCTCTAACTGTCTGGCAGCAGTACGGATGGACTTTGTGGGAGAATGATAAAAGGCTTGTCTTACACGCTCGATGTTTTCCTCAGATGTTCTTGGTCGTCCACTCCTCCCTTTATCCAACACTGTCCCTGTCTCCATAAATTTCTTGTGCCATGCACGAACTGACGGACGTGACGGTGGATCTCTTCCATACTTAGTTCTGTAGTTTCGCTGAGACTGCCTATCCGATTTTGTTTCAATAAACCATGATACACATTGTGCCTTCTCTTGAGGAGTAGCCATTTTTTTAGGGGTTCATTTAACAGTACCTCTTTCATCAACAGGGTACTTGAAATACGATAAAGGTATGTGATTAAAAACTTTGATAACCACTGAGTACATAGAACAAATCTGATTAAGATATCTCATCAATTGCCTTTGTATTAAATTTGTTAAATTGTAAAGAGACTTTATGGACACCCTGTATATATATATATATATATATATATATATATATATATATATATATATATATATATATATATATATATATATATATATATATCTATATATATATCTATATATATATATATATATATATATATATATATATATATATATATATATATATATATATATATATTTTTATTTTAATTGTTGCTGTTGTTGCGAAGCTCACGTGATTACGTCCACGGTTCGCATGCACGCGACTACCAGGCTATGCTCATGAACCTTACAAAATAGAAAAGCGAGTTACCCACATCCACAATGCCCCGAAGCTTCAATTATCTCATGTTCACCCTCCTAACATTGAAAGGAAAAAAAATATAGCAGACGTACATCACGCCATTTATAAAGACAGTGTTCTTAGTGCAAAAATTGAATCCAGTGTATTTTTTTCTCTCGTGATGAAATTCCAAGAGTGTCACGTGTGCGTGCTATTATCATGTGCTTGTTAAGTTACAAAACTGTCACTACTGTAAGCTCAGATCTACATGTAGATCTAGAAGAAGCTTTGGATAAACTTGTTGATATTAAGCTCCAGATATCTATTGGTATACAACAATTATTCTCTCAAAGAAAAGCGAGTTATGTCATGAGTATTGCATGAGCAGATAGTAGTACCTTGTATATCGGAAGTTCCAGAATAAATCGATGCCTTCCGGTCATGTAGTACTGATGACAGAACTTGCTTTCTTTGGAGGGTCACCTGCTTTTTAAAAATGAGTTGAGTTTTCCGTACTGGTTTGAATGTCTATCACCATTTCGAGTATTATTTGTCCTCAGGTAGCTGATAAGTTTATCAATGACGTCTGTCTTTTCTTTGTTGTTTGGGACCGTTTCTGTCGGTTTATGACGTCGTTTGTCTTCTCCGGCTCTCTTTAACAAAATATTGACCTACATTTGCCTCGGATACTGTTACGACACGTTTAGCGATATTGGCCACTACAATTGTGAGCACTTTAAAGTTACGCGTTAATGTATTGGTATGCCATAAATATAAGATGTTTCGCGCTAGAAAATATTTATTGAACGCGAATTTGTATAGTTGTCTAGGGTTAGACATGACGCGGTACGTTGTTAAGATACCGCATGGTAACGATCTATATACACCCTTCATAGTCTGAACTTTGTTCAAGTTAGACCGTATTATGTTTTTGCTTCCGAGATAGATCTTGCAGAGAGTCTTCTTAACTATAAGCCAAAGGGTCGGCTTTTATTATATATGGATGCAGGAATAAGTCATCCCATTTTGATGTGTAGTCTTCGTCTCAGAAGTAATGCATGGAGTATTATAAATTAATTGTCAGAATATTTACGTCGCCAAATCTATGACTGTTCGTTACCGGATGACCGACATACGGCATCGCGTGTAAACAGTCAATACCGTTTGACGATACAGGAATTAATATATGAGACTGTATTGGACTGCACGGACCCAATGTAATTGATTGATGCCATGAATGTATTTGAACGTCTCTTGTAAATAAACCGTATATATATATATATATTGTGGACTCAACCCACACATTGTTTATCGAATTAATCAAGTTGGATTGGATTGTAATTTCCCCCATTTGTGCATACCAACATCAGTACGATAATTATTCTTAGCTCTTTGCCATCAGCATTTACATTTGTTAGCTTATTGATGATGTCCGGAGTTTTCACCTAGTGCAATGAATCAGTATAATTTATAAAACAGTTAAAATTATACACCTGTATGTACTTCCAAGCTCTCGAAATAAGTATTCATATTATGTGCATAGCTTCTGACCTCCAACCCCGCTCAACTTTAAATTCTCAATCATGCATCCACTTATAAGTTTGAAACATCCGCTCGTTTATATTTTTCTTTATTATTTGTAAATTTTTAACAGCTTTTATCGCACTTGACACATGCATGGTTTATGGGCAGACGTTCTGGAGTTTCTCTTATGACGAGGAAATTACCAGGTAACGCTGTCAGTTAATGGCTTAACAGACTAGAGAAATTAACACAGGCGTTTCGATAAAGCTGAAGAACATTCAATTCAACATCGCTGAGTTGTGGAAATACGCTCGTATACGAGCTTTTGAGAGTTCATGTACTGGTTGATATTAACAAGTGTTTGTGAGATATATAGTTTAAAAAAAAAACGTAGGAAGACAAATACATAGATAGGTAGACAGACAGTTACAATGTTAGATGGATAGACCAGCAGTCAGACAGACAAGCAAACGATTGGGTTGTCCACAGAAAGACAAGGAGACAGAGATACAGAAAATGGCGTCAGCTTGTTTGTTAGCCAATCGTTAGCAGAAGGGCTATGTATCGCGGTGTTTCACAACTAAGGTTCCCTGGAACCCCGGAGTTCTACAGAACATCACCAACGGCAACACGCTTAAGACATTATATACATACATAAGTAAGTACATACTCTACATGGGTAGAGTGGTTAGAACGATGTATTCTCGCAGCTGTTACCAAGTGGCAGGTTGGAAACATCCATAAGTCAGAAGAATTCAGGACCACCACTGGTGTAAGACAAGAAGATATCCTGTCACCTTATCTTTTCATACTCCTCATGGACGATGTCATCAAGGCATGTAAGGAGAGGACAAGAAAGTATTCAGTGGGGTACTGGAAGATGAGACAGGTCTGTATTTCAGAGCTGGCATTTGCTGATGATGTTGCCCTGATTGCTAAATCAGAGGCACATCTCCAATCCAACCTGCAAGTCTGGAAGGAAGAGCTGGAGAAGAGAGGGATGATCATAAGCAGCTCGAAAACAAAAACCATGGCGATATTACGAGAGGAAAGAAGACATCAGATTAAGTTGGGAGAACAGGTCCTGGAGCAGGTCGATTACTTTAAATACCTTGGAGCTGTCATAGACCGGAAGGAAGGCATCAAAGAAGAGTTGGCTGCCCGAAGAGCAGCAACTGGGAGACTTTTTTTCAAGCCACAAATCGAGGATTCTTCAGCAAAAGAGAAGTTGGTAAGAAGGCGAAGATGGCTGTATACCGCTCCACCTATGTCCCAGTCTTGACGTATGGATGCGAGTCATGGGCAATGACTACAACCCACAAAAGCCAGATCCAAACCTCAGAAATGAGATATCTGAGGAAGGTGGTTGAAGTAACAAGAAGAGACATGGTCCGCAACCAGACGATACGTCAAGGCCTAAAAACCCAACCCCTGGAGACCCAAGTAGAACAGTCCTAACTGAGATGGTTTGGCCATGTCTGCAGAATGGGAGAAGATCGGCTACCACGACAAGCATGGGAAACTAAGAGCCAGGGATCCAGACCTCCAGGACGACCCAAAGTACGCTGGGAGGAAAACATTAGACAGTCTTTGAAGGACCGAGGACTAGAGTGGAAACAAGCCAGGAGGAAGCCAGCCGATAGAATAGTATGGAGCTCTCTCTTACAAACCTCTACACCTCACGGTAGATGAGGAACGAATAAGTAAGTAAGGTTGGAAACATGGTAGCGTTGCCCGACACTCTACTTAGCTGTAAAGGGGTACCTGAATCTGCTCCTGAGTTTGGGAAAGCAAAAGACAGCGAAGAATGGATCTTATCACCCTACCTCATAAAGCTAGAACTAGTGAAGTCTCTAACACTTTACTACCGTATGGAACTATCTGCTACGAGACTACCTTTAGCGTATCGCATAAGTACACACACACAGAGGCATACATATACACACAGATATGCAGTCAAAAACACACACTTGTTATCATATCTTCCTGGTATTTACACGTTTTAAAGAAAGTATAAAAGGTTGTCTAAAGTTACTTTAGCCATTACCCCATGAGAATATAAGTTTGAGAAACATTCCACTGTCGTAATAAGAGAAAACACTAAGACCTGACCGTTGTGCAGATTTCACATTTGAGTCTCAAAGTGTGTCACAGAGTTAACCAGATCAAAATTTTAGGAAGGACATCAACAAGTTTGGAGTTTGCTTAAAGCAATAGCAGAAAGAAGTGCACAGAAACAGACAGACATAATATGCAGAAGAAGAAAGAAACATCCTAAACGTTTGCATAGCCACAGCAGTGCACATAAAAAAAAAAAGGAAAAAATAAATACAGTTTGACCGCATCTTACGCGAAATTGATTTACGCGGATTAAGCTTTTAAGAAAGTGGGTACAGTTATAAAATGCTTTCATTATAAATTATTTACATGAATTTTTTAAAATGAATACATAAACGATTATTAAAAAAATATATATGTTTAAGACAATAAAATGTAAAATAAAGCCAAATCATAAAAAGAATATACAGAAATAATAATAAAGATGAAGATAGAACACGCTATTTACTAGGTAACTAAGGAAAAGTCACTGTTTATATATTCGTAAATTTCAGTCAGAGGGACAGGACACGCGCTGAGGAAACCTAATGATAGAATTACGAGGCATGCTTGTTATGGAATTCCCAGGCAGGAGAGGTAATGAGACTTCCAAAACTTACACACGGAGAAAGGAACTAGTGACAGACGTGAAAAGACTTGAGCAGATGGCACAGGACATGAAGGTTTGGGATGAATTAGTTCTCCTGGGGCATGTGAAGGTTAATGATGATGATCGATAGTCTTGTTCAGAAACGTGTGTACGTCAAAGAACACGCTTGAGAGAACACCACTTATGGTGTTTACTTCCCTCTCTGAAAGACTTATTCATCCGATTAATGTCAGCTCAAAATTTCTTTTCTAAACGTGGCAAATATGGCGCCACAGCCCATTTACGTTCAATAATAGTCTTTTCCATTTCCAACATCACATGCCAGATTTCTACGTTGAGTTTCTCACGTTTATGTCACATTTTGTATCAATGTATTGTCTCTAGGCTGATCAAGCTTGTTTTCTGTTGAGAATCATAAAGAACTTGGAAGTTTCCGCTTCTGCGCGAGAATAAAAACCCTCTCGATTTCAGGCAGGCTAGAGAAGTAATCATATGGCGACCGTCTGCTTTGTTTGGAGTTTTTTCTGTGTTGCCCTGTAACCGTCTTTCTATCTTCTATACGCTGCTGTTTGTGAATTATCTCGACACTTAGACTGTGTATCAGACGGAAACCAGAGGATGGAAAAGAAATTATGAGAAATACTTAAAGCATAAAACGGCTTGAGTCAAGGGAGCAACGACAGACTGTACTTGGAGATGTGAATGCTGGAGAGATGTTTAAGTAAAAGAGTGTGACGACAGGATTTCAGGGAGATAGTGAAAGAGTGAAAGCGACAGATTCTGTGAGAGATTCAAGGGCTGTTCTATTAAGAATGCCTGATATCTGCAGACACATCAAAGAACACTTGTCTCACTATCAGCGTAGTTCACTATTATGAAGCTGAAAAGGAATATTTAGTAGACAGGTAATCTGTATCTCTCTCTTGAGTAAAATAGAGACAGAGGATTGGTATTCTAGTCACACTTCTATTCCTTCCCTGATTAATTTGATTGTTACTTCTTTTACAATTATTTTCGGCTCAAGCCACCAGGTAAAAAAATAAAGAATTTATCTTAAACTTATTACCACATTGAAGACAACCATACATCTGACAAGTTACAAAGTAAAGCAGACACGGTTGGTTGCAATCAATCAATACTCTTTAGCTCCCCAAGGAGCATAGGCCCTCAACAAACACATGCCAGATCTTCCTGTCCCGTGCCATCCGCTCAAGTTCCCTCCATGTCTTCATAATTTTCACCTCTGTATCCAGCTCTCTTCTCCATGTGTTTTTTGGTCTACCTCTGCCTCTCTTTCCATGTGGATTCCAGAACAAGGACTGCCTTGTAATGCTATCAACAGGTTTCCTCAATGTGTGTCCTACCTATCGCCAGCGTCTTCTTCTCAGCTCTTGTTCCACTGGCACTTGTCTGGTTCTTGTCATCAATTCGACATTTGTGACTTTGTCATACCATTTCAGTCCTTCTATTCTACGCAAGCACCCGTTTATAAAAGTCTGTAGCTTTTTAGTTGTTGTTTTTGTTGCTCTCTATGTCTCAGAGCCATACAATAGGACTGACTTGACATTTGAGTTGAAGATTCTTATTTTCGTGTTGGACTTGATTTCTCTTGACTTCCATATGTTTCCCAATGCAATGAAAGCGCCTCTTGCTTTTCGTATTCTTATTTTGATATCACTGTCTGTCCCTCCAACTTTGTCTATATTTGTGACAGACAACTTAGCCGTCCCTGAATTTGTTAGAATGATTGTAAGAACCCTCTCATAACATCGGTACCCCTGAAGTGTTGGATGATATGGTACGACCCTTTGTAACGACCCCTTCGGATAACATCAGTGCCCCCGAATATTGTGGTAACTCTTCGTCAAACGGGATTTTTTTCACCTGGACTCATTAGCTACGCAACCTTTCCACGCAGATTGGCAACACGTTTGCTGATTAATATGTGGACAGTTTATCTACCGTTCATTCTGGTCATCGCATTGATTTAAGGAGAGGTTAAATCACGCCCACGAATATCTCTTGAGCAATCATATGCAGTTATTTTCATTAACTTGGCCAGTGGGGGGCGTTGCCATCATCAAACGATAGTAGCGACCACGATCAAAGACACGGGGGGGGGGGGATCTCAGGAAAGACTAGCGGCACGCTATCAAAGAGGCAGTAGTGGTCCCTGAAACGCGACGCAAGTTTCCTGCCGGTATTTCGCTTCTCGGTGTTAATCACAGAACGATCGCAGTGGGAGCGCACGGGAAAGCCGTCGCGAACGCAACGAGCGGAGATACAGAAGACCAGGGGCGGTATCTCTCTTTAGTCTGGCGGTCAGATCCCCTAAAGTTTCATGAGATCTAAAAACGTGTCAATTTTCTCATGTCCCCCTCATCTTACATTCTATGTTAAATATATACAGACCATGAAGAAATGCATGTTATCACTCGTTGGCCAGACCTTGACAGAAGCACTAGCTATATTTGAAATCGTGTTAGATTTTCCCCTGGATTTTCATATATATATTTGCAGTGAATTCTATTCTGTACAAAACGGTAAAATATAATTGTGTAAAGTGATCAGTGGTCTAGTTCATTCATTCTATTTCACTGGATTTTGTGTTAATTTAAATCTATTAAATTAAACCATCTCAATAGTTCCAGTTGTAAATGTAATGATATACCTGTTATATTATTTCCAAAAATAATAGAGGCTTAAATGCTAGAGCAACTTTTAAAGTCGCGAAGGAATTTATAAGTAATAAATTTAGTTAAGTCCTATATATATATAGATGTGTGTTTTAACCATTAGAACTCGCGCAGCGTTTTATTAAATACATAATTAAATACGCGAGGGTATATCTAGATAGTCTTAACGGGGAATTCATCGCGCTTTAGAATGTTATTTGATTTTTCGGTATATTACATGTCTTTTTCTTTCATACAGCGTGATCGTAACCTTTGCGATCCCAGCAATAAAGAAATCATACATCTTAAAACTTCCAGACATACTGATGAAACATTTTTTAAATTTAATCTTGTGGCGGTCCGATGCGACCTAGCTATCATAATTACATGAAAGAAAGCCTACCCAAGAACATTTAAATAAATCATCAAATTAAATTTCAACCTGTAAGATAAACTGGAAGATGAACAGTTGCCAGTAGCGATATTTTATTTACTGCTCTGTTGTGAGAGAGTACCTATTTACCTGAACTGTGACTCGTCCTAGGTTTTCCTCACTGGATTTAAAACTTAGCGGTCAGTTGCTATCATCACGCCTTGAAGGAATTTTACCACTAGCGGGAAAATTAAAGAGACCACTTCATTTTCACCCCTGTATCGAACTGTGTCAGTGCCATCCCATAGACTCTTTTTTAATACAATAAAACACAAGAACTCTTAGGCTTCAAGTCCGGCGATAAGTGGGAATATTTGCTATCAGCAAACCTCGCTACATCTGGGGCGGGACATCGAAGTACTAGACATTTTCACATGTCAAGAGTGTAATTGCTGTTTATATAATTCTATGGATTGTCTGATGCTGCAATCGGTAAGTGTGTGTGAGTATATGAGTGTGGATCCTCACGCGCGTGCATGAATGACAGGAGATTTAATTTTTTGAAAACCATTTTGTTAACTTGCCTACTGGGTAATACATTTTCTGTATACCCTGCATTGTTCCTTTAAGTGGGATATTTTGTTAACTCTGTTAAAAACCCCTCCTCCTTTTTCATTTTCTTAGAAAAGGGAAGAACCATTGGGAATAACAGGATTTTTGTCTACCACCTATACTTAATATTGCAACACCTATTTCAGAGTAACTAAATTCACTGTTGGGTTACATTACCTATGTTCCTGATAACTATCTATCTTTGGACTGGGTTTATCTTTGTCTAATACAAGCGGGAAGGGCTTAGTCGATACCAATCTTCTTCACCTCCGCCCCTTTCACCTTGTTAGTTGTATTTTCTGTACTTATGATAATCTTGTCGGCGTCTGTGGCCTAATGGATATGAACGCAGTTTCATAATCCAGATATACCAGGTTCGAAACCTGCTGCAGGCGGTTTGGTAGCAGATCGCTTTGTGTGGATTTTTAAGAATGGTATAAGCGCCGTACCGTTCAGAAAGCAATGGCAAACTACTGAAAAAAAAATTGCCTAGAAAAATCACAAACAGCCAATAAAAGCTGGGGTTGATTGCCACGTCCTGTAAAGGATAAGCAACTAACTTTTTTATGATAATTTTATGTAACACTTGATATTTGTTTGTGATTTGATTTTTAAGGTTAATAAACATCATAAACTTATTTAGTACTGTGTTAGAATACCCAACGCCCAAATTTCCCCTATTTGTTTAATATAGTTTGTATTCACGTGCGTCTGTGTGTTTGAAGCACCAAATCGGTGAGCGCAGGTGTGTGTCTGGAGACTGTCAAATAATTGTTTGACCAGGAGAGTCTGAAGAGAAGATTGAGAGGAACGAGTTGTCGTAAATAAGTCTGTTTTTACTCTCCCCAGCACTCTATGAAGCAACTATTTACTCTCTACATTTTCTATCACTGAGCTTTCATCATCATTCTCCACTCTAAACCGGACCACCATTTCTAAGACTCTTTCTCTCAAAATAAATTTACGACAATATTTGGCTGGCTCGGCCGGGATAAAGATATTTTTGAGTCTGATTAAGTATGGGTCTAACTAGATAGAGTGTGAATGATATGTCTTTGTGAATTAGGGAAATAAATAAATAATTAATTACACCCCTAGACAACGCCTTTTAGTATTTGGGTCGTCCACACAGCATATTTACAGGTTGTTTTCTTTCCACAGCAGTAGAATGTACGGATAAACAAAAATATCTGTTATTTAAATTATTCTCTGGCAGAGAAATATTAAATTTTTCTTTATAAGATTTGCTGGGATTGCGTGATTGTTTTACAGTCACTAAAGGTTTTTGAAGTTACTAGAGTTGAGCTTAAGCTAAAGACGCCTTGTTCTGACTTTTAAGTCGTTAACATCGTCTCTTCTCATAAACTGACTTCCGGGGCGGAGTTTTGTTGGCGGAGAATTAAAATTTCAGGGAAATTTTTTTTCCCCTTTAAATTGTTTTAATTTAAATTTTTCCTCTACTGTTAGCAAGAGTAGATTTTTTTCTAGTGTAACTTACCATTTTAACGTGGCATAGTCGCTTGCATTAAGAGTCTTAAGTGACAATAATAGCAGCGATAAGTTAGCACTACATAGTGGAGGTAATACAAGTAAATTTATACTTTGTGTTTTTTTCTCGTAGCGGCTTTGAGCTTTTTTCCCTCCTTGGTTTTTCTTACTATTCTCTAGTCTTAGAAGCATCCAGTTCGTTGGCATGGCAGAGAGAATTAGGATAAGATCTATTTTGAGACAGGAGGCGAAGGACTCAGGATTAGAAGGAGAAGCCGCGAACCTGTTTGTCAACAGGGAACTTGAAAGGTATGACGCGGAGGAAGAGAGGGCAGAAGCTAGGAAGAAAGAAGCGGACGTTCGTCAATTGGAGCAGAAGAAAATTGAGGCAGAGATCGAAGCTCGCAGGGAAAGAGAGAGAGAGAGAGAGAAAGACAGCATGAACTGGCGCTTAAGGCTTTAGAGAGTCGGGGCGCCTCTACTTCGAATAACGGAGGGCCGTCTTCGCCCCAGTCTCAGTCAATGGATCTCTCCAGCACTCACTCTGCCCAATTAACGGCGATGTCTTTTGCTTTAGAGTCTTTTCCCAGCCCTAATGAAAAAATAGACACCTTCCTAGAGAAATTCGAGAGGCTCGCAAATCTGTATGGGTTAGAGAGTTCCCGTTGGGCACTGAAACTCTCAACTGCGTTGAAAGGTGATGCGTATGACGTGTACACAAAGCTGGGAACCAACCAACATGATTACGACATGCTGAAGAAGGCCTTGCTAGAACGGTTTGAGATGACCGCCCGAAAAGTTCTGCAAATGTTCAGAAACCGCCGGAAAGAGAGCACGGAAACTTTTCCGCAGTTCTCTTCACGTCTCACGGGCTATTTGACAAAGTGCATTGAATTATCTGACCTATCTCTTACATATGAGGGACTACTTGAACTTGTTCTTGTGGAACAGATAAAGTCTACTTTGTCAAACGAAACCCGTAGATTTTTGGCTGAACAGGGCGCAGTCAGGCTTGAGGACATCCTCAATAAGGCAGAACGCTATACCAATGCAATGGCCGAACTTCCCAGCACTAAACGTAAACCCACAGATGAGCCATCTCGTAAACAAAATCTAGAGCAGTCATCCTATTCCTCAAATTCCTCTCAGAATTATAACCAACGAGAAAATAATACCCAGAGACCTCCCCAGGAAAAATCGAAATTCTACAAAACCCGATTTTCCCCAAATAATAATTCTGATCAACCCACCAAGCCTACGTGGCAGCGCGGCCACCAAGGTCAAGGAAAAGGGAAGACCCCTACACCAGGAACGTCTGATCAGGGCAAACATACCGGGCCAAGCCGCATCGGCTGTTTGTATACAGCATCGCCAGGTAGAGTCATTGTAAGTGATTCTCAACCTGAGGGGGATCGACCCTCAACGCGAGGAACTGTAATTTTGAATGGTACCTCAACTACTTGTCTCTTTGACACTGGACTAAGCTTTAGTTGTATTGTCGCTAGGCACCTAGTCAAACCAGGTCAGGAGACAGAGGAAACCGTCAAACGTAGTGGGGTTTTCAGGAGTGATGCACCCAGGACGCTTCCTATCGCACTGGTAGAAATACACTCTGATTTTGTCAGAGGTGTTATTAAAGCGGCCATAATGGATGATCCGATCTACCCAGTTATCCTGGGATGTAGATACGTGTTTATTGGGAGACCTAAGGAGCCGATTGTGGCAGCGGTAACCACAAGAGGGCAAACCAAGAAGGAGAGGGAGCCTGCGCCAAATGTGCTGCCGAATGAACTGAAGGAGGCGCAACAAAAGGACCCTACTCTGGAGCTCTGCTTTAGAAAACTGCCCATGGCTAAGGACCCCAGACACAACGGAGACATCTTTTCTAAGGATGGCGTATTGTATCGTAGAACGGGCAACCCGGACACGGGGAATAACCAGCTCCTAGTACCGACGCAGTACAGAAGCCAGATCTTAGAAATGGGGCACTCTCTTCCCTTTAGCGGACATATGGGACAAAACGCCACTATTCAGCGAATAAAAAAACCACTATTGGTGGCCAGGAATGAACTCTGACATTATCAGGTATGTGAAATCCTGCGCCCAGTGCCGACGGGTAGCAACCAAGCCCTTGACACCCCCAGTACCCATGGGTCAAATGCCGATAGTAGGTACTCCATTTGAACGGGTTGCTGTCGACATCATTGGACCCCTGGAAAGGACCAACAGAAGGAACAGGTTCATCCTGACCTTAGTCGACACTAGCACAATGTGGGCCGAAGCTGTACCGCTACCATGCATAGATTCCAAGCATGTCGCAGAAGCCCTCGTGCAAATTTTTACACGGTTGGGATTCCCTCAACAAGTTTTGACGGACAATGGATCCCAATTCCGTAGCCTGTTAATGGAGGAGATCTTTAAGATCTTGAGGGCCAAACATATCCACACAAGTCCCTACCATCCGGCCGGAAATGGGCTCGTGGAACGTTTTAATGGCAGCCTCACCACCATGTTACGTAAGCTGGGTCAGGAGAAACCGGAAGACTGGGACCTATATATATCGGCTGCCTTATTCGCCTACCGAGAGGTTCCCCAAGCGTCTACGGGATTCCCGCCTGCTACACTTTTATTTGGCAGACCTATAAAGGGGCCACTAGAAGCCTTACTTCGGTCCCTGACAGACCAAAAGGCTGACGAGACAGTCGTCTCTGCAAGCAAGTATGTATCTGAGCTCAAGGAAAGGTTAAAGCTAGGATGGGATCTAGCTACTACCAACCTTAAGAAAGCCCGCGCTAAACATGTTAAAAGATACAACAAAGCTGCAAAAGAGAGAGAGAACTACAACCAGGGGAGAAAGTTTTGTTGCTACTTCCAACCGGAAGCAATAAACTTCGCATCGGATGGCAAGGGCCGTTTATCGTCCTTAAAAAGATCTCACGTACTAACTACAAGATCTCGATAAAAGGAAAGGAGAAGGTCTTCCACATAAATCTCCTTAAGAAATATTTAGAAATACCGGTGCCATCCTCCGAGCATCTCTTGGCTGTCACCATAGCAACGGAAGACGAGGAAGATGATGATGGTTGCATGGAGTACCCATTGCAACCCACAGAATCCTTTAAAGATGTCAAGTTCGGCGACAATCTCTCACCAGAACAACAAACAGAAACCAGGGCGCTACTAAAACAGTACAGTGCAGTCTTAACGGATGTACCTGGTCGAACCAATCTCATCGAATTTGATATGAAATTAACAAACGAGACCCCTGTTCGAACCAGAGTTTACCCCATCCCGTACGCTAAAGCTGATGCACTTCGCGGAGAAATAGACAAGCTGCGTCAGGCAGGAATTATCAGTGAGTCTACATCTCCTTACAGTTCGAGTGTAGTGCTGTTGCAGAAGCCCAATAAGGAAGTTCGACTGTGTATAGATTACCGGCTGCTAAACGCTGTAACGGAATTCCAGCCCGAACCTCTCCAAACTGTTTCTGAGTTGTTCACCAAGCTCAGCAAAGCAAAGATTTTCTCCAAGATTGACCTCAGTAAAGGTTATTATCAAATACCAGTCAAGGAGGAAATTAAACCTTTGTTAGCTTTCAGCACTAGTGAAGGACATTACACATTTAATGTGATGCCGTTCGGATTGCATAACGCACCAGGAGTGTTCACCAGGATGATGAGGAAGCTTCTGGAACCTTTGCAAAGTCCCCATATCCATAATTTCATGGATGACATATTAATTGCATCGGAAACCTACGAAGAACATATTGCTACGGTTGCTATGCTCCTCAGGAGACTACAGGAAACTGGTCTCACAGCCAGACCTAGCAAATGTCTCATCGGGTTTGAACAGTTGGACTTCCTGGGCCATACTATTTCTCACGGATGCAGTTGGCCTATTAAGAAGAACGTGGAGAAAATAGTGGCAGCAAAAAGACCCCGAACGAAGAAAGACGTACATTCCTTCATATCACTATGTGCATACTATCAGAAATACATCCAGAACTTCAACGGACTGACGGCACCTCTGACGGACCTCACAAAGAAAGGTTGTCCTGATAAGGTCATATGGGATCAAAAGTGCGAACACGCGTACAGCACTTTGAAAGGACAGTTGTCTGCATACCACATTTTGAGGTTGCCTGACCTCAAGAAACCTTTTGTACTGCGGGTCGACGCGTCAGGTCAGAGCATCGGGTCAACACTGCTTCAAGCCGAGGACAGTGACCTGAACATGCTATTTCCAGTTGCCTATGGCAGTCGGAAATTAAATAAAGCTGAACGGAACTACAGCGTAGTTGAAAGAGAATGTCTCGCTCTGATTGACGGTATCAGACGCCATCATGAGTTTCTCTATGGGACATCTTTCACGGTGCAAACAGACCACGCTCCGTTAGCCTTTCTTGGTGCCAATAAAGAATTTAACGCAAGGATCATGCGTTGGGCCCTTCTTTTAAGCGTTTATTCTTTCAAAGTGGAATACATTCCGGGAAGACAGAATGTCACGGCGGATTTCCTGAGTAGAAACTGGACTACGGAGGAAGAGGAGGAAGTTGAAGATACCAAACATCCAAAAGCTACCGATCAGGGCAGCTTCATTGTCATAAATCAAACATGAAAAGATGTTTTCATGTCTCAAAAGAGGGGACGATTGTGACAGACAACTTAGCCGTCCCTGAATTTGTTAGAATGATGGTAAGAACCCTCTCATAACATCGGTACCCCTGAAGTGTTGGATGATATGGTACGACCCTTTGTAACGACCCCTTCGGATAACATCAGTGCCCCCGAATATTGTGGTAACTCTTCGTCAAACGGGATTTTTTCACCTGGACTCATTAGCTATGCAACCTTTCCACGCAGATTGGCAACACGTTTGCTGATTAATATGTGGACAGTTTATCTACCGTTCATTCTGGTCATCGCATTGATTTAAGGAGAGGTTAAATCACGCCCACGAATATCTCTTGAGCAATCATATGCAGTTATTTTCATTAACTTGGCCAGTGGGGGGCGTTGCCATCATCAAACGATAGTAGCGACCACGATCAAAGACACGGGGGGGGGGATCTCAGGAAAGACTAGCGGCACGCTATCAAAGAGGCAGTAGTGGTCCCTGAAACTCGACGCAAGTTTCCTGCCGGTATTTCGCTTCTCGGTGTTAATCACAGAACGATCGCAGTGGGAGCGCACGGGAAAGCCGTCGCGAACGCAACGAGCGGAGATACAGAAGACCAGGGGCGGCATCTCTCTTTAGTCTGGCGGTCAGATCCCCTAAAGTTTCATGAGATCTAAAAACGTGTCAATTTTCTAATGTCCCACTCATCTTACATTCTATGTTAAATATATACAGACCATGAAGAAATGCATGTTATCACTCGTTGGCCAGACCTTGACAGAAGCACTAGCTATATTTGAAATCGTATTAGATTTTCCCCTGGATTTTCATATATATTTGCAGTGAATTCTATTCTGTGCAAAACGGTAAAATATAATTGTGTAAAGTGATCAGTGGTCTAGTTCTTTCATTCTATTTCACTGGATTTTGTGTTAATTTAAATCTATTAAATTAAACCATCTCAATAGTTCCAGTTGTAAATGTAATGATATACCTGTTATATTATTTCCAAAAATAATAGAGGCTTAAATGCTAGAGTAACTTTTAAAGTCGCGAAGGAATTTATAAGTAATAAATTTAGTTAAGTCCTATATATATAAATGTGTGTTTTCGCGCAGCGTTTTATTAAATACATAATTACGCGAGGGTATATATAAATAGTCTTAACGGGGAATTCATCGCGCTTTAGAATGTTATTTGATTTTTCGGTATATTACATGTCTTTTTCTTTCATACAGAGTGATCGTAACCTTTGCGATCCCAGCAATAAAGAAATCATACATCTTAAAACTTCCAGACATATTGATGAAACATTTTTTAAATTTAATCTTGTGGCGGTCCGATGCGACCTAGCTATCATAATTACATGAAAGAAAGCCTACCCAAGAACATTTAAATAAATCATCAAATTAAATTTCAACCTGTAAGATAAACTGGAAGATGAACAGTTGCCAGTAGCGATATTTTATTTACTGCTCTGTTGTGAGAGAGTACCTATTTACCTGAACTGTGACTCGGCCTAGGTTTTCCTCACTGGATTTAAAACTTAGCGGTCAGTTGCTATCATCACGCCTTGAAGGAATTTTACCACTAGCGGGAAAATTAAAGAGACCACTTCATTTTCACCCCTGTATCGAACTGTGTCAGTGCCATCCCATAGACTCTTTTTTAATACAATAAAACACAAGAACTCTTAGGCTTCAAGTCCGGCGATAAGTGGGAATATTTGCAATCAGCAAACCTTGCTACATCTGGGGTGGGACATCGAAGTACTAGACATTTTCACATGTCAAGAGTGTAAATGCTGTTTATATAATTCTATGGATTGTCTGATGCTGCAATCGGTAAGTGTGTGTGAGTATATGAGTGTGGATCCTCACGTGCGTGCATGAATGACAGGAGATTTAATTTTTTGAAAACCATTTTGTTAACTTGCCTACTGGGTAATACATTTTCTGTATACCCTGCATTGTTCCTTTAAGTGGGATATTTTGTTAACTCTGTTAAAAACCCCTCCTCCTTTTTCATTTTCTTAGAAAAGGGAAGAACCATTGGGAATAACAGGATTTTTGTCTACCACCTATACTTAATATTGCAACACCTATTTCAGAGTAACTAAATTCACTGTTGGGTTACATTACCTATGTTCCTGATAACTATCTATCTTTGGACTGGGTTTATCTTTGTCTAATACAAGCGGGAAGGGCTTAGTCGATACAAATCTTCTTCACCCTTCCCCCCCCCCCCCTCACCTTGTTAGTTGTATTTTCTGTACTTATGATAATTTTATGTAACACTTGATATTTGTTTGTGATTTGATTTTTAAGGTTAATAAACATCATAAACTTATTTAGTACTGTGTTGGAATACCCAAAGCACAAATTTCCCCTATTTGTTTAATATAGTTTGTATTCACGTGCGTCTGTGTGTTTGAAGCACCAAATCGGTGAGCGCAGGTGTGTGTCTGGAGACTGTCAAATAATTGTTTGACCAGGAGAGTCTGAAGAGAAGATTGAGAGGAACGAGTTGTCGTAAATAAGTCTGTCTTTACTCTCCCCAGCACTCTATGAAGCAACTATTTACTCTCTACATTTTCTATCACTGAGCTTTCATCATCATTCTGCACTCTAAACCGGACCACCATTTCTAAGACTCTTTCTCTCAAAATAAATTTACGACAATATTACTACCAAGATATAAGTACGATTCTACATCCTTTAGTGGTGTTTCTTCAAGTTCCATCTTGTTATCATTTCTTGCATTTATTCTCATAATCTTTGTCTATTCCCTGTGTATTTTCAGGCCCACTTGTTGTGACCTCTCATCGAGAATTTTCATTTTCTCTTGCATCTGATTATGGTTATGGGACAGAAGAGCCAAGTCATCTGCAAAATCCAGATCATCAAGCTGTTTAGTCAGATTCCACTGGATTCCATTTCTGTTGTGTGATGTCTATGTTTTCATAACCCAATCTATTGCTAGTAAGAAAAGAAATGGAGACAAGAGGCATCCCTGTCTCACTCCCGTTCTTATCCTAAACGGTTCTGTAAGTTGTCCTTCATGAAGAACTCTGCATGTCATGTCTTCATAGGTCTTCCTTATTAAGTTATTGATCTTCATGGGAACTTCATGCCTCATCAGTTTCCAAAGTGATTCTCTGCCTACACTGTCAAATGCCTTTTCATAGTCCACGAATCCGATGTAAAGCGGTGAATTCCATTCCAGACTTTGTTCAACTATTATTCTAAATGTGGCTATCTGGTCTGTACAGGATCTGTTTTGTCGAAAACCTGCTTGTTCATCTCTCAGTTGCTTGTCTATGGGCTCTTTTAATCTCTCAAGGATGATTCTGTTTAATACTTTTCCTGGCACTGATAGTAACACTATTCCTCTTTAATTTGTGCACTCTTGTAAATTTCCCTTCTTAGGCAACTTGGCCAGATAACCTTCATTCCATAATGCTGGTATTTCCTCTCACATTGATATGTAAAATGCATTTGGGAATAAATGAATTCAGTATGAAAGGTGAGAGAAAGGAAGGGCAGAATATCAGATGGGCCTGCGCGCCCAATTCTCAACCCTTTGAAAATAAAGTTCGTTCGTTCGTTCGTTCTTTCTCAGACTTTGCCAAGTAGTTTGTATAATATCTCTGTAGAAGTATCAATATCTGTTTGTGTGGCCTCTGCTGGAATGCCATCTGGACCAGTTGCTTTTCCATCTTTCAGAAGCTTTATGGCTTTCTTTATTTCTTCTCTACTCGGTCGTTCACATCTGATTTGTAGCTCCTCTTCTGCTGGCTGGATGTCTGGGGGATTAGTTGGAGCTGGTCTATTGAGAAGTTCCTCACAATGTTCCGTCCATCTCTTCATTTGTTCTTGTATATTACTAAGCAATTTTCCATTCTTATCTTTTATGAGGCCATTTGCTTGCTTATATCTCCCCGTTAGCTTCTTTGTGTTGTTGTACAGGTCCCTCATTTCCTTTGGCTGCAGCTTCCTCTGCTTCCCTTGCCAACTCTTCAATATACTTCCTTTTGTCTCTTTTGATGTTTCTTCTTACTTCTTTCTTTGCTTCTATGTACACTTCATGAGCCTTGGCTTTGGACCTTCTGGTTTTACTTCTGTTTAAATCTGCTTTCTTGTTTTTCCTGTCTTCTATCTTACTAATGGTTTCTGTTGTTATCCATGCTTTGTGCTGATGTTCTCTTTTTCTCAGTACTTCTTCACATGTCTCGTTCCATATATTTTTTACTTGTTGCCAGTGGTCTTCCGTATCTGTTTCATCTTCCAGCTGTTGGAGTACTTGGTATTTGTTGGATACTGTGATAGAAAACTTATTTCCTGAGCTATAGACAACAGTACAATGTGGGAATCATGGTTGGTTTAGTTATTCAAATATAAAATAGAATTTTCAAAAGGAAAAAACAAAATAATCCCACTATACAGAATGACAGTTACACTGGTATTATTGCACATTTAGTGTTGCATTAGGCAAGTTTCAACACTTGGTTTCAAAGTTTGTGTTTATGAAGTTGTATGTTTCGCTTCTTAATAGATGTTTATGTTACTCAACTTTTGGGAGATTTGTTGGTCTTTTGGAGTTGATGTTGGCGGGTTTTGACTCAATGGGTTGCCTCGGCTCTCAGTTCATTACAGTCTCTTACTTCAGCCCATTTGGTTGATACTGCATAAGGACTTTCAGTCTTCACCATTATGACTGAAATATAAATCTCTATATATATATCTCTATCTCTCTCTCTCTCTCTCTCTCTCTCTCTCTCTCTCTCTCTCTCTCTCTCTCTCTCTCTCTCTATATATATATATATATATATATATATATATATATATATATATATATATATATATATATATATGTATAGGGAGCCGCGGTAGCATAGTGGTTAGTGCACTGGCTTCCTAGCGCAGTGGTCTATGGTTCGATCCCCAGATGAGGCGGGAATTTTTTAGACCACAAACGGCTCCTGGGTCGACCCAGCCCCAAATGGGTACCAGAGCAACTCTGGGAAGGTTAAGGCGGCCGGCGTGATGCCGACCACATCACCCCTAGTGTGCCGACGGTCAAGATAATATGGGCCTAACACCATATTCCCAATATGCCTCAATGGGCGTGTAACGGGTTCCTTTACCTTTACCTCTATATATGTGTATATGTATATGTATATGTATATATATATATATACTGTATATATATATATATATATATATATATATATATATATATATATATATATATATATATATATATATATATATATATATATATATATATATATATGTATATGTATATATATATATATATATATATATATATATATATATATATATCCTTTATCTGGGCGTCACTGTTTGTTGCATTTGTTCTCAGAATCATCAACTATTCCCCTTTCAGAAACTTTATGGTGCGATAAATTGTCTGGCTTCCTTACTTGCCCGAATAATTAAACGGGTGTATCTCATCTCTGAGTCGGTGAATCGTATCAATTACGCCAGCAGTGACGGGCAATGTATGACTCTTGACGTCAAGTGTTAACCTTACTTGGTGGTTATAATGCCTCTCGTTGCCAACATGTCTGCATCTCAGTCTGTTCTCAGGTCTAACCTATCTTTAATGTGCATGGAGAACGTCCAGATAGGTGTTGACAGTAGAGTATGGCAACAGCACATGGCGAGCTGTTACGCTACGCCACGATAGTGTAATTTAGGGCAATTGAATAAAGAAAGTAGCATTGAATGACTGAGAACTGTAGCTTATTATAGGACAAGGAAGAAAATGGTATGGGAAAGTGACGTAGTTATTGTAGAGCCCCTTGATGTATAGAGAGTTACGCGAACTAAAATTTGGCCGCCATTTTCGGCTGCACCCGTATTGCAGGAAAATGGACCCGATCGTGAGTTTCAGACCCAATTTGCATTTTCGTTTAGGTTAACTAATAATTTGAAACAAAATTAGATGCAAATACAGTCGCTTATATTTGTACTATTCTTTGTATTTCAACTAACAAAACAAAAAGAAGAAAACTAGTTTACTTACTGGTTTGTTGAATAGAATCAGTAGCGTGAATTTTTAACACATAGGCTACTCCGTTAAATTTTATATTCCGTTAGAATTACACTATTTGGTAACAAATATTCCTTTAGAATTGCAACACTTAGAAAAACATACTCCCTTCGAAATGAACTATTTACCTAGTGTGAAATGTGGAAACTGGTGAATGTGAGGCCACTTTCTCATATCGGCAGTTGTTCATATTATTTGGAATTGAAAACAATATATATTCTAATTATAACCCATCAGAGGTTGAACGGGATATTTTTCTTCATTAATTAAAAAAAAAAATCTTGCTTATTCTCGCTACTAGCCCTGGTATTGTCCAGCCGAAAATGGCGTCTACGTCTTTCAGCCTCGTTTTCGATTCTGACATAGTTCGCGTAACTCTCTATACATCAAGGGGCTCTAAGTTATAGGAGAAAGATAGATGAAACAAATGGACGAAATTTGGGTTTGTCACAGAGAGAGAGAGAGAGAGAGAGAGAGAGAGAAAGAGAGAGAGAGAGAGAGAGAGAGAAAGAGAGAGATAGAAGGAGAGGTTGGCAAGAAAATTAGAAAACTATCAAAAAGAGGAATTAATATGAAAAAAATAAGAAATATCATGCTTTCTGGTATACAGAAAAAAGTGGGCAAAGTGACATAGAACTGATACCTATAAATAAGAGAAAATAGACTAGAGTGAAGTAGTGTCAAAAAGTAGAAGGCTTGAGCCTCCTTACACGGCGATATCCGCACTCGCCGTTTCCGTAAACCCTCCAGGATCGACTAACGTAACAAGGATGGTTCCAGAAACAAAAATATGTACTGTGTTTTTAAACGTAATCTTGTTTATATCACAGACTGCTTCTTGTTATATTCATCTAGACTGTGCCCATCAATTATTTATTTTATCCACTCCATATTTTCTGTCCTCTTTCACAGAATAAATCTACTTTTCCCTTCTTTAAAATAATTCTGACCTGGTATCCACAGTGGCGGGTTTAGGTTGTGCGAGGCCGTGGCAAACGTTGTGACTGAACGGGGGCGGCCCCTATCGATCTTTGTTTCACTCCGGCAGTATCGGTGCATTTGTGGTATTGATTTTATTGTGTGCTTTCATTTGTCGCACTTTCTTTCTTTTTCTGCTATGTGTAGCAGATATTATGTATTTTCCTTCTTACACCCTTCTCAGGGATAAGTAGACATGTCTGGTTGTTATCCATTTCTCCCTGCGTTGCAAGGAGTGGCAGCGACCTAACCATGTTGGCTATCGTGGGCGCAGCGATATCAGTGTACAGATAAACACGTAAATCGCCTCCGCGCAGTGCGTAATCACTGATAAGACACTGGTGCGCTCATCACCAAAGCTTGGAATACGGGGAGACAACTGATGGACAGACACAGGTAAGAGATTACTTTCTGATAAAAGTAATGATTGTTACATTATGAACACGTTGTTATATGACTTTACCGACATGTTCGTAAGGGCAAGTGGATGTGTACAGCCTATTTTCAGAAAACTAATGTTTGAAATTTCGCATTAGCTGAGTCATGCAACATATTCAAATCAGATTGGCTGATCCCTTCAGGCGCGCATAACAAAGGCGTGGGAAGGCAGTGAATATAATCTGACCATTTTCTCAAGCTATTTCACTTGAGAAATCGCTCGCCAAGATACCAGACCTTGCTACAGTGAAGAATTATAATTCAGAATACCTTCTTAACATACCGGACACCTTTCATTAGAGTATTTATCAGGACTTACAATATAGCCCAGGAAATCTCTAGCATTTTAAATAAGGAAACCGGGACTGAGGAAACTGAAGGATCACATACGATGTCAGAGAGGGAACTTATTAAATTAACGACACCCCAGAATGATGATTCATGAACCACCACTGCACGCGATGGTGATTGCTTTATTGCTAGTTTAGTAAAGAGAACTAAAAGCATAAAGTAGTTCCAGGTTCCATATGGATGTGGTAAAGTGGGATGTTATAAATATTTATAGGGGACATAGTGTACTGACTGAGATCAGCTGTGAAGGTATCTGTATCTAATAAGTGTGGTGTATTACAGATGACCTTACTTGCTACCACATTTATACCTCAGTCAGAATTATTCTGGAATATTGTGATGACTACGTTAAATGTCTAGGGTTATGAAAATGATGAAGTGTAAGTCACAACAACAACAGACAGATAAACAATTTAATTTATTCCACAACACTTTGCAACACTGTGACACTCACACACATATAACACTCTATAAGACTATCTTAAATGAGTCAAGTGTTTAAGTTTAAAAATATATGTATTAATTCTTTCAATAATGGGTATCCTGATTCAACTACACAGTGAACCAGGAATCACAATCAAATGTAATTACAAGTAGTATATACACAGTTTACATATATGAACTTTGTATTGACATATTTTATTATTATTATTCTATGTGTGTAATTTGTGAAGTAGTAATATGAGGTAATACTGGTTTTGTTCAAGCTTGGTTGTTGTTTTTCATCATGACTTCAAGTGTTTGATTATCGTGGAAATAGTATTGGGAAAAGTTCACAGTTCCTATCATTTGAACCAAATTATTGTCCCTCTGTGTTTAATAGAATGTCAATTTTTGAGGGGGGGGGGGGCACATAATGTTGAGCTACTCTGGCCACAGAAGCTTATCTTTCGTGATGGCGGCAGGAAAAGACTCCTCTGCTCGATTGCTTCACTGTGTTCTGGAGACACCTCACTGGTCGCTATCTGGACCAAGGAGTATGCTGTCAGCCTCTGGATTCAGCAAAACTCAGACCAGGTGCTGCTTCAATAACTTAGGACCACGGTCCCTGAAACAAGAAGGTTGTACCTCCTACTTCAGATCTAATTTATAATCTATTTCCACACTGAACACAATACATAACAAACACTGAGTTCAGAGCGGTAGGCCAACTGCTAGCTTCATCTGAAACAATTTACACCAGTATACTCTTCCCTAATGGTTACTACGCCTCTGCAATTCCAGCATTATTTCCTTCTAGTCAATAAGATAGGTGTCAGTGTACTATTTGGCAATTCCATGCAGTTTTCTTTTCTCCGACACGTTCTGTTCAGGTTGGAGCACTATCTAGGCCTTGCCTCATGTTCGCTACTGAACCACGCACATATACAGACATAAATGATCAATTTACATTCAATTTTCATTAAAAAGATATCGAATATGTCAAGCTTACCACAATTCATGGAAATAATACACAGATACGTTGACTGGCGATGAATATGGCACAAATTCCGATCTGCCTCTGTCCCAGACTTTTATTTAGAAAAATATGATCTGGATCTCAACGCACTGTTTCTTAGTAAGTTTATTTTAAAATGTGGCACTGAACTGACGCTCTTAATTGACTATATTGGCGGGTCTAACCAATCGGGCCATGTTTACACAGCTTTTCAAAAAAGTACCCTTACTACCGTTTCCCCTAACAACAAAGAATTAGTATGTGTAGTCCGACTAATCGTGTTTAGCCTTACATTTACTTCTATCCAATCAAATAGGATTTTACATGGTGGCCCATTTCCCGTAAAATAGTGGTTTCAAAACATGCCACTGTGCGATTATTTTTTTGGTGTTGTCTGACACCCTCACTATTTTCTTTTGGCTATAATTTGTTAATTCCTAGACTATTTGCGTAACACTTAACATATTCTTTGTCAGCAAGTCCTAAGGAACCCAAATATATAAGTTTAATGGGGCTAAGGGGCTGCGTTCAAAATATGCATTTTCTTCTACCTCCCGTTCACTTCGATACGATGTGGTGTCTGGGTACTGTCAGGCTTTCAGACATAAAACAGTATAATGTCATGTTTCCTAATAAGCGTTTTTCAGGTTTTTAAACCTAACTCTCGTATGGGTAGTGTTTTTTATCACGGTCTATTTGAAAAAAAGTTAGTGCTTCTGGCCTTTCGAGCGGGGAGGGTGGCATTAATTGTATATCGCGAGACGCGTGTTAGTGTTGCATGCGTTCCTGCTTTCAGCCCTCCCTCTCTCTATCCTAAGTTCATCTGTCTTTCCGTTTATGTTAACGTAGTGTAATTAATGCTAGTATTAATTTAGGTCATTAATCAGCTTGCGTATCTCAAGGTTTTCTTAGAAATGCAGTACACGTTTTATTGTAGAAAGCGTGTAGTGATGCAGTAGGCTTTACTATCAACTTGAAACGTTACAATTTGCAGATGAAGTAGAAAACAAGGGGGATTTTTGTACGCCACTGTGACAGCACTGTACTTTTACCATTTCTCTTTCCTTTTATTGAATTTATGTGTTAGGCTTTACATTTACCTTTTAATTTATATATGTGGATTTAGAATGTTTCACGACAATGGAGAAGGGAGGGAAAGATGAAAGAAATGATGTACATTCTAAGTATAATACTTACATTTTCAAAGCAGTGTAAATGCCCCTATAAACATATTCACTTTAAAATTAATGTAAGTTTTCAAGCTTTAAACCAGTGTAAATGTCTATGTGAAAATATTCATTTTAAAGTTAATGGAAGTTTCAAACTTTTCAATCAGTGTAAACATAAATGAAAACATATTCAATTTATATTGTGAACACTTTTCAATCAGTGGAGATGTATATGTAAACAGACTCTATCTGTATTATTAACTTCTTCATTTAAATATAAAGTAACTATGAAAGCCATTCTATTTAAATGGAAAGGAAGTTTTATACCGAGGGATTAAATTTAATTCTCATCGAGGGTAAAATCTGAGTTAATTGGGATGGTGGTATGGGAAGATAGGAACTCATAACTATGAAGTGGAAAACGCCATACTCAGAAGACCGTTTCTTTCTACTCTTTTATCATTGTTATTGGTGGTACCAGCAGAAAGTACTATCTCTGGAACAAGAAGGGAACAGTGGCCTAAGCTTTAAGACGAAGGACCCACGTGGTAGACTCTCCTTGACATTTCTGGAAACGAGCTACACCTGACAACCTTGATCAGGGACGAGCGTGAGCAGTGTGAAAAGAACCAACACATAAGAAGGAGAACTTCTTTTAACATTTCACAATCCATAACGACTGTGATGATAACTTTTCTTGATTCATAACTATTCAAATTATTTCCAACTGTTAAAGCGTAAGTGATGATTAAATTTTGTTATTTGTAATGTTACAAATTTAACTTCGATTTAATTATTTTAAAGTTACTGCATGTTTGTCTCAGTCAATTTACTACACACACTCTAAACAGAGCTTTACTAGAATAATAGAATTCCACTGAGTAAATCAGGGGTGGGGGCTGAACGAGCTGAACGTAATAAGTGTTTAAATCCTTCACAAAAGTGTCGGCAGAACTACAGAGTTAACATCCACTGCCAAAGCGGTATTGATCTCGCCTATTCTGAATATCTTGTGTAGACTCCCTGGAGATAGAAGCGTTTTGTTTCTTCTATTTACATATCTACCAAGAGTAATCTTGTGCGAAGGTAGACACTTTTGAAGCACATATTAGATACTCTTGAGTTTTGGCCATTGTTGGACCACTACTGCAAAGCAGGGGAGGCAATACCGTCACAAAAGTGAACTTGCGGGGCCCTTTTAAAACAAATTCCTGTTGTATCGGTAAGCCTATATTTGTGCTCGAAGCCCTAGACAAAAGCCTAGGTTATCTATACCTAAAAATGCCACTGGGTATCAACATAATTCAATCACTGGTTGTTATTTCATAGGACTGTGCGGCACTGAACAGTTTGTTCAATTAAGGCCGGCCGTAGCCGTTGTGGGGCCTGATTTGGACAGATTTGGTGGGTCCCCTGTGTGACAAAACGGGGCGGCCCCTATCGATCTTTGTTTTTCTCCGGCAGTATCGGTACATTTGTGGTAATGATTTTTATCATGTGCTGACAATTATCGCACTTTTCTTTCTTTCTTTCTTTCTTTCTTTCTTTCTTTCTTTCTTTCTTTCTTTCTTTCTTTCTTTCTTTCTTTCTTTCTTTCTTTCTTTCTTTCTTTCTTTCTTTCTTTCTTTCTTTCTTTCTTTCTTTCTTTCTTTCTTTCTTTTCTGCTTGTGTGGCAAATATTTTGTAGGTGCAAACATTTGTTGACACTCCTCTCTGTGATGTCACCTGTTTGTTACCCGGTCATCCTATCTTGCGGTAAGCAACTGAGATAAGATAGTCGCCGGCGTGTTTAGATTGAACCGCTGATAAGACGACTCGTTTGGTAACACGGTGGGCAAACATGGAGTTTTCCGTACTCATACGACAGATAACGAGATTACTGTCTGTATGACACATGTGGGCAGACAAGTGTGACATAATCGCTTCTGGACCGACTTGTTATGACAACATTACTTTCTAATAAAGCAATAAGTGTTACAGCTTCCCCATGTTGTCATGTGTGTCTACCGATCTGCATGTGAGAGTGTATGCAAGGCATCAGATGTACATATGGTAATACGTGACCTTTGCAGGCACGCATCTTATGTCATGTGGAATATTTTTGAAATATCACACAGTATCTGCATGATTTGAAATCATTGGATCTTTCTGATTAGATTCATAACAACAATGCGTGGGAAGATAGGAATATAGTCTGACCATTTCGCAGTTTTATTTCACTGTGAATTTCACGTTCGCCAAGACAACATCAGACTTCGCCAGAGTGAAGACTAGATTCATAATTCCTTTTTTAAACAGGACCTTTTATTGGAGAACCAAAGAAGACTAACAAAGCACATGAAATCTCTACATTTTAATAAGGAACACCGGGACTAGGAAACTGAAGAAACGCACGGTGTCAGAGAGGGAATCTATTGTCAAAGATCAAGCCAGAAGCATAATACCCAGAACATTATGAACAAAGACACAAGAGTTCAGTTCAACCTAAAGTTGAGAAATAGATTTGAAGCACTGGAGAACCTTGAAGAGGAAAGTATAGATAACCATTGGTGCACAATTCAGGAAGCATACAGGAATACATGTGAAGTTCTTGGCAAAAGAAATAAACAACAGAAGGAATGGCTCATTGTCACAGGTTAGAATAGTGCCGCAGTAATCTTCCACTTTTGCCCCTCCCCATCTAGAGTATATTGTTTTCTACATGAACGAATGATTCACCAAGTGAAGTAAACACGTGGGCCATCTGGCAATTAAGCCCTACGTGAAAGAGAGAGCAAAGCGCGGAGCATGGCGTAATAGATTCTTTGATCAGGGGAACACACGATGTTCAGTCTGACGGACCTTGGATTGTAAAACTTTCAGGTGAAAGTAATTGCGTAGCTGATATTCGGCAAAGCGGAGATGATGAAAGTCAAGCGGTGGTAAAATTACCTTTGATTCAAGAACCAAACGGCAAATTGGCTCGGGTCTGGCAGAGGTGTGACTTTCACATTAAAGAAAGATAGTACGGAGCATATCAATTTATACCATGTCTCTCCGATATCCATGATCAGTTGCCAGAAATCTATCTGAATCCACTAGCTCGTTATCTTAAGATTTCTCGTACAGAGAGTGAAAATTATTAGATTTTCGTGGAGTGTTTCAGTTTTCTGATTGCAGTAATTTATATACTAGCTTTAAAGTGATTTAGTGTGTTTAAAGTTTTATTATATTTCACTGAGATTTTCTGTGCTAATTAAATAACTTATAGCTAATTTTCCAGCCGTAAACTAACTTTAATTACTCGCTATTTTTTCCAGTAAGAGATGTTTTAAATTGACTAGTACATATATTAAATAACTGTCTACTGACGATATATATTATTTACTTCTATCCATTTTATGTAATTTTATAAATGACCAGTGTTCATATGACGCGTTAAAAATAACGGTAGGATAAGCTAGACACGTGTGTTTTAAATCTCATTTATAACAGTGGCGAAGAGGTCCTATTTTAACACGCGTTAGATATGATATTGATAATTTGGTTAAATGTTTATATTTTCTTTTCCTAAAATATAGGCTGATCAAACCTGAGTACTAGCGGCTTTTCTTAGGGCCATATGAACTTATGATCATACGAACTTATAATATTATAAGCAGCCAAGAATATTTAATATAGATGAGCTTCTTGCTGTGACCTGTGCGGTCCAATTTTCCTAATTTTCATGAGAGAAACCAGAATAGAACCATTGAGTTATAATATTAACTGGGCCAGAACTATTACCAGATTTACATATATAAATCTCATCAGCCAGCTGTGGCGAAGATATTGACAGCAACATTTGTGTAACTTAAACCTAGCGTTTCTGCCACCTGAGGCTAAACAACCTAGGAACTGTATATGTTTTATTTATTCTACATCGGCGATCACCACGCATGAACCTTACTCCAACCAACTGAAGGCATAGATAACTTATTGTAACCAGGACACATTTTTAACACCGACTCTAGCGACACCTGTGAAATTTGCAGTCAGCAACTACGGAGAGTTTGGGCTGGATTTGGCAAACTTAAATTTGACACTAAATATATATTACTTATTAGTGTATTTCCTTGGAATGCCTGCGACACAACTACTGGGGTAAGTGTATCTGAAAGTGGCCACTGCGTGTATGTGAATTAAATGAACAGAGAAAGAAACCTATGTCTTTTGTTAACATCATATACTTATATGGTTTCTTCTTTTTTTAAATCTCAATAAGCTGATTAGTCACGGGATAGTTTACATTAGGAACCTATTCTTTTCCCATACTGACTATTTCATAACTTATTGTCAACCTTTGATCTTTTGAGTTAATTAACCTCTGTTGGGATCGTCCTTTCTTTTCCTTTACCAGAGGGGAGAACCTATTTGATTAATTTTCATTTTGTCTGTAAACCACGATCTCTTGATGCATACGATTTATGTTGTGATTTTCTATGTATAATAAACGTTATTAAACCTTTAGTTATTGCGTCGGTCAACCCATATCCATTATATGTTATACAAAGTTTGTTTTCACGTTTGTGCGTATTTGTCAGAGAATTGTGTGCACGTGAGTGCAGTGTAACTTGTATTTTCGTACAAGGAGAGAACGTGCGTCTGATTTAAATATCGTCGTCCGGATAGGCTGGATTAGATAAATTATTCTATCCAGAGACGGTCCTTTCTCTTACACGATCACCTTCGTGATAAAAACTATATCTTACCCCCTTACTTTCACATTGTCATCACTATCACTTCTGATCAGACAGGGCTATAAACATCTATTACCTATCTGATTATTCCATCCACGACACTCATAGAAAACACATGGAACCTCATAAGAGAAAGGAGAGACATCAAACAGCAAGTAAACAACTGTAAAGAGGCAGAACTGAAAACACAGCTGCTCAAAATATTGGGAGCTAAACAGGAAAGTGAAAAAAAGAGTGCCAGGCAAGATAAAAGAGAATTTATTGAAAACCTAACACATGAAGCCGAGATTGCGACAAAAAAAGGAGACTTGAAAACATTAAATAATATTAATAGAACTTTATCTAAAAACAGCTAAACCACAATATAACAGTGAACAGCAGAGAAGGACAAAGCATTAGCAATGAAGAGAAACAAAGGGCCAGATAGGTTGAATATTTTAAGGAAATCCTAAACCGAAACCAACCAATACAGCAACCCATCATAGAACCAGCAGAAGAGCCACAACAGTGCAACATGACCCCACCCACTAAACAAGAGATCTGTCGGGCAATAAAACAGCTAAAAAATGGGTCGCAGGACCAGATAGAATACCACCAGAAGCCCTGAAGACAGAAATGCCATACACTACAGAGTTGCTACACCAGCTCTTCCAGAAAATCTGGGAAAAAGAGGCCACCCCAAAGAGCTGAAAGGAACGCCGCATTATCAAGCTGCCAAAGAAAGGAAACTTGACCGTATGTAGCAAATGGAGGGTATAACACTACTAGCAGTGGCTGGAAAAATTTTGACCAGAGTTTTGTTTGACCGCAGTATAGACCGTACTGTGATATGGAGAATTCTGAGACATTATGGAATCTCAGAGAAATTCATTAAAATCGTCCAAGACTTCTACCAGGAGGCCTCATGCAAAGTAGTGCACAAAGGAAAACTATCAGAGACCTTCACAGTATACAGTGGGGTCAGACAGGGATGTCTGCTATCACCATAAATTTTTCTCCTGGTCATAGACTGGGTTATGAGACAGACAACAGAGGGAGAGACAATGGAATACAGTGGACATTTAACAAACAACTGGAGGATCTAGACTTTGAAGATGATTTGTGCCTTCTATCACATAGCAAGATATGCAGGAGAAAACAGTAACAGAAGCAGCAAAGATAGGACTACAAATAAATGTACATAAAACAAAGGAAATGAGAATAAATAATAGGCAGATGGACGATGAAGATCAATGATCAAGTCATTGAAGAAGTAGAAAGCTTTACATATCTGGAGAGTAACATTGACAAAGGAGGGGGAACAGCTGGTGACGTCTGGTCAAAGATAAATAAAGCCAGTTACGCTTTTAATGCCCCTCGACCAATATGGATCTCCTCAGCTATATCCAGAGAGAACAAATTTAGAATCTTAGAATCTTTAACTCAAATGTGAAGTCAGTCTTGCTGTATGGCTCAGAGACATAGCATGTCTCACAGAGTATCACCTCAAAGCTATAGACATTTGTAAATAGAGTCTCCGATTGATCCTCCGTAAAAGGTGACCAGAAGTAATAAGAAACATAGAGCTAAGGAAAAGATGCGGGCAACAGCCAATACAAACAGAAATTAAGGTATGAAAGTGGGGATAGATAGGACATACACTCAGAAGAGAAAAATCAAGCACAACCAGAATTGCCCTTGACTGGAACCCAAAGGGGAAATGAAGAGTGGGGAGGCCAAAGAGAACTTGGAGAAGAACTGTTGAAGAGGAGGCTAAGGAAATTGGAATGACTTGGGCGCAGCTGAAAAAGACAGCCCAGAATAGAAATCGATGGAGAGCAACTGTTTCTGCCCTATGTTCCATAGGGAACGAAAAGGAATGATGATGATTTCTTTTGATCTCCACATATTTTCCAATGCAATGAAGTCTTCTCTAGCCTTATGTATTCTTGTTTTTATTTCATTGTCTGTCCCTCCAGCTGCGTTTATACTGCTGTGGCGTGAGGTTTTATTTTGGTTCTAGGGTCAGTATAGTACTGACAATTACAGAAATAGAATTTCTGCAGAAAGTGGTGAAGTCCCAGTGTCTGAGAGAACTACTGGTATCACAAATTAGTTACGGCTGTGAATGATCTGATCTCGAAAAATTAGTAGAGAGGAGACCGACATAAATTGCCACCTCCGCTGTGTAACTAACTGTGATATTAAGACAAGGAAACAGATTTTACTTAACAATGATAAAATTGACAAGTCTTCAAATACAATTTCCTTATTATTTATTTAGTATATACACTATCTACTCTTGTGCTGAAGGGTGGATGTTGAAAAATGGAATGTAATGGATTTGTAAGTTTACATATGATTTACAAATATTTATATTTATATAGATATATAAATATATTACAACAAGTTTTCCAATTATAGGAACAAAAAAATTATATCAGCTGTGCTGTTATTCAATTATAGTACATGTATCAGCTGTGCTGTTAATTAAGTATATAACATTTATTAGCTATGCTGTTAATCTCTTTTTCGTCACTGACAGTTAATTTGCTCACAACTGCCGACAGAAATGGTACTAATGTGTACTCATCTCTCAAAACGTTCTGTTCTCCTTAGTTTGCTTGACACACCACCTGCTGTGGATCGTTCCTTTAGCCCACCCAAGATTGAGGGGGACTAAAGATGTAGCTCAGGTACAATCTCTGTGCTCCTGCGAAGTTTCAGGCAGCTGGATTGACTCGACATACGTCCTCAGGTTGGATGACACGAATAAAACCTGTAACAAGTTAAAAATAGGGGCTAATTTCTGTCCTCAAGCCCACCTATTTCTAGTGTGGGTGAAATGAGCGTGTCTCAGGTGTCTGCATGTAGGATGGATGACAACATGGCTCAGTATGATTTAGCAATAGCAAGACAAGACAGGTGTCTACTTGCAAAACATTCTTTCTGATAAACTAATACATGGATACATTCAATAATATAAATTCAATACATGAATACATTCAATACATGAATACATCCCATAATATAAATTCAATACATGAATACATCCAATAATATGTACACCTAGGTGTGATATAACCATTTCCTTCCCCCTATAATATAGCAGGCCCTCTCTGACAAGTGATATACTAGCTGGTAACATACATCCTAACAATATTGTTATGTTCTTATGATAGGAGTATATGAGACGAGGACTGTTTGGTTATATTTCAGGTGGGAGTAATCTGAATAGACTGAAGTTATAGGAGACAATAGGTTGAGTCCTAACAAGGACTGTTTTGGTTATATTTCAGTTGGTCTGAGATAATAGATTGAAGTTATAGGAGACAATAGGTTGAGTCCTAACAAGGACTGTTTTGGTTATATTTCAGGTTGGTGTTATCTGAGACAATAGACTGAAGTTATGTGAGACAATAGATTGAGTCCTAACAAGGACTGTTTTGGTTATATTTCAGTTGGTCTGAGATAATAGATTGAAGTTTGAGTCCTATTAGTCTTCGTCTTCATCAAGCCATATCAGGAAATACAATCATTATACCTAATGCCCCCAAGATACAATCAGTAACCTGATACGTTCATATTGAAACAATTTATATAAAATATATACAGGTGTAGGTAGTATAAATGACACACAACCAATACAAACATTACATATCTGCTGTAGGCCTATTTGCCTACATATAGTAAATTATATTTACCCTCCAGGATTTAAACAGGCCAGGTTTTGACTCGACTTAGTGAAGCAGGCTGCAGGTCAATGCACTCAGGTAAGCAATAAATCAAGGTTGACAGCTTCTCCTCTTCAGTCGGTCGGTATCTCTGGCTTCGTGTCGGTGATGTGTGATTATGCATAAAATCCGCCCGATTATATAGGCAGGTGAAGTAACTTCTACGGCTTAAAGAAAGCGTTTGGTTGGTTCCTGGCGGGGCAAGCTGATTGGCTGTCTGCAGTTTGGTACCATGCCTCGTACAGGCTAATTTATTCCGTTTTTCCGCCATATTGCGTGAACAAGATGGCCGCGACCCACATCCGAAAAAACAGGGCTTAAGTTTTTTCCTCGCGTAACTTCTTGTAATTTATTCTGGCTCAGCGACTGGTGAACGGTGCTCGTTGATTGGTTGGGCTCTCGACATAGGGATTTAACAAAGTAGTGGGTTTACACAACTCGTTTCACGACATAGCTCCATTTTTTCCTAGCTGTGACCTGTCATAGCTGACGTGTAAACCCCTGCTGTAGTTAATCCTTTTTCATCTGTCCTTCCATAGTAATAGGGTGTCGACTTAAAAAATCAGCTCCTACATTGTCTCTTCCCGGAATGTAATTCACGGCAAAGGAATAAGGCGCCAGAAGCAGACTCCACCTTAACAATCTCGAATTTAACTTTTTAGATGCAGCCAAGAAAGTTAAAGGCTGATGATCGCTTTGGACAATAAAGTGTGTCCCATACAGGTAAGGTGAAAATTTGTCGATGGACCAAATTAGAGCCAAACATTCTTTCTCTATGGTCGAGTAGTTCAACTCAGCTGCATTCAGCTTCCTACTGGCATAGGCGACTGGTAAAAGGTCCTCCGGCTGGGCTTTTGATTGCTGCAAGAGAGTTGCACCAATACCTATACTGCTAGCGTCCGTCCTTAATACAAATTCCTGTGTGATATCGGGTAACGTAAGGATTGGTTTGCTGGTGAGTTTTGCTTTTAGCTCTGTGTAAGCTTTTTCACAATCAGCATTCCATTGGACTCTATCAGGCTGTCCTTTCTTCGTTAAGTTAGTTAATGGTGCACACAGAGAGTTAAAGTGGGGTATGTACTTCGGATAGAACCCACATAGTGACACGAAAGATCTCACATCTTTCTTCGTTTGAGGTCTGGGTGCCTTCTTTAACTTCTCTATATTCTTTGGGTCAGGAGACATATGACCTGTAGAAATAGTGTGACCTAGGAATTCCAACTCCTTACAACCGATATAGCACTTGGTTGGACGTGCAGTCAATCCAGTGGCTCTCAGTCTGTCAAACAACATGGAGAGCGTTACTATATGCTCTTCAAATGTATTTGTAGCAACAAGAATGTCATCCATAAAGTTAGTGATATGGGGATTTTGTAGAGGTTCCAATAATTTCCTCATCATTCTTGAAAAGATACTTGGAGCATTTTTCAGCCCAAAGGGTAGTACATTAAACTCGTAGTGTCCGTCTGAGGTACTAAATGCCAGCATTTTCCTAACTTCTGGTTTCACTGGTATTTGGTAGTATCCCTTGCTTAGATCTACCTTCGATAAATACCTAGCCTTACTCAGTGTAGAGAACCTTTGAAATAATTTTCTCTTTTAAGAGATAGTCAATCTCATCCTTGAGTGCTTGTGCTTGCTAGTGTTCAGTCCATGTCCGCAGCAATGCTTCCAGTGGACTGTGTATGGGGACGGCAATACAACAACGTTGCCGGACCCACACCTATTTCTATTGTAAGGGGCAGTATACCGAAGTGGGGCCTGTCTCCATCAACTGTTTGGTACAACCCTGGTTCCTACCTCCTATGGTTCGGGTTTGTTTCTGCAACTTTTTTAATACTGGTTGCTGACTAACCAAATTTTCCAAATGATCCAGGCCATGGTGTTCCGCCAAATATCTAGTCGGGGTGGGATGTCTCTCGTCCCCTCTCTGTACAATACGGAGAGTTGCCATGGTTACTGGTGTAACAGTAGACTTGTTGTGATTTTGTTTTCTCTTTATCACTGCATCTACCTGTTGTTTTCTCTGGTGTATTTTCTTTGTGGGCTTACGTCCGCAACAATGCTTCCCTAGGTCCTGTAACTGGTCTACGCTTCTGAATGAGGTTACCTGGTTACATTCTGAACAGGATTTCATATACCGACTTATGTCTTCAATTATTCCTGGCCAGTAATATAGCAATGCTATATTTTGACCAGTGGCCCCTTTTCTTCTGTGACCACTGTCTGATGTAGCATGCTCTTGCTCCATAATTTCCTCCCTTTAGAATTTTGGCACTACCAGCTGTCCATGCCCTTTAGGTCCTTTTCCAGCTTGTCTGTAGAGTAGGCCATTTTCCATATAGTAGTCTCCTTTCTCTGGAGGGTTATGGGCCTTTGGCAATTTGCCAAAACAAGGCTTCAATGGGCTGTCTGCTGTTTGAGCCTTTTTCATCTTTGTACGATGAATGTTTATTGGATCTCCCTCCTCCTTTTTGGTGCTCGACCTGGTATGGTTTGCTGCCATGACAACAGGTTTTATTGGGTCACCCAAAAAGACATATTTACATCCTATTATCAGCGGGTATATAGGATCATCACTTACTGCTGCTCTTATCACTCCTTCCACATAGCGAGTTTGTAAAATTTCTTTCCCACTGTAAAGTTGCTTTCACACACACTGTAAAATGTCAGTCTGTAAAGAAGTATCAGTTGTATACTGTAAACCTTCTGTAAAGTGTGGTGTGTTCTCTTTCTTCTGTAAAGCTCCACTATCAATCACTGTAACATGTTGTTGGTGGTGCCACTACTGTATATGTCCATTGTAGTGTACAGAGTTGTTGAGATCAGGCATGCTCCAGTCTACCCAGCTGTAAATGGGTAACTCACCCTAGTCCTAAGTTAGGGAAGGCAAAGGCAGCTGTAAACAGTAGTTTCCCTCTAAGGCTCCAGGGGAAGCAGGCCCTAAACTTGGTCACTTCAACCGACGCAGGATGGTGTATATATGGGTAGAAGTGTAGAGTGTGTTTAACGCGAATGGTGTACTGTTCGTGTTCTGACCAATCTAAACACTCATTCACTTGTGTCTACAAGGCACCAATGCAGACTGCTGGAATCTTTGTTTACACAGTTTATTTGGACGCTCACACTGGGACATAACGAGTAAATCATGGGTATGTTGACATATCAATTTGCAGGCATACATAGTAGATCCTATGTCATGGCACATTCATAAATAATAGGTAGTACATCAATGGCCGCATCCCCTATCTGACTAAGCGCGTCAGTGAAGGCGGATCGGTAAGTAACTAAAGTTGCTTTATATCACAGTTTATCATATTGTGAAACCACGATAAGGGGTTTCTATCAAAATTGAGATCTCCTTGCCACTGTCCGAATAATAAGATACATGTTCCGTTCTTTAGACAGTGATCCAAAAAATGCGATGACAGGAATGTAACATGGCCGCCTACCTGAGTTGTCGTCACACTCGCTCACAGGAGGATATATATATAAGCCAAAGTTAATTTGCAATACATATGCATAATTTCATAAAGTTCCTCCACACAGATCTACCGTAATCCCAGTTACCTCACGTAGACATAATTACAGTATGGAGCCTGTCATCTCCGTCGATACAAACTTGACCCTAGCGTTGCGAAGCACAAAATTCCCGCTAGGCCTAACCGACCTGAGATCATCAAAACAGGGACTGGAATTACCTGGAGTCCGAATCATACATGGTACCGTACATTAGGAAAGTCTCTAACACAACTCTAGTAGAGACACAATCTCCTATAGAAGAAAAACTACTTAGTAAATCATTTTTACTGAAGAATCTACCAGCCCTGGAAAAATGCGTACCCGCCATTGTCACGGTACATCGGAACTCATCACGACTAGACAAGACAACTCCTACTTCCGCTAGAGCGGTGTAACAAGAATATAGTCCTGCCTACCCATCCAAAATATACAATATAGGACTGATTCTACTTGTACTAATAATATGTAATACATATGAATTCAGGCCATAAACATAATAAGCAAATTAATCTATTTTCTGGCCCTAAGAAATAGGTACGGACAAGGGTGTCATATCCATGCGCCGAATTAATATCAAGAACGATTACTCCTATAATCAAAAGGGTAAAATAATTATGGATTATCTAGCCTTCCCCATAGACAGCATTTTCATACACAAATGAATGAATGTCTATATCTTTTCCATATTAAATAGCCATATCGATTTTTGTAATATGTGCGTCAAAATATGCACGCAACAGATTACCACACCCCTCGGGGAAAAAAAAATGGTACACTTTTTTTTTTTGAAATACATCTAGGAGCAACATACAGTAGGCTCACAACGCACCAATAACAATGCGCAGATGATAAGCATAAGTTTTCTGACCTTAGAGAAAATACTTCTCTAAGTATAAATATTTCCAGAGAGGTGTCACCAACGCATACTACAATATTAGCAATGACACAATTTGTACATTAGTTTATACATAAATTTCATCTAAGATATCTTAACATCATGATCATCAAAGACGAAAAAAACATTGAAAGATTAGCGGTGAATAAATATCAATGAACCGCTAAGTAGTGTTACAATCAATATATGATATTACATATGTGTACACATTTCAACATATGAACAACTGTATCAAAGTTGTATAACAGTTATGAATCATGTGGGCATCTAGACAAAATATCTGCCATCACATTTTCTGACCCACGGATAGCTCGCACCAAAAAATGAAATGGCTGCAAAGCAATCGCGTATCGCGTTGATCTTGCGCTCTTCAGATTTTTACTCTGAATAGCCGTAAGAGCTTTCTGGTCAGTTTCCACAATGAAATGCGCGCCAAGAAGAAATCTTTGCAGTTTAAGGATTGACCAAACCATAGCCAATAATTCACGGTCTAGGACCGAGTAATTCTTCTCTGCGGCATTTAATTTCCGAGAAATATACATCACAGGATGCAGAGTTCCAAAGTACTCTTGCATTAGTGCTGCTCCAATCCCGGTGGATGAAGCGTCACTACGAAGAATAAATGTCTTATCCTTAGAAGGCAATACTAGGATAGGTGAAGTAGAAAACATAGTTTTACCCTTATCCAAAGAGGATTGACATTCTTGAGTCCAGTGGACTACATTAGGAGACCCTTTCTTTAGCAAGGAAGAAAGAGGTGACATAATGGAGGACAGATTCGGGATGAATCGTCCATAAAATTGTATTAGACCTAAGAGACTTCGCACTTGCTTTTTAGTCTTAGGAATAGAAATGTTAAGTATCTTACTTGTATTATGGTCTTCTGTTTTTAGGAACCCATGACCAACACGGTGTCCTAAGAAAGATATTTCACTAAAACCAATACATGCTTTCGATGGTTTCGCTGTCAGGTTATGCTCGCGTAAGATAGACAATAGTTCATTTATCCCATTATAGTGATCGTTCCAAGTATCACTGAAAAGACAGATGTCATCAAGATACGCAATGACATCTGAGCGATGAGATAGGATTCGACGCATCATGCGTACGAATGTTGCAGGGGCGTTCATAAGACCGAAAGGCATGAAATTCCATTGGAATAGACCCCTAGGCGTCGAAAAAGCAGTAAACGGTTTGGCGTGTTCGGATAGTGGAACTTGCCAATATCCCTTAGACAAATCGAGTTTAGTAAAGAAATGAGAATTCGATAGTCTCGTAAGTAGCTCTTCTAGTAAAGGCATAGGTTCAGCATCAAAATTTAGTCACTTGGTTCAATTTGCGATAATCCACGCAAAGACGTATGTTATTGTCTTTTTTTCGTACAATAACCATCGGCGAAGAATATGCTGATGTGGATGGTTCAATAATTTTTAACTCTATCATCTCATCCAACTCTTTCTCTACCTGTGCTTGAAAATGTATCGGGATAGGATACGGTCTGACTCTTATAGGACTATGGTCAGTAAGAATAATGTCATGTTGAATGACATCAGTTTGACCAGGAATGTCAGTAAGGACATCCTGAAATTGTTCTAACATAGTAGAAACTTGTTTCTGCTCTCCTGGAGATAATTCTGGAGAAATTGCAACATCTTTCCATGATTCATTAGAGTGAAGAGGAATCATTGGAAAAGGTAAATTTACATCCGAGAAACTCGTTTCCTCATCCTGTATTACTGACAGAGATGAGTACTGTCCATGTTGGACTGGAAAATCGTCCGTTGCCTGGAAAACAGGTTGTAAATAATCAGGACGTTCATGGAATTCCGTGAGCATGTTGATGTGGAAGGTTTTACGCTTCCCGTCAATATCGACGATATAGTCAACATCGGAAACTTTTGATATTATATTATATCGTACGGACCTTTCCAAGAAATAAGAAGTCTATTTTCCCTACAAGGTAGCAAGACAAATGCTTTGTCACCTGGACAAAGTTGTCGCAAACATCTCTTTTTATTGGCAAATTCCCTTGCCTTCTGTTTCGCAAATTCAGAAGAAGCAGTTGCCAATTTGCATGCTTCAATAATCTTGTGTCTAAGTGCGATGACATATTCATAAGAGGATTTTGTGTCATCGACAATATTATCAGCAGTTATAAGATCATGAAGTAAGGACATAGGACCTCGCGGTTTCGCGCCAAAGACAAGTTCAAAGGGAGAAAATCCTGTATGTTCGTTGGCGACCTCTCTATATGCAAAGAGAGCCGCGGGTAAAACCCTATCCCAATCCTGAGGATGATCTTCTGTTATCTTACCTAGTAGGTTTTTCAGAGTTCTATTCAGACGTTCCACCATCCCATTGGACATAGGATGATAAATACTACTCAGCGATCTCTCTATCTTAAGAGTCGACATTACTTGAGACATGGTATCCGATATGAGTTGGGTACCATGGTCGGATAATATTTCTGCTGGAAATCCCAGACGAGAAAAAATTAACCAAAGAGCATCTGCGACGTCAGCAGTAGTTATGCTCTTTAGAGGAACAGCCTCCGGCCAACGTGTGCACATATCAACACACGTCAAAATAAATTGGTGTCCTCTAGCAGACTTTATCTTAAATGGACCAATGATGTCTATCGCCATTTTTTGAAATGGTCGAATTGGAATGTCTGCAGCCTGAATAGGTGCATCATGGCGTGGACCTCTGGATTTAATCTCTTGACATACTTTACAAGATCGACAATAGATTCGTATGTCCTTATTCACAGCAGGCCAAAAGAAAGATTGAAGAACTCTAGCTTTAGTACGGGAAAAACCCATATGTCCAGCACACTGCGAATCATGAGCGTGCTGTAAGATTTTAACTCTCATATTTTTAGGCACAAGGATTTGAGAATGAATGGACTTAGCGGAGTCTTGTACCATACGTACAAGTACGCCATTCTTCATCGTAATCCATGATTTACGATTTGTATCCTTATTCGGATCACCTTTTGTTGCCAGAGTAAAGAATTTCTTTAGAGTAGGATCATCTTCCTGCTGTTTTATAAAGGAATCATGGGAAATCTCCAAGGGATCATCTTGGATCTGCGCATCATTATCTTCAGAATGTGCAGATTGCGGCATATTAAGAGCTTGAGCCCTAGTGATTACTGCATTAGCAGATTGCATATTAACATTTTCCCAATTAGAAATTTGCTGTGGAGTGCATTCTTTCACTCCATGAATGCGACCGATGATAAGATCAGCGATCGGATTCGGCAAGAGACATGCTTGCACCTCTCCTGTAAAGAAAGGCGTTGCAATATTGATAATGGCAGTGGAGTACTTCTCCAATGTGCCACCAAATGTTACACATTTGACTATATTGCCTGTAGCTCGAGAAGGATTTACGAGTGATTGCCTCACTCCGATGGTAGTGCACCCCGAATCGAAAAGAATTGATACCGGAGTACCATCTATTAGGCCCCTATTAAAGACAAGAGCACCCCTTCCATTATGCGCGATTGACGCATGGAGCGCGGGAAGCGGGTGACCGCAGCTTAAAGTAGAAACTGTGGTTGGATCGAATAATGTTTTGCATTGCGAACACTCAGATGCTCTAGCAAAATCAAAAGCGGAATTTGCTACACTATTGGAGTCTTTTTTATCATTATTCTGATTACCGGCGTCGTGGAACTCCTGTTGTACAGAGTTAGCCTGGTAATAAGATTTACCATGTCTTTTGTGTTGTGATCTACCTCGGTTATAATTGTCTCTATAATTATTATTGCCTCTGTTATAACCCCTATTTGGGTTTGAATCATAATATTCATGATCATAATCATCACGCTCATTATATTGAGTATCCCTGTAATATTGGTTTTTTTGTCTCCATGAAGCACTTGGGTAGTTCCTATAGCTACTCCCTTTACGAGAATTTCTAAAATTATGGGTACCCCTCGCGTGTCGAGGACTATCAGCCCGATTCCAGTTCTTCGAAGAAGAACCCTGATTTGAGTGGTTATCTTGGTTTTGATGCTTATTCCAATTAACCTTTTTATCAAATTTATTTTTAGCTCCTTGGAATTTGTGTGAGTAATTCTGATTATATTCTGTTGCCGAAGCAACTGGCATACTCTCTTTAATGTTAGAGTTACTAAGAATCATGTCAGGGTGTGCCGTGGCATACTGGTCACAATATTCTTCCATTTGCTTTAATGTACTAGGTTTACGCTCATGTAAGAACTCTAGGAATGATTTATTTACCGAAGACATGACCTTGTCTCTTAGCAATAAATCCGTAAGACCATCAAATGTTTTCTCTGTTTTGGATAATTCAATCCATCGTGAAAGTGTAATTCGTGCTTTTGAGATGAATTCTGAGAATTCTACACCTACCTCAGGTCTCATTGTTTTAAACAAAAGACGATAACCTTCCTCAGACAGCTGATATCTCTTCATCAAAGCTGCCCTAACAGCATCATAATTATCCTTGTCGGCCTCTTCGACGAAATATAACTTACTCAGAGACTCCCCTTTTAGATTTTCAGACAACTGATTCACATACTGTGATTTGTCAACATTATGAGCTCGACAAGCCCGTTCAAATCTATCAAGCCAGAATGCTATATCATCACTGGCAGAGTTGAACGCTGGTACCTTGACCTTGTACACAAAGGGTTTACCATTACCACTAGATGCCTGATTAACATTACTCATACTTGTCAATTTTAATTTCTCTAATTCAAACTCATGTTCTCTTATTGCTTTTCTCTCTTCAGCTTCTCTATCTAATTTTTTTTGTTCTGCAGCAGCAGCAGCTTCTAATTTTTTCTGTTCTGCATCAAATCTCCTTTCCTCCACTTGCATCTGCAATTTCTTTAGTTCAGCAGCAGTATCAGCTTCTTTTTCTAATCTTTTTATCTTCAGCTAGAGCTTTCCTCTCTTCAGCAGCAGCTTTTTTTTCCTCAGCAGCAGCTTTTTTTTTTCTTCTGCAGCTAATGCTTTGTCATATTGAGCAACAGCCCATTGTTCTAAGTCTTTCCCAGTCTTATCAAGGGATTTTCCTTGTGCTATAAAGTAATCTAATGTAGACATTTTGTCTTCTTAAATCAGAAACCTGAAAAGTAAATAAATTACCTTATTTCACTTTAATGGGAGACAAGTCTATACCATAGACTTAGTCTTAGTGAAAACTTGTATGGTTTATAATACCCAATGATAACTTGAGTACCTGTGGACAACAATAACTGTATCTCAAATACTGTGGGAGACAAGCCTTACAAAGGTCTTGTATACCTTAATGTAATCAATGATCACTTGAGTACCTGTGGAAAATAATATTTCCCTTTTCCAATCACTTTGGGAGACAAGCCTTATAAAGGTCTTGTACACTTTGTTTTATAACAATAACAATCATAAAGTACTGATCTGTACTATACTATAAGTGTATTCCACTATACCTCATATGTCATATGTCAACTAAAGACATTACAAAGGACAAACAAGAAAAGACAATCTGAAAACATTTGCAGAGATCAAATTAAATTAAATAGGAGAAATGAAAAAAAAATGATCACAGAATCCGTGATGATAACTGCAATAAGATAACAAGACAAATAACGCCACAGTGTATAAACATAAGGGTGTAAAGAACTAAAATGAAAGGAAAGATGAGACCTACAATTATACAAACAAATCAAACAAAAATAAAGAACAGAAAAAATGTTACAAATACAAATATGAAACAGTCGTCACAACTAACCAAATATTTGCAAACTATGTTGCATGCAAATTTCAATTAAGAAATTGCTCCCTATAGAACGCCAGAACAAGACCAATATCACTTGGTATTTCCTGTTCTAGTCACCTCCCATCCAGACCCGCAAAGACATAACAATCACACATATAAACAAATAATATATAAACATAAATATATATAAATCATCAATGTGTGTATCATATCATGCAATGTGTTGTAGTTGCAATGTATAGTACTGTATGCTCAGTTTTAATCAATTAGACTACCACTTTATTGAGTAATAGATTTGCATTCTAACTATTACACTGTCCAATTTTTTTGAGCACATTAGAAGATCCACCGATGAAATTTGCACTTTATGTTCAACAATGCTCTTGTATTACAGCAGGATAAACAATCACTGGTTTAGAACACTGACTGTATTGTGCCAAATGTCAACAAGTGCTGTCCCAGATATTGCTACACTTGTCAGAACAGGTCAAGCTGACATTGATTGTATAGCTGTCCTACTGGTGTTGATGTGGTCAAACAAATGTTCTTGTAACTGTAAAATGTGATTCTCAACACAAGACTGCGTAGGCTGGACCCAGGGATCTGGCTCACCACTGTAAACTTTCTTTCCCACTGTAAAGTTGCTTTCACACACACTGTAAAATGTCAGTCTGTAAAGAAGTATCAGTTGTATACTGTAAACCTTCTGTAAAGTGTGGTGTGTTCTCTTTCTTCTGTAAAGCTCCACTATCAATCACTGTAACATGTTGTTGGTGGTGCCACTACTGTATATGTCCATTGTAGTGTACAGAGTTGTTGAGATCAGGCATGCTCCAGTCTACCCAGCTGTAAATGGGTAACTCACCCTAGTCCTAAGTTAGGGAAGGCAAAGGCAGCTGTAAACAGTAGTTTCCCTCTAAGGCTCCAGGGGAAGCAGGCCCTAAACTTGGTCACTTCAACCGACGCAGGATGGTGTATATATGGGTAGAAGTGTAGAGTGTTTTTACCGCGAATGGTGTACTGTTCGTGTTCTGACCAATCTAAACACTCATTCACTTGTGTCTACAAGGCACCAATGCAGACTGCTGGAATCTTTGTTTACACAGTTTATTTGGACGCTCACACTGGGACATAACGAGTAAATCATGGGTATGTTGACATATCAATTTGCAGGCATACATAGTAGATCCTATGTCATGGCACATTCATAAATAATAGGTAGTACATCAATGGCCGCATCCCCTATCTGACTAAGCGCGTCAGTGAAGGCGGATCGGTAAGTAACTAAAGTTGCTTTATATTCACAGTTTATCATATTGTGAAACCACGATAAGGGGTTTCTATCAAAATTGAGATCTCCTTGCCACTGTCCGAATAATAAGATACATGTTCCGTTCTTTAGACAGTGATCCAAAAAATGCGATGACAGGAATGTAACATGGCCGCCTACCTGAGTTGTCGCTCACTCGCTCACAGGAGGATATATATATATAAGCCAAAGTTAATTTGCAATACATATGCATAATTTCATAAAGTTCCTCCACACAGATCTACCGTAATCCAGTTACCTCACGTAGACATAATTACAGTATGGAGCCTGTCATCTCCGTCGATACAAACTTGACCCTAGCGTTGCGAAGCACAAAATTCCCGCTAGGCCTAACCGACCTGAGATCATCAAAACAGGGACTGGAATTACCTGGAGTCCGAATCATACATGGTACCGTACATTAGGAAAGTCTCTAACACAACTCTAGTAGAGACACAATCTCCTATAGAAGAAAAACTACTTCGTAAATCATTTTTACTGAAGAATCTACCAGCCCTGGAAAAAATGCGTACCCGCCATTGTCACGGTACATCGGAACTCATCACGACTAGACAAGACAACTCCTACTTCCGCTAGAGCGGTGTAACAAGAATATAGTCCTGCCTACCCATCCAAAATATACAATATAGGACTGATTCTACTTGTACTAATAATATGTAATACATATGAATTCAGGCCATAAACATAATAAGCAAATTAATCTATTTTCTGGCCCTAAGAAATAGGTACGGACAAGGGTGTCATATCCATGCGCCGAATTAATATCAAGAACGATTACTCCTATAATCAAAAGGGTAAAACAATTATGGATTATCTAGCCTTCCCCATAGACAGCATTTTCATACACAAATGAATGAATGTCTATATCTTTTCCATATTAAATAGCCATATCGATTTTTGTAATATGTGCGTCAAAATATGCACGCAACAGAGTTCTCACATTGATCCTTGCTATGGGAAGTGTCATGGTGCCGGTTCCCTGCATTGCCCCTTGTATGTCCACTGTTTCTGTGGTAAGTTGATCAGGGTGCACTAGGGTTGCACTCACGACTGAGTCGAATTCCAATCCAGAATCATATAAGCACTGAATTTTAGTGCCATTGCATGTCACTTCCTCACAGACAGGGGGATGAGGGACGTCATTCTGACTAACTGCCAGTTCCTTCCTTCCCTTGTTCCCTGTTGTAAGACACGCAGCGAGATAAGGAGGGTTCTTCCATCTGCAGTCTGCAGTATTGTGATTACTCATTAGACAAGTTTTACACCACTTTCCTTCCTTCCGGTAAGGTGTCTTATCAGATATTAGAAGGTTTTTGTCCTTTTGGTCAAATCTTTGTTTGTTCCTTGTGGTATGGTCCTTTTGTTCAGATTTTGAATAGTTTTGTGATGATTGGAAGTTTTCACCCTGCTTCTTCTTATTTCCTAATAATTCTGCCTGAGCTGCTTGATATCTCTCAGCAACAGTTACAATATCTCCCAATCTCTCTGCTCCTTGTTCCATGATAAACTTCCTCATTTCTTGAGGCATGGACTCTTTCACTTGCTCCATCATTATCATTTCTTTCAGATCCTGACACTTTCCTGAACTACTCCATTTTTCCAAATACGTTTCCAATCTAGCAGAGAATTGGTGATAGTTTTCTCCTGGAAGAAGTTTAGCTGTTCGGAATTTCTTTCTATATGATTCTGAGTTCTTTTCATATCTCACAAGCAGTGCCTGCTTCAGGATTTCATAATCTTCCTGGTCATCTCTTGAGAGCTTCAAATATACATCGTAGGCCACACCTCTCAATCCATGAGATAGTTTAAGACTCCACTTTTCTTTCACTAAGCCATAGGTAGTGGCAAGTCTTTCGTATCTATCCAGGTACGACTCAATGGCGTCTTCTTTCTCAACAAATGGGTCCAGATGAAAATTCATGGCCCCACTTGAGGTGCTCTGGCTGGAGCTACTCTCAGAGTGAGGTGAGCTACCACCATTATTGCCAGTATTTACCTGAATTTCAAGCTCTTTTAATTTCAACTGATGGTCTCTCTCTGCTTGTAATTTCCTTTCCTCATTTTCAGCCTCCCATTTCTTGGCTTCAATTTCTAATCTTTTGGTTTCTCTCTCAGCTTCCAGTCTTTTGTCTTCTCTCTCAGCTTCCAGTCTTTTGGCTTCTCTCTCAGCTTCCAGTCTTTTGTCTTCTCTCTCTAATTGCAACTTTCTTTCTTCCCTATCCATGTGTTTGTCCACTTCTGTTGTGACATACTGAGTAAGAGCATCACCTGTCATGTTTAATTCCTTACCCATCTGCATGATCGCAGTCCTGAACTTCACTAGATCAGCCATGGCGTTACTTAGATAGGGTATGTAAATTTACTATATCCAAATATTATAATTAAACTTAATTAATTTAAATGAACAAATAATTTCCATGCAACTTTGTGAGCATCAACTATTTACTGAGTACTAAATGGTACTCCTCCTAAGAAGACAATTAAAAAAAATCCTATTTTAGAATTTTTTTCAAAAATTTGTTTCTTTTGTTATCTATGGGTGGCACAAGATAGAGTTAGTAGATAGATGAACAGACTAAGTATGGCTCAAGATATACAGAAATATCCCAGGAACGAGCCCCCAGTGTGGCGTGAGGTTTTATTTTGGTTCTAGGGTCAGTATAGTACTGACAATTACAGAAATAGAATTTCTGCAGAAAGTGGTGAAGTCCCAGTGTCTGAGAGAACTACTGGTATCACAAATTAGTTACGGCTGTGAATGATCTGATCTCGAAAAATTAGTAGAGAGGAGACCGACATAAACTGCCACCTCCGCTGTGTAACTAACTGTGATATTAAGACAAGGAAACAGATTTTACTTAACAATGATAAAATTGACAAGTCTTCAAATACAATTTCCTTATTATTTATTTAGTATATACACTATCTACTCTTGTGCTGAAGGGTGGATGTTGAAAAATGGAATGTAATGGATTTGTAAGTTTACATATGATTTACAAATATTTATATTTATATAGATATATAAATATATTACAACAAGTTTTCCAATTATAGGAACAAAAAAATTATATCAGCTGTGCTGTTATTCAATTATAGTACATGTATCAGCTGTGCTGTTAATTAAGTATATAACATTTATTAGCTATGCTGTTAATCTCTTTTTCGTCACTGACAGTTAATTTGCTCACAATTGCCGACGGAAATGGTACTAATGTGTACTCATCTCTCAAAACGTTCTGTTCTCCTTAGTTTGCTTGACACACCACCTGCTGTGGATCGTTCCTTTAGCCCACCCAAGACTGAGGGGGACTAAAGATGTAGCTCAGGTACAATCTCTGTGCTCCTGCGAAGTTTCAGGCAGCTGGATTGACTCGACATACGTCCTCAGGTTGGATGACACGAATAAAACATGTAACAAGTAAAAATAGGGGCTAATTTCTGTCCTCAAGCCCACCTATTTCTAGTGTGGGTGAAATGAGCGTGTCTCAGGTGTCTGCATGTAGGATGGATGACAACATGGCTCAGTATGATTTAGCAATAGCAAGACAAGACAGGTGTCTACTTGCAAAACATTCTTTCTGATAAACTAATACATGGATACATTCAATAATATAAATTCAATACATGAATACATTCAATACATGAATACATCCCATAATATAAATTCAATACATGAATACATCCAATAATATGTACACCTAGGTGTGATATAACCATTTCCTTCCCCCTATAATATAGCAGGCCCTCTCTGACAAGTGATATACTAGCTGGTAACATATATCCTAACAATATTGTTATGTTCTTATGATAGGAGTATATGAGACGAGGACTGTTTGGTTATATTTCAGGTGGGAGTAATCTGAATAGACTGAAGTTATAGGAGACAATAGGTTGAGTCCTAACAAGGACTGTTTTGGTTATATTTCAGTTGGTCTGAGATAATAGATTGAAGTTATAGGAGACAATAGGTTGAGTCCTAACAAGGACTGTTTTGGTTATATTTCAGGTTGGTGTTATCTGAGACAATAGACTGAAGTTATGTGAGACAATAGATTGAGTCCTAACAAGGACTGTTTTGGTTATATTTCAGTTGGTCTGAGATAATAGATTGAAGTTTGAGTCCTATTAGTCTTCGTCTTCATCAAGCCATATCAGGAAATACAATCATTATACCTAATGCCCCCAAGATACAATCAGTAACCTGATACGTTCATATTGAAACAATTTATATAAAATATATACAGGTGTAGGTAGTATAAATGACACACAACCAATACAAACATTACATATCTGCTGTAGGCCTATTTGCCTACATATAGTAAATTATATTTACCCTCCAGGATTTAAACAGGCCAGGTTTTGACTCGACTTAGTGAAGCAGGCTGCAGGCCAATGCACTCAGGTAAGCAATAAATCAAGGTTGACAGCTTCTCCTCTTCAGTCGGTCGGTATCTCTGGCTTCGTGTCGGTGATGTGTGATTATGCATAAAATCCGCCCGATTATATAGGCAGGTGAAGTAACTTCTACGGCTTAAAGAAAGCGTTTGGTTGGTTCCTGGCGAGGCAAGCTGATTGGCTGTCTGCAGTTTGGTCCCATGCCTCGTACAGGCTAATTTTATTCCTTTTTTTCCGCCATATTGCGTGAACAAGATGGCCGCGACCCACATCCGAAAAAAACAGGGCTTAAGTTTTTTTCCTCGCGTAACTTCTTGTAATTTATTCTGGCCCAGCGACTGGTGAACGGTGCTCGTTGATTGGTAGGGCTCTCAACATATGGATTTAACAAAGTAGTGGGTTTACACAACTCGTTTCACGACAACTGCTTCTAAGGAATATGTATATTTCTACATCTTGTAGTGGTGTTTCTTCATGTGCAATCTTGTTATCGTTTCCTGCATTTATTCCCATTATCTTTCTTTTCTCCATGTCTTCTTCCGACCCACTTACTGTCACTTCTCATCAGGTATTTTCATATGTGTCACGGAGTGTTTTGAGTGTATTTTGCATGTGTGAATGTTCCCATGCTCCAGCGGGAATTTATTAGTCATGTGAGTTGTTGTGAGTTGAGAATTTTTGCCTTGTAATATTTTAGTTACAAGCAATGTTGTGAGCAGAGGTTAAGACAAGCTGCTAGGTGTAGTTAGGCGTGAATGAAGCTCAGTGGAGCGTGGAAGGTTTTCACGTGTTTGGTGATTGCTAATGAAAGGGGTCAGTCAGAGAGAGAGAGAGAGAGAGAGAGAGAGAGAGAGAGAGATGTGTGTTGGGTCAGTAGTGTGTTGAGTTAGCAGAGAGTTGCGTCAGTAGACAGGAGACAGCGAAGAGTGTAGAGAAGAGAAGGGTGGATGTTGCAGCAGTTATTTATGAAGTAGTCTATTTGGTGATTGTTGTGATTCCGAGAAGCAGAGTGTTTGCAAGATACTCGGGATTGGGGATGTCTCCAGTATTTGTAATGGCCCTGTGTCCATTGTGATTTATTGTTAATATAATATATCGTTGGAGATTGATATGGCTGTTGGAGTTATTCCTTAGACAGTGAGCTAGACGAACGGAGTATAAGTGTTGTCTGACTTTCTACATCCACCCACATACACCCTACTCGTCACAATATGCACTAATAATACATTCAAATTACCATTTACTGTACTCCCTAAAATTTATAATTAAATACAAGAGCTCACAATTGGCCATGTCAAACCATGCTTGAATCGGCACATCACGATTCACCATCCAACATCCACCCCTTTTCTTCATCAGTTAATAATCTACCTTACTTTAGTGAAGGTATTTCCAATTTATTTAATATTATTGTGACGTGTAATGGAAAGAGACCCTACAGTAATCTGACATCTTATTGTGACCGTATAGCTGCACACTGATTTTCTAGCTTAACATGCATTTTACCAACTGTCTATTTCTGCAACGTACCATTTTGTCCCCGCCTTCTTTTCTGTAAACACGGGCTAACGCTGTGTTTACCATCTTCGTTGGCCTGTAAGTCATAACAGGAAACAAATCACGCTCTATTTTACTCCTTTCCACTCACGCGAGCTTATCTGTCAATCATATAATACTCGACAGACAGACAGCACGTGAAAAAGGCGGAACTGACCCTTTGAAGTTGTCCAGGGAAAGTATAGAAATCCCTAGTTTCTATGATCTCGCAACACGGGCATTCTACAGGTAAAACCGCTAGGTGAGCGAAAGTCTTTGATATCGGTCACCATATACACTTCTGTTTCTATAACCCATCTATCAGTAGTCACTCAGAATTTGAGAAGAATCTAGCGCGCAGCCTTAACCCATTTCTTTTGTATTACTGGTTAAAAAGTGATTCATGGAGATTTTTATTCTGGAATTTCTGGTAAATAGTGCTAAGTGTTAGAAGCATGTTACAGTGATAGCATTTAAAGTTAAACACTTAAATACTTTAAACATACAGTTAAATACTTCACTTAGATATTTTTTTTTCTTGCTAGTAAGGCGTATTAACTAAAATAACGCGTAGCGATTTCCATAACCAGATATTCAATTAAAATGTTAGACCGTTCCCGACCGCTACCTAGCTGAGACGAGACGGTAATTTGTGTTTACAGTGTAGACGGCTAACCAACTTAGAGGTGTTAGAACGACTGACAGTGGGAGGACAGAATACGGTTTATATTTCATTTTATAATTATTGTTATTATAGCGTCTATTATTTTTTTTAATGCCGTACGACAAATTGACAGATACCGACAATTTACTAGCTACTAAGTGATAATTTGTACGTGGTACATTGTGAGAAATAAATAATAAATAACACACTGTGCGTGTGACCCCAACCAGCCGCGAGAAGGGGCGGGAGGAGTCTTCATCGGCTCAGTCTGACCCACCTCCGCGGCCAGCGAGGTCTGCGTGTGTAGGCGTAGAAAAACCCCGTGTATCTTTTAAATTCGTCAGGATTTGACAGAGCGAAGGAGATACTATCGTGTCCCCGTCTATATATATATTTATATTTACATAGAGTGGTAGCATTTTCCCATAATAATGTTTCTTGCATTTTTAGCAGACCTGATCCCAAGTGGCGTCCAGCGGTCTTTTCTTTTCGTTTCCTTTTCCATTTCCATGGTTAAGCGTGTACAAGCCGAGATACTGTATGACTGTAACTTATAATACTGGACTTACCAAATCCAGGATACTATTTTATCTGCCAACAGTGGTGTATACCTGAAACATTATTATTATTTTTCCCAACATTTGACAGTGTAATCCAAGTGGAGTACTAAAATATACGCTATGCAGGGACTGGCACTCTGACAGAGAGTCGGCCGATAGAAAATCCATCATCATCATTTGTAACAACCGGATTTTTCCAAATTTTCTAGAAGTGTTCCCCTCTCTTAAAACGGTAAACACCAAGAACCCTCACATATTCAATATTTGTAGTAAACCATATATATATATATATATATATATATATATATATATATATATATATATATATATATATATATATATATATATATATATATATATATATATATATATATATATATATATATATATCCTTCAAAAGAAGTTAAGGACCAGTAGGTGAAAATAACCCAAAAATAATAAAAATTATATTTCATAAGCAATTAATCTGACATTGATTTTTCTCGAACGACAAACATTCAACACGTGCTGCATGGGTGTAAAAAGTGGAAAGGACTGTAAAATGTCACTGCTGTGTTAATTGATACCAGGCATGCTCCAGTCTACCCAGCGGTACTGTAAATGGGTAACTCACTCTAGTCCTGAGTTAGGGAAGGCAAAGGCAGCTGTAAGAAGTAGTTTCCCTCTGAGGCTCCAGGAGGAGCAGGCCCTTAACTTGGTCAATTCAACCGACGCAGGATGGTGTAAATATGGAGTGAGAGTGTAGAGTGTTATAAACGCGAATGATGGAATGTTCGTATCTTGACCAATCTAAAGCACTCATTCACCCATGTCTATAAGGCACCAATGCAGACTGCTGGAATCTTTTCATACAGTTTATTCAGACGCACATACTGGGACAGAACGAATAGATCATAAGTACATGTTGACACATCAATCTTCAGGCATGAATAGTAGATCCCATGTCATGGAACATTCAAATATAATGGGTGGTACAAAACAGCATCCAATGTTCTAATACATTATGGCCGCATCCCCTATCTGACTGAACGCGTCAGTAAAGGCGGATCGGTAAACAAATGAAGAGTTCGATGGACGAACCTTCTTTCCCTTGCTAAGTTCTTAGGTTGCTTATATTCAATGTTTATATCATACTGTGAAACCACGATAAGGGGGTTTCATATAAATGAGATCTCCATGCCACTGTCCGAATAGTAAGATACACGACCCGTTCTCTGGACAGTGATCCATCATGATGACAGGAATACAAAAAATGGCCTCCTTCCCTGAGCTTTCGCTCACTCGCCCAGCAGAAGAATAATCATCAGCCAAAGTTGATTCAAAACTTGAATAAGTATAACTTTCCAGAGTTACCATACAGTCCCTTTGTCAGAAGGTTACTTCATGAAGACATAAGCGCTGATGGAACCTGTCATCTACAACAATGTCTAGTTAAACGACCAACGATGCACGAAAATACGTTGCTTCATCTAGGTCTAACCATAAGGAGATCGTCAAAAGGGAGTGGATTTACCTTGAGTCCGAATAGTACATAATACAGTACATGAGGAGAGTCTCTAACACTATAATCTTGTAGAAACACAATCTCCTACTGAAGAAATCACTTCATAAATCATTTTCCACTCTAGAAAGGACCAACCCTGGAAATGCGTGACCAGCCATTGTAGGCGGCAATATCGGAACTCATCACGACTCGCCAAGACAACCAATACCTCCGCTAGAGCGGCATAAAGAATATAGTCCTGCCTACCCATACAAAATATACAATATAGGACTGAATCTACTTGCACTAATAATATGTAATACATATGAATTCAGGCCATAAACATTCTAAGAACGATCAATCTATTTTCTGGCTATGACAAATGATGAATGCCAAAATATAAGTATTCTTACGCCCGATCAATATCAAGGGAGATTATCCATATAATCAAACGTATGAATCAAACATGGATTATCTGGCTTTACAAAAGAAAGCATTTTCGTACCCAATTAAATACAACAATATATTTTCCATATTAAATAGACATATCGTACATTTGTAATCTGTGCATTCAAAAATATGTATGCAACAATGGGCCACCAGCATATCGTGTGGCTAGTGTTCAGCTCAGTAAGCACGCTGAAAAAATGCTGCTGAGACGCCAAAATGTGGGTGTTTTTAATGATGTCTGAGCGTGAACAAAATACCTGCTATTCCAAAAATGCGTGATGCATGTGGGAGACTATAGTGTTGGTCTTGAGCTGTACTCACAAAATTGTCTTTATAATATAAATAAATATATATAATAAATATAAATATAATATAATGCCATTAATCAATGGTACATTCGATGTTAAAGTTAAAATTATTTGTAAAATGCAACAGACGAGGTTTTAATTTTAACAAACCCATTACTATACTAGTAACTACTCGTGTATTTTTTCATAATAAACAAATTTGAATAAATATAAAAGCAGTAAGAACTAAGGTTAATATTATTTGTAATTTGCAATAGACAACGAAGTTATAAGTTATCCAACCCCAAGTTCTTATTCATGCCGTTTTGTCTGTTAAATTTTCCCTCAACAAATGCCAATAAACCTAAACAGCGTTTAACCTGGGTTAAAATATGATAGTAATCTATTATAAACTATCGAACAACATGACAACTTACGGTAGTGTTGTTGGCAATTTGCACAATCCGTCGATTTTGCGGAATAAAAATTCTTAATTCTGACAGAATTTCTGTACTCAGAAATCAGATTCCAGGAAAGATTTTTCAAAATGGTGTCTTTCATGTTAGTAATTTAGCCAATCACATAAAAGCCGGATATTTCAATATTTAAAAAAAATCCGACCGGACGCTAAGTTTTGTCGCAAAAAGCCGGGCAAAGCCGGGCAAATCCGGACGTCTGGCCACCCTAGTCTATATGCCTTCTCATGTACATTATCAATGGTATGGAACTACAAAATGTACGACCTGATTTGACTTTGATCTACTGTTACCGAGCATCTCCTCTTGGTAACAACAAAACTTATATGCCGTCATTAAAACTTTAGCTGATTTGTGTGTAGCATTTTAAGAACAAACCGTCCATTGACAAAAAAAGTATTCATTCATTCATCTATTCACTTACTCATTCTTCCCCATGATGGAAGCCTACACAACATCACAAAAGCCGGTCCCCATGATGGAAGCCTACACAACATCACAAAAGCCGGTCCCCATGATGGAAGCCTACACAACATCACAAAAGCCGGTCCCCATGATGGAAGCCTACACAACATCACAAAAGCCGGTCCCCCTGATGGAAGCCTACACAACATCACAAAAGCCGGTCCCCATGATGGAAGTCTACACAACATCACAAAAGCCGGTCCCCATGATGGAAGCCTACACAACATCACAAAAGCCGGTCCCCATGATGAAAGCCTACACAACATCACAAAAGCCGGTCCCCATGATGAAAGCCTACACAACATCACAAAAGCCGGTCCCCATGATGGAAGCCTACACAACATCACAAAAGCCGGTCCCCATGATGGAAGCCTACACAACATCACAAAAGCCGGTCCCCATGATGGAAGCCTACACAACATCACAAAAGCCGGTCCCCATGATGAAAGCCTACACAACATCACAAAAGCCGGTCCCCCTGATGAAAGCCTACATAACATCACAAATACAGTGGTTTCTGTAACAATCTGGTTTACATGATGAGGTATGCCAGCCGTATGCACAACCTCATATTAGTGGTCTCTTACGAGATGCCTGATACAACAGAAGCCCTATACTTTCTTTATCTCCTCAGAGACACCCAACAATATCTGCTGAGAGACCCACGGGAAATAGGCGAGGAAAATGGTTTGTAAATTAGAAACCCACCCAACAATATGGGCTCAGAAATAATGAAAGATTTTTGGATAGATGACTGATTGTGCATGTCAGCAACGATGAATCAGTTACGCTGTAAATATCGCTTGAATGAAAATACTGTTGACTGATCAATGGGGGTTACAATTCGGATTGGTCTTAAGTCGTGAACACACTGACCTGGTGAGCTTTTCCTATAAGTGCCGCTTTCGTCATTTCTTCGTAAACTATGACCCTGGTCACGTGACGATTCTGTGACGCAAGCAGTGCTGCTGTTAGGCCAGTTGGTCCAGCTCCTGAAAGTTAAATATGACAAGATGGCTGTCATGTTGAGAAAGCTAATTGAAGTTGTAAACCTTTGCGGTTGTCTAACGTTATACAAACAATGTTTAAGGTATCTAATGATATGAATAATTAAGAAATCACTCACAAATGAAAGCAGCATATGGTACGAGTCATCATAATCATTATTATTATCATAACTATTATTATTATTATCATTATTATCATCATCACTATGATCATCATCATCACTATCATCATAATTATTATCACTATCATCATCATCACTATCATCATAATTATCATCACTATCATCATCATTAGGATCATCACTATCATCATTATTATCATCATTCGGATCATCATTATTATCATCATTAGGATCATCACTATTATCATCATTATCACTATCATCATTATTATCATCATTAGGATCATCACTATTATCATCATTAGGATCATCATCACTATCATCACTAGGATCATCATCATTATCACTATCATCATCATTATTAGGATCATCATCATCATCATCATCATCATTAGGATCATCATCATCATCATTATTAGGATCATCATCATTATCATCATCATTAGGATCATCATCATTATCATTATCATCATCATTAGGATCATCATCATTATCATCATCATTAGGATCATCATCATTATCATCATCATCATTAGGATCATCATCATCATCATCATTATTAGGATCATCATCATTATTATCATCATTAGGATCATCATCATCATTATCATCATTAGGATCATCATCATCATCATCATCATTAGGATCATCATCATCATCATCATCATTAGGATAATCATCATCATCATTATTATCATCCTTAGGATCATCATCATCATCATTATTAGGATCATCATCAATATCATCATCATTATTAGGATCATCATCATCATTATTATCATCATTAGGATCATCATCATCATCATCATCATCATCACTATCATCATGATTATTTTCATCATCATCATTGATCTTAAACTCCCCAAGGGGCATAGGCCTTGAAAAGGTATCACAAGTTATCCGTTTAGTGCCATAAGTTCCTGCTCTTTCCATGCCTTCCACGTCACTAATGTGTTACGATTCATCATCACACTTCCGCATGTCCAGGAATATAGGCCTTCAACAACCATATGTCAAGTATTACTGTCCAGTGCTATCAGCTAAAGGTCTTTTCATGTCTATCTCCAGTTCTCTTCTCTATTTGTTCTTTGGTCTCCCTCTACCTACCTTACCCTTGTGATTCTAGAACAGGGAATGTCTTGTGATGCTACCAACAGGTTTCTTTATTGTGTGTCCTATCAACAGGTTTCCTCAATGTGTGTCCTATCAACAGGTTTCCTCAATGTGTGTCCCATCAACAGGTTTCCTCAATGTGTGTCCTATCAAAAGGTTTCCTCAATGTGTGTCATATCAACAGGTCTCCTCAATGTGTGACCTATCAACAGGTTTCCTCAATGTGTGTCCTATCAACAGGTTTCCTCAATGTGTGTCCTATCAACAGGTTTCCTCAATGTGTGTCCTATCCATCGCCAGCGTCTTCTTCTCATTTTTTGTGTCACTGGCAAGTGTCTGGTACTTGTCGTCAGTTCCACATATATGATCTTGTCATGCCACTTCAAGCCTTCTATTCTATGTAAGCACCCATTTATGGCAGTCTTTGGCTGGTTGTTTTTCATGTTACGAATACGTCACATATGAATAACTGGAATCAAAATGGTAAAATAAATTATTGCTGGGATTCAGTTAATCAATGTCCTTTCGATCTATGGAATGACTGTACTTTTCAGTATAAATAGAGGTCTTTGCATTAATTTTCAGCTTTTCTCCATAAGAATATCAATTCTATTAACTTCTTTTCAGTTTTCGTTTTCATGTATTCCTTTATTTCCATTTAATAAATAAAATAATCAATTCTCTCTCTCTCTCTCTCTCTCTCTCTCTCTCTCTCTCTCTCTCTCTCTCTCTCTCTCTCTCTCTCTCTCTCTCTCTAATTGAAAATGTAAATGAAAATAAAACACTAGGACTCATAATTGACCAACATTTAAGTTGGAATTCGCATGTACAAGCACTAACCAATCAAACGGCACAAAAAGTTTACCAGTTAGCTAAAATCAAACATTTCCTAGATGAGGAGACTCGAAAAATGTTCTATACATCCCAAATACAAACACATCTAGACTATTGTTCCACAATTTGGGATGGCTGCTCCATTGTTCCACAATTTGGGATGGCTGCTCCATGTCCAACACTAAAAGACTCTATTCATTACAAAAACGTGCAGTGCGCTTAGTTTCAGACAAAAACCTCACAAAGTGTGTAGACCCATATACATATCTTAACATATTACTACTAAGAAAGCGCTTTCTCTTCAACAAAGCTAAATTTATTCACAAAATCTTATCACAGAATGCTCCAAAGTATTGGTGGCCTATTTTAAAATACAGCGGAAGACGCAGTCGACGCTTAAATAAATTTCACATGCCCAAGCCTAGGCTTGACTTATTCAAGAAAATTTTAGCTTTTTCTGCTGCTCATCTGTGGAATAATATTCCACACGACCTAAAAAACACGCTTAGTCCATATTCATTCAATCACAGACTTTTCAAATACATCATGAGTGCAGATTATATGCCACCCTAATTTAGTTATGTTCTTAAATAATAACATAACATCATATGTAGGTTTTAAAGATAACTTTGTCATGTTCCGTATTAATTATGATAAGGTACTGTAAATCTGTGTAACTATTATTGTACTGTTACAATGTTGGGATTTTATTTTATGTTATGTTATTTTCTTATTTTAAGTAATATTTAAGATACATGTGAGAATAAATGGATTCAGTATGGAAGACGAGAGAAAGGAAGGGCAGAATTTTAGATGGGCCTGCGCGCCCAATTCTAAACCCTTTGAAAATAAAGTTCGCTCCTTCGTTCGTTCGTTCTCTCTCTCTCTCTTTCTCTCCATCTCTCTTTTACTTAAATACTTCTCCAGCATTCACATCTCCAAGTACAGTCTATCGATGCTCCCTTGACTGAAGCCGTTTTATGCTTTAAGTATTTCACATAATTTCTTTTCCATCCTCCGGTTTCCGTCTGATACACGGTCTAAGTGCCGAGATAATTCACAAACAGCAGCGTATAGAAGATAGAAAGACGGTTACAGGGCAAAACAGAAAAGAAAAACTCCATACAAAGCAGACGGTTGCCACATGATTACTTTTCTAGCCTGCCTGAAATCGAGAGGGTTTTTAATTCTCTTGCAGAAGCAGAAACTTCCAAGTTCTTTATGATTCTCAACAGAATACAAGCTTGATCAGCCGTGAGACAATACATTGATACAAAATGTGACATAAACGAGAGAAACTCAACGGACAAACCTGGCATGTAATGTTGGAAACGGAAAAGAAACCAAACTACAATTATTGAACGTAAATGGGTTGTGGCACCATATCTGCCCCACTTAGAAAAGAAATTTTGAGCTGACATTAATCGGACTTTGTGCACTGACCTGTAGCTAAACTTTGTGCACTGCCATGTAGCCAAGCTTCGTGCTCTGATCTGTAGCCAAGTATCGTGTACTGCCCTGTAGCCAAGTGTCGTGCACTGCCTGTAGCCAATCTTTGTGCACCGAACAATGAATAATTAGCTTACCTTATTTAGTTTTAACACCGTCCCATATTTCTTCAGCTCATTCAAGAATACCACTCACAAATAATTTCGTTTCTTTTGTTTGGGATTCTTTCAGTGAGGGAAGTAAACACCATAAGTGGTTGAACCAGTTTTCTCAAGCGTGTTCTTTGACGTGCACACTAGTTTCTCAACAAGATTATCCATCATCATCATTCATCATTAACCTTCAGCTGCCCCAGGAGAACTAATTCATCCCAAGCCTTCATGTCCTGTGCCATCTGTTCAAGATCTTTTCATGTCTTCTAGTGGTAAGTCTTTAGCTTCGGGCAGGGGTAGTATGTGTGTCATGTCTTCTAGTGGTAAGTCGTTAGCTTCGGGCAGGGGTAGTATGTGTGTCATGTCTTCTAGTGGTAAATCTTTAGCTTCGGGCAGGGGTAGTATGTGTGTCATGTCTTCTAGTGGTAAGTCTTTAGCTTCGGGCAGGGGTTGTATGTGTGTGTCATTTTCCACATCTAATCTTTACAGCGAGAGTCCGACTGACAGAGAAGTTAGAGCACTGGTTTCTTGCGGCAAAGATACCGAGTTCAATTTGCGGCATCGTCCCAGTCGTCTACCCAGCTGTAAATGGGTACAAGACTTTGCTCTTGAACTAGGGAAGGAAAAGCAGCGAGGAAAGGAACTGTTCACCCCGCCTGTCAATACTAGACCTAGAATAGTGAAGTCTCTAACACATCCCTCCCCTACTGAAGTATCTGCTATGGGACTACCTGTACCTGTTTGATCCTAACAGCAGCCGCTGTTTTCACATCAATAAATTGTACCTTCAATTTTGTGTGACGTGTCTAACCTTAAGCCTCTCAGACAATGTCCACGAATTTTATGAATAATTAGCTTACCTTATTTAGTTTTAACACCGTCCCAATTTCTTCAGCTCAATCAAGAATACCACTCACAAATAATTTCGTTTCTTTGTTTGGGATTCCGTTGAGTTTATTACAAACATTTTAGGTTTTACACATTTCACGACTGTTGTCAATGTTGATGCATCATCACGACATAGGTGAGCTTTTATTTTACTGATTGTAGTGGGTTTGATGGTATAGTATGGTGGTGATATTTCTAAGTGTGATGCATGAGGTCAGCTGTGAAGGCTCCTGAGATAAAATGTAGCTGTGAATTGTCAGAAGGCCCTTCTTGCTACCACTACGACCTCACACCTATCTTTTTTTTCTAATGAATGCGGCTACGTTAAATGTCTAGGGTAATGATGTGTAATGTGTTGTGGTAGTTTTCAGACACACACACAGATATTTACTAAGTCTAATAATATTAATAAAAGGTTATAATACACGGAACTAACTCAGTTGTGTAAAATTTTGATAGTAATTTTCTTACATTTATTTGTTCTGGACCAAGGTTTTATTTTGGCCAGAACATATGAAAGGTTTATCAATTATGAAAGAAATGCATGAATATTACATAATAAATGCAAGGTGTGTACATGTATATGTTACTAGACTAGTTAATATTAGTATTGTTTACAGTATTAATCTATGTGGGAGAACAGTTAATGGATGTGCTGTTGGGGTGGCCTCATCACTCCCTGTCTATGGCGATTACACATTGTCCAGTTAATTGATGGAATTTTTATGGGTGTGTTAGGAATTAAGTTGAGTTGGTGAACTCTCAGCAGACCAGGCTCTCACGTAACTTGAAGGTGTAGCTCTGGTGCTGAGATCTGGTGGCCCCACCTCTCCGTGCTTGGGGGCAATATCAGAAGTCTGGTGGCCCCACCTCTCCGTGCTTGGTGGCAATATCAGAAATATGGTGGCCCCACCTCTCCGTGCTTGGGGGCTATATTAGAAATATGGTAGCCCCACCTCTCCGTGCTTGGGGGCTATATTAGGCTGCTCTGACCAAATATTACTGCACGGGTCCACTCTGGTAAAATTCAACCACTCATTTGACACCGCATTGGTGCCAACTGAAACTCACAGCTCTGCAATCAAAGTATTAGTCATGTGTCAGAATTCCATCATCTAACCATTTCTGGACACAACACTACACAACAACAACACCATATAGACGGGTCAGATCTTTCTGACCAAACAACACATCTTACCAAGTTGGTTTCACATAGGCTAAGTTCTCCCAGACTACAGATTCTGAAATATGTTCATGAGCTTCCTGCCATAAAATAGGATAGGTGATATGTTTCACTGATTTCAACACTTGATCTGTCCTTCATAATCCTTGCTGGAGTTTATGTATTTTATTTGTCTCTAGACCCTGAACTGGGGCGGGGGGTCTAGAGCGAACCCTTACTTGTTGTAAGGAACAGATTATGCTATTGCAGTATCAAATCACTCGAACCTTAAACAAATATTAAAATGTACAAAGAAATAATTTCAGTCTTACCAGAAATATGAATATAGTACACAGTTAAACAAATGCTAGCAAAACTCAGCTGAGCTGCTGGCCTTATGATGGCGTCCCTCTAAATATTTCAATAGCTTCTGGGAATTACACCACTTAATAATTCACTGTGTCTACAAGGACAACTAATACTGAATGGCACAAAATGCGCGTCTGAGCGCCGATAATATCTTCCTCTAGGGCCAATCACTGCCTTTTCTTTTTTTCAAATTCAAATATCCTACTAAAAGTCATTTCAGTCAGACCTCAGTCAAGTATGCCTTATTGTCTGTTGGTCCGTCCGTCTCTACTTGCGTTTCACAAAAAACACACTTGTTTTTTGAACCAACCCTGCTTTCCCCTACACAATTTCGCCTTTAAAGTTATTTTTAGCCACAATTCACCATCCCACCCCGTCTCTTCATTCCACTAGATGTTAGCACTTGCGTCTTCAATGCCACAACTTTTTGAAAATTAGTGACATGTTTTATCTCAATGCAGACGTTCGCTGATATGAACAACACAGTCTTTTGTCAATATCTTTCTTATTATCTGTCCGTCTGTATAAATGAAAGCATATTATTTCACTGCTCAAGATGGGCCATCCGGCCAGCTAGGTTTTATATTCCTAACATTATTATTAAGAAAAGTTACTTTTCAAATATTTTCTAGAATTTTCTGGAACGCGCTCATCACTGCATTCAAATAAACGGGCTAAGTTATAGCAAAAGCGTCCAATAAATGACTGTGGCGTATAATATCCAAGGTCCCTTTTGTCGATTTCTTTACTTTATGTCAACTTGGGGACGTGACTTTTTCCTCCTTTCCCCACCAATTTGCGTCCTTTTAGCATTGCTAGTTTCAAGCACGCGTTCAGTCAGATTTTTCCTTTTGATCGTTTTGCCTTCAAGTCTAACAATTTAATTTCCATGGCGGGTGATGACCCGCGGCGTGGGCGATCATGTATTCTAGCAGCTTACGCATTAGTTTTATCCCTACGTTGTATCATTGGAGATATTTTAACGTTGTATCATTGTTAATTTTGTGACACATCTCCCCACTTGAAAACATGCCTAAGGCAAGTTCTAAAACCAGTGATACACATAGATAAAATCTCTCCTTACGCCTGCCATTACTCTAATTTTGATCACAGGGGTGCCGACTGAGGAAATCTGCACCGACATTCAATTTGCCTGGGATATATTGGATACTAAACTGATAAGGTTGAAGCAATAAAGACCACCTCAGCAATCTTGCGTTTTCATGCTTAGCCTGAGATAAGAATACGAGAGGCTGATGGTCCGTCTCGACCACAAAAGTCCTACCATACAGATAGATTTGAAACTTCTTTATTGCCCAGACTAACGCTAAACATTCTTTTTCGCTTGTGGAGTATCCTTGTTCCGCCTTATTCAATTTGCGGCTTGCATAAGCGACTGGTTTCAGTTCCCCATCAGGTGAAGATGATCTTTGCAACAAAGCCGCCCCGAGTCTTACATTACTTGCATCGGTTCTTAAGACAAAATCCTGTGTCAAATCAGGCAGTTTGAGAATAGGCTTGCTAGTGAGTTTTTCCTTTAATTCTTGGAACGCTAATTCACTTTGCGCAGTCCAATTAATTTTATCTGGAAGTCCCTTGCGAGTCAGATCAGTCAGAGGAGCACAAATAGAGTTAAAATCTTTGATATATTTTTGATAAAATCCGCATAACGACACGAATGATCGCACATCCTTTTTTGTTTGTGGTCTAGGTGCTCTCTGCAGTTTTTCCAAGTTCTTGGGATCAGGGGTCATGCTACCCTGATATACAGTGTGTCCCAAGAATTCCAACTCTTTGCATCCAATGCAACATTTTGTTGGCCTAGCAGTCAAGTTCGCCTCCCTAAGCCTATTAAATAACATTTCTAGAGCTTCAATGTGTTCTTCAAATGTCTCTGTGGCGACGAGAATATCATCCATGAAATTCGTGATACATGGGTTATTCAGGGGATCCAACAATTTGCGCATCATCCTTGAAAATACACTCGGAGCATTTTTCAGTCCGAATGGTAGCATGTTGAATTCATAATGTCCATCTGAAGTGCTAAAAGCCAAATAAGGTCTCACTTCAGGCTTCACTGGGATCTGGTAATAGCCTTTACTAAGATCCACCTTTGAAAAGTATTTTGCCTTGTTCAGTCTGGCAAATAACTGTTTTGTGTCTGGTAATGGATCCACTTGTCCTTCTGTGACAGCATTCAGTTTCCTGTAATCTATGCACAGTCTGTGTTCCCCAGACGGTTTTCTCAACAATACGACACTAGAGCTAAAAGATGATTCACTGTGTGAAATAATCCCCTCCTTCAACAAATAATCTATTTCTTCCTTCAATGCCTTCTCCTTCGCGAACGGAATAGAATAGGCTCTCATACAGATTGGGTTTGAGTCTACCAGTTTCATGTCATACTGTAGCAAATTTGTATGGCCTGGTTTATCTGTTAATACATCTGTATGTTCCTCCAGAACCTGTTGAACTCTCTCTCTCTCTGGTTTTTAGTCAGGTGATTACTGACTTTTACCTGTGCTGCTGTTTCACAAGGATGTAATGGGTATTCATGTGAGGTGAGTGGTTCCTTTTGCATTTGAGTTGCGATAGCTAAGGTCAGTAAGGGGGTGCTTTCCTGGAGTGGTCTGTCCAGATACTTCTTTAACAGGTTTACATGATAAACTTTCTCCTTCCCCTTTTTGTCAATTTTATAGTTTGTTCTAGACACCTTCTCTAGAACCGTATATGGACCTTGCCATCCAATTTGTAATTTATTCTGGCTCCCGTGTAGTAGAAGCAGCACCTTCTCTCCCACTGCCAGTTCTCTGTCCTTTGCCTTCCTATTAAAATATGCTGCATGTTTCTTCTTGGCTTGTTTCAAATTATCATTTGCCAGTTTCCATCCAGCCTTCAAACGAGTGGTCAGTTCGTTCACGTATTGATAAGATGAGGTAACAGTCTCTTCCGCCTTCTCATCTGTCCAGGTCCTTAATAGCTACATCTGGATTTTTAATTTATCATACGTATTTTTCATGGAACCCGTCTGGTCCCGTCCATTAGAAGCGCTATAGTGATGACTTTTCTTCCTCGAATCATCACTCACAAATCGACCACTACCAATTTTTTTCTTGGGTTTATCTCCCCACTTTAGATTGCTTATGAGAGATCTTCGCTCTCTTTTCTGTTCTTCCAGTTTATATAAGTCTGACCGAGGGATTGTCATCTTATCCTGGGTAAAATTTCTTCTTTGTACTCTTCGCATAGGGGCCATGTTAATCCATTCAAGTGAAGACTGGGTGTGAAAAGGGGGCTCCCATTGCACTTTGTCTCCTTGAGTATCATTAGTTTTCCTTCCAGGCCTAATTTTGCCCCGTGGCGTTTCTAGGTCCTGCACATATTTTCCCTTTGTGGGTGTTCCCTCATGAAATATGCCACATGCTTCTACAAAGTTTTCAATATCGACATTTACGTCGGGCCAATAGTATTTGCGAGCAACTTTTTGGCAGATGGTACCGACTTTTTCATGGTCCCCATCTTTTCCAACATGTAAGCTCCTTATTAAATTTGCCCTATATCTCTTGGGAAGAACCAACTGTCCGTGACCAGTGGATCTAGTTCCTGTCTTCCTGTATAGCAATCTGTTCTTCATAAAATATTCCCCCTTGCTCGGAGGTGTGTGGCATTTGGGCAATTTTTTAAAACATGGCTTGAGTGTCCTATCCTCAGCCTGCGCCTTCCTCATCTCCTCTGGATGAGCATTTATAGGTTCACCTTCTTCCTCCTTCTTCTGTGACCTGGTCTGCACTGTCGCCATGATCACAGGTCTCTCGGGATTCCCCAAGAAGACGTATCTACACCCCAATATCAGAGGGTAGATTGGTTCATCTATCACTGCTGCTCTGATTTCTCCTTCCACATAGCGAGTTTTCACCGTTATCCTTGCGATGGGAAGTGTCATGAGTGGTATGTCCTTAGTTGCCCCTTGTATTTCCACTGTTTCTGTGGTATACTGACTTGGGTCCACTAGGCTAGACTTCACAACTGAATCATAATCCAAACCTGTATCATAAAGGCACCTTATGGTGACCCCATTACAAATAACATCCTCACAAACTGGGGGGTGATAAGGTTCCTGCTGTCCCTTAGGATTAACCTTTAATCTTTGAGTCCCCGACTTCATTGCAGCAATGTTTGAAGGTTTCCTTCTACAAAATTCGGTGTTATGGTTTATCTTTCTTGCACCATTTACACCATCTTTTTCCTTGGTTAAACGGTTTTCTTTCATTGGATTTTTGGTCATTGAACTGTGAGTTTCTGTCTCGGTAGTCATTTCTTGGCCGTTCAAAGTTTGTCCTACCTTTATTTCCCTGCTCTCTATTATCAAATTTATTAAATTGCTGTGGAGCTTTAAAATTGTCTATGTGCTTCTTTTTAGCACCACTTACATCTGCCTGGGCTGCCTGATACCTTTCAGCGACATTTAAAACCTCCCCCAACTTCTCTGCACCTTGTTCCATGAGAAATTTTTTCATGTCTGGAGCCATGGACTCTCTCAATTGCTCAGTCATGATCATTTCTTTAAGATCTTGGGTCTTCCCCAGAGCAGTCCATTTCTCCAAATAGGTTTCCAGTCTGGCAGAGAATTGGTGGTATGTCTCCCCAGACAACAGTTTGGCATTTCTAAATTTCTTACGATAAAATTCCCCATTTTTTTTTCGTACCTCAATAACAAAGCCTGCTTTAACATGTCATAATTCTCCTGGTCTTCTCTGTTCATTTTTGCGAAGACTTCGTAAGAAGTACCTCTCAGTCCCTGTGATAGCTTTAAACTCCACCTCTCTCTCTCTCTCTAACCCATATGTAGTAGCTAATAACTCAAAACGTCCTAGGTACCCCTCTATGTCATCGTCTTTTTCAACAAAATGGTCTAAATGAAACCCCATAGCTGATGTTGAGGCTCCCAGACTGGGCGTAGCATCTGAGGCAAAAGGGCTGGCACCATTTTCGGGAGCCTGGCCTTGTAGCTCCAGCTCCCTGAGTCGTAATTCGTGCTCCCTTTGCAACCTTCTATCTTCTGCCTCCCTTTCGGCCTTTTTATCTTCTGCCTCCCTTTCGGCCTTTTTATCTTCTGCCTCCCTTTCGGCAGTCAACCTTTTATCTTCTGCCTCCCTTTGCTGTCGTTTTTCTTCTGCCTCTAATGCTTTAGCCTCTTTGTCAGCCTCAATCTGCAGCCTCTTAATTTCTCTATCAGCCTCAATTTGTAACCTCTTCTCTTCAGCCAACCTTTCAGACTCTAATTTTCTTTCAGCCTCTTTTTCTAATCTTCTTTCTTCCCGTTCAATATACTTATCACATTCAGCCGTTACATATTGAATTAAAATCTGACCATCCATTGCCATCTCCTTTGCCGTCAGCACAGCAGCTGATCTAAATTTTGCCAGCTCCGCCATACTTTTTAAACAAATCTAGCAATGTGTAAGATAAAATTTCCAACCACTAAAGTACTTCTAATTATTCTAATCTAAAATAATTCTAATTAATTAATTAACTACCACTGGCTGTGAAGATTCACCAACTTTTATTTTCAGGGACACTTTTAATTTTAAGGGACACTTTTAATTTTTATTATGTGTTCCCCTAATCTTATTCTCCCCCAGGAGATCCTAATATATTTAATGGGCTAATTATCCCGGGACAAAGAGACCCCAATATATGTAGTGGGTTTGATGGTATAGTATGGTGGTGATATTTCTAAGTGTGATGCATGAGGTCAGCTGTGAAGGCTCCTGAGATAAAATGTAGCTGTGAATTGTCAGAAGGCCCTTCTTGCTACCACTACGACCTCACACCTATCTTTTTTTTACTAATGAATGCGGCTACGTTAAATGTCTAGGGTAATGATGTGTAATGTGTTGTGGTAGTTTTCAGACACACACACAGATATTTACTAAGTCTAATAATATTAATAAAAGGTTATAATACACGGAACTAACTCAGTTGTGTAAAATTTTGATAGTAATTTTCTTACATTTATTTGTTCTGGACCAAGGTTTTATTTTGGCCAGAACATATGAAAGGTTTATCAATTATGAAAGAAATGCATGAATATTACATAATAAATGCAAGGTGTGTACATGTATATGTTACTAGACTAGTTAATATTAGTATTGTTTACAGTATTAATCTATGTGGGAGAACAGTTAATGGATGTGCTGTTGGGGTGGCCTCATCACTCCCTGTCTATGGCGATTACACATTGTCCAGTTAATTGATGGAATTTTTATGGGTGTGTTAGGAATTAAGTTGAGTTGGTGAACTCTCAGCAGACCAGGCTCTCACGTAACTTGAAGGTGTAGCTCTGGTGCTGAGATCTGGTGGCCCCACCTCTCCGTGCTTGGGGGCAATATCAGAAGTCTGGTGGCCCCACCTCTCCGTGCTTGGGGGCTGTCATGAAATATTCTAATCCACATATATAAATTATTAGGTAAATATGAAGCCTAACAAATAAAATTAATAAAGAGAAGAGCAATGGTAAAATGACAGTGCTGTCACAAGGAATGTACTCGAAATCCCCCTTGTTTTCTGCTTCGTCTGCAAATTGTAACGCTTTCACGTTGATATAAAAGCTTACTGTATTATTACCCGCCTTCTTCAATGAAACGTGTGCTGCATTTCTAAGAAAAACATTGAGACGTACTGCGTAATGACCTAAATTAATCCTAACATTAATTATATTACGTTACCAAAACGAACGAACAGATGGACAAAAGGATAGCGAGAGGGGAGGGCTGAAAATCAGGAACGCATGCAACACGCGACGCGCGATATACAAATGCTGGCATCACGCGTGTAAGTCTACAAGCACTAACTTTTTCAGACGGACAGTGATAAAATACACTACCCTTTCCCAGAGTTAGGTTTATAAATCATAACAGACTCTTATTAGAAAAGATAACAATAGATGGGTTTACGTTTGAACACATAACAGTACCCAGACAGCACATCTTCAAAACAGGAGGTAGAAGAAATTGCATATTTTGAACGCAGCCACGTAGCTCCTTTAAATTAGTATTTTTGGGTTCCTTAGGGCTTGCTGACAAATAATATGTAAAACGTTACGCAAATAGTCCAGGAATTAATAAATTATACCCAAAATAAAATATTGGGGGTGCCTGACAGCATAAAATCATTTCTGCTCATAAGATTTTTTTTTAACGTGTTTGAAAAAAAATTTACGTTACAGAAATAGCCTACCATGTAAACTTCAAATTGATTGGAGCGCAACAAATGAAAGCCTAACCACGATTGGTCGGGCTATAAATACTATCTTGGTTGTTAGGGGAGACGGGAAAAGGTAACATTTTTTCAAACACTTGTCGAAACGTGGCTCATTGGCCAGTCTCGCTGATATACACACTTGGGAGCGTTAGTTCGAGACCACTTGTTTAAAGAAGCTTGATAAAGCATCAGTGCGTTGAAGCCAGCATATATTTGGCTCAATAAAAGCCTGGAACATAGGCAGATGGAAGTTTGTGCCAGTTTGTGCCAGAATTCATTGCTAATCAACGTATCTGTGTTATTCGTATGAATTGTGGTAAGCTTGAACCATTTAATATCTTTTAATGAAAATTGAATGTGAATTGTTGATTTATGCCTGTATATATATGTGTAGTTCAGTGGCAAACGTGAGGTAAAGCCTAAAATGCTCCAGCCTGAACAGAGGGTGTCGGAGAGAAGTAAAACGGCATGGAATGGCCAAACAGTACACTGACACCTGGATGATTGACTAGAAAGAAATAATGCTGGAAGTGCAGAGGCGTAGTGACCATTAAGGATGGTAATGCTGGTATAAAGTATTTCAGATGAAGCTGACTGTTGGCCTAACGCTCTGAACGCAATGTTTGTGCTGTATTGTGATCAGTGAAAAAGAGAATATAAATTAGTTATGAAGTAGAAGGTACATCCTTCTTGATTTCAGGGACAGTGGTCTTGATGGTACTGAGCAGCATCTGGTCAGAGATTTGCTGAATCCAGTGTCGGACAGCATACTCCTTGGTCTTTTAGCTATCAGTGAGGTGTCTCCTGAGCCCAGAGGAGAATTCGAGCAGAGGAGTCCTTTCCTGCCGCCATCACGCCAGATAAGCGAATTGGCCAGCTGAGCTCAACATTATGCCCCCTCATCTTGAAATAACTTTATAAAAATACTATTCAGAGGGGAATTTACTTATCTAAAAATCAGGAACTGTGAACATCTCCAATACTAGTCCCTAAAGACAAACTATTGAAGTCATGATGACAAATACCAACAGAGCTTGAACAAAACAAAACCAGTATTACCTCATTTTACTACTACACAACTGACACACATAGAACATTTGTAATAATATATGTCACTACAATATTCATATTAAATACATTCTGTACATAACTTGTAATTTAAATTGATTGTGATTCCTGGTTCCCTTGTAGTTGAATCAGGACACATATTCATTCATGCTAGTAATGAATACATATTGTTATTTGAACCGTTACGAGTGACTTCTTTAAGCTATTCTCATAGAGTGTTATATGTATGTGAGTGTCACAGTGTTGTTAAGAGTAGTGGATTAAATTAAATTGTTTATCTGTCGGTTGTTGTGACTTACACTTCACCATACTCATACCCTAGACACATAACGTAGCATCACACTATTCCAGAATAATTCTGACTGAGATATATAGATATGTGGTAGCAAGTAAGGTTATCTATAATACACTACTCTTAATAGATATAGATACCTTCACAGCTGATCTCAGTCAGTACACTAAGTTCCCTATAAGTATTTATAACATCCCACTTCACCACAGGGGCTATATTAGAAATATGGTGGCCCCACCTCTCCGTGCTTGGGGGCTATATTAGGCTGCTCTGACCAAATATTACTGCGCGGGTCCACTCTGGTAAAATTCAACCACTCATTTGACACCGCACTGGTGCCAACTGAAACTCACAGCTCTGCAATCAAAGTATTAGTCATGTGTCAGAATTCCATCATCTAACCATTTCTGGACACAACACTACACAACAACAACACCATATAGACGGGTCAGATCTTTCTGACCAAACAACACATCTTACCAAGTTGGTTTCACATAGGCTAAGTTCTCCCAGACTACAGATTCTGAAATATGTTCATGAGCTTCCTGCCATAAAATAGGATAGGTGATATGTTTCACTGATTTCAACACTTGATCTGTCCTTCATAATCCTTGCTGGAGTTTATGTATTTTATTTGTCTCTAGACCCTGAACTGGGGCGGGGGGTCTAGAGCGAACCCTTACTTGTTGTAAGGAACAGATTATGCTATTGCAGTATCAAATCACTCGAACCTTAAACAAATATTAAAATGTACAAAGAAATAATTTCAGTCTTATCAGAAATATGAATATAGTACACAGTTAAACAAATGCTAGCAAAACTCAGCTGAGCTGCTGGCCTTATGATGGCGTCCCTCTAAATATTTCAATAGCTTCTGGGAATTACACCACTTAATAATTCACTGTGTCTACAAGGACAACTAATACTGAATGGCACAAAATGCGCGTCTGAGCGCCGATAATATCTTCCTCTAGGGCCAATCACTGCCTTTTCTTTTTTCAAATTCAAATATCCTACTAAAAGTCATTTCAGTCAGACCTCAGTCAAGTATGCCTTATTGTCTGTTGGTCCGTCCGTCTCTACTTGCGTTTCACAAAAAAACACACTTGTTTTTTGAACCAACCCTGCTTTCCCCTACACAATTTCGCCTTTAAAGTTATTTTTAGCCACAATTCACCATCCCACCCCGTCTCTTCATTCCACTAGATGTTAGCACTTGCGTCTTCAATGCCACAACTTTTTGAAAATTAGTGACATGTTTTATCTCAATGCAGACGTTCGCTGATATGAACAACACAGTCTTTTGTCAATATCTTTCTTATTATCTGTCCGTCTGTATAAATGAAAGCATATTATTTCACTGCTCAAGATGGGCCATCCGGCCAGCTAGGTTTTATATTCCTAACATTATTATTAAGAAAAGTTACTTTTCAAATATTTTCTAGAATTTTCTGGAACGCGCTCATCACTGCATTCAAATAAACGGGCTAAGTCATAGCAAAAGCGTCCAATAAATGACTGTGGCGTATAATATCCAAGGTTCCTTTTGTCGATTTCTTTACTTTATGTCAACTTGGGGACGTGACTTTTTCCTCCTTTCCCCACCAATTTGCGTCCTTTTAGCATTGCTAGTTTCAAGCACGCGTTCAGTCAGATTTTTCCTTTTGATCGTTTTGCCTTCAAGTCTAACAATTTAATTTCCATGGCGGGTGATGACCCGCGGCGTGGGCGATCATGTATTCTAGCAGCTTACGCATTAGTTTTATCCCTACGTTGTATCATTGGAGATATTTTAACGTTGTATCATTGTTAATTTTGTGACACTGATTATAGTTTATCTTGCATATGACTTGTTGTATGTGTGTGTGTGTGTGTGTATGTGTGTGTGTGTGTGTGTGTGTGAGTGCGTGAGTGTATGCGTGACAATTGAATGACATATCGTCGACACAATCCATGTCCTTCAGTTGTCACCATGGTGGAGCTTGGCTACATGGCAGGTCGCAGAGCTTGGCTACAGGGCAGGTCGCGGAGCTTGGCTACAGGGCAGGTCGTGGGGCTTGGCTACAGGGCAGGTCGCGGGGCTTGGCTACAGGGCAGGTCGCGGAGCTTGGCTACAGGGCAGGTCGCGGGGCTTGGCTACAGGGCAGGTCGCGAAGCTTGGCTACAGGGCATGTCGCGGAGCTTGGCTACAGGGCAGGTCCCGGGGCTTGGCTTCAGAGCAGTGCACGACACTTGGGTACAGGGTAGTGCACGATACTTGGCTATAGCTCAGAGCACGAAGCTTGGCTACATGGCGGTGCACAAAGATTGGCTACAGGCAGTGCACGACACTTGGCTACAGGGCAGTACACGATACTTAGCTACAGATCAGAGCACGAAGCTTGGCTACATGGCAGTGCACAAAGTTTGGCTACATGGCAGTGCACAGAGTTTGGCTACATGGCAGTGCACAAAGTTTGGCTTTAGTGCAGTGCACGACGATTGACTACAAGGCCATGTACGGAGGTGGGCTTTAAGCATGATCGTCTGCTTGTAAAAGGTGTTTGTCTTCAACAAAGTACTGTTCACCATTTCCATCATCATGAATAATAAGTGATCCTACTGAAGACGTCTACCTGACTATGCTCTTGCATTAGGGATGGCAAAGGCAGACATGCAGGGAACCGGTCACCGCGCCTCGTTAAGCTAGATCTAGTATGGTGAAGTCTTTAACACTTCACTTCACTACGTCAATATCTGCTATAGGACTACCTTCATCTTTAACATAAGAACTTTCTCGGCACAGAAAGTAGCAAGATCCTTTTACATTCTGTTTTTTTTTAAAGCAGTTTAACGACGTCTGCTTGCTTCCATTCAACTGGGATTTTTCCTCTTCATAAAAATTTATAACTGACGTGAAAAGTAACTCTTGCTTTTATCTTCCTCATCCATGACTAACTCTTTTGTGACTCAGTGTGGAATTATTTTCCCTTTAACTTCAAGATGACTTGGGAAATTTATACTCTTAAAATATTTATGTACCGTGTTTCCACCACAGGTAGAATATTTGCGGTTTTCTCCGGTGTAGGTCTAAGTTGTGCTCTATTGGAATATTCCATTAAATCTTTGGATGCATTTTCCCTATGGCCATAGCGCTTGACCTAGTTATTGTAAATATGTTTATCAATCTTGAAGTGTTTTAATGTCAGCCGTTTAATATTGTTGTTGAAGTCTCTTATATTATTATATTTTTTTATATATATATATAATGGTTTCTGTTATATAATGTATGCAGGACAATTTGTTTCATTCCTCATGTCTTTATAAGCCCCAATACATTCTGTTTGGAGTTTGACTTTATTTTACTTGAATTCACTACTGTTTTCATTTCCTTGGAGATTAACCGTCTTATATTTTTACACATCGCTGAAATTAAGTGTACTTTCCTCGTACAACTCTAATTATGTTTTAATATGAAAGTTATATGCGATTTTTTCCCACTCTGGCACACTGACACTCTCAGCAGGAAGTACCTGTATATATACATCGTATGATATCAATCAAGATTTCTGTGGCATGACTGCTGTAATGAACCTTGTTCCGCGGGTATATTACTTTTCTCCGATAAACAGATCTCCACTAAGCACATTTCGCCTATCCTCACCCCATTTTAGTTCTGAATACACGTGTTAAACAACATAAATGCAGTATGTACTATCAGTCTTCTTCTTCGCTCTCAAATAACCACATCTGTCTCTCTTATAAAGTTGATATTCCGTCCCAGGTTTCTCTCGTCACCATACAGTTTATCCCTAAAGTGGGTTGGAGGAGGCCATGCTGCCACTCTGCTCCTCGTAGAGATCCGATAGTCTTAGAGCACATGTTTTACTGTTTGTTTGTCCTCACCACAGGGATACATATCTGTCTGTCGGATTTTCAATTTGTTGAACAGATGATATTTCACTCTGCAATGACTGATTGTCAGTCTGTTTGATATGGCTGCATGTGCTGACATTTGTATAGACTTATTTGATGCTATATAATATTCTGAACATATCTGCAAAAAACTGCCTGCATCAAAGAACAAGTAGTATTGGTTTCTGTGGTAATTAGTTTTACTTGATGAGGTTAATGTATGGATAGTTGAGAAAAATCAAATATGTCTTTTTTCGACTGTCACAATATATGTTCTTTGAAAAGACGCCTTACTGTATTAGCACTCAATAGCTTGAAAACACGACAGCTAACACAAATTAAAGTCATAAGCTAGTACAGTTTAATTCACTCACACAAACATCCCTGTCGTGGTTGAGTAAAGTGTAGAGTATTTGTCGAGTTGGACAATAGTAGTGAAATCGACAAGGGATAGTGACTGACAGAGTTATAGATTACACATAGATAAAGTGTAATAGGAGATGGACTTGAGACAACCTGGAAGAAGATTTATCACAATGATCTCTCTCTCCAAGCCTCAACTCACTTATACTGTCTAAGCACCTCCTGCTCTCACTCTTTTCTCTTATCAAACAAAGAGATTATAGTAAAGAGCTAAAACAAGTTAATTATGGATGGAAGGGTCGTGAACAGCGCATTAATAAATGTGTAAACTTTATTAACGAAGAAAAGCATGGAAAATAATGCATCTCATCATACACAGCGTAATACTCATCAATAATCATCAATAATCAAAATATGCCAAATACACCAACAACACACACACACACAACCGATCATAAAACCTGTAGAACACAGAGAAATGAATAAACTGAGTGTCAGTCCGTCCGCTTTCGTGGGACCAAATGTAATAGTTCCAGAAAAGTGTCTTACATATAGATCCTTCAAGGCGAGGGAATAAGCCTACAAAACTTTCCTTGTTGGTGCTATCATTAGTGACCTCTAATTGCGCGAGGTGGGCTGGAAGACTCTATTTACCTCTGGTTTACCAAATGAATAAAACTGCGTGTCAGTCTGTCCGCTTTCGTGGGACCAAATGTGCCAGCTCCAGAAAAGTGTCTTGCATGTAGATCCTTCAGAGTGAGGGAATAAGCCTACAAAACTTTCCTTGGTGGTGCTAAACGTTGGTGACCTCTAATTGCGTGAGGGGCTGGACGACGCTGTTTATCTTCTGCTGACCAAATAAACAAACTGAGCGACAGCCTGTCCGCTTTCGTGGGACCAAAGGTGCTAGCTCCAGAAAAGTGTCTTACATATAGATCCTTCAAGGTGAGGGAATAAGCCCACAAAACTTTCCTCGGTGGTGCTAAACGCTGGTGACCTCTAATTGCGTGAGGGGCTGGAAGACGCTGTTTATCTTCTGCTAAAACCAAATAAACAAACTCAGCCATACAGGAAACCTAACCTTGTAGTTACAGTTGAATGAATATGCTTATTCATCTTACAACATTAAATGAATTACATAAACAGATTACAGAATGTGACATTACACCATTAAATCATATGCCCCTTGGGGGAAAAATATGATCCCACAAATGAATACATAGAAAACTGCAATGTTCCTGCTATAATAATACAGCTGCGGCTGAATCATAAGATATAATAATAATATCTATGCCTGGTGACTGCTTTCTGTGAAAGTTATAGACTAGTGCCTAGCCACACAAGTAAGCATAAAATGATTCTCCCTTGCCACTAGAAATATCTATCAAAAAGGAATAAGTGACTTTCTCCTATAATTCAGTGTTAAGTGAATGATCCACGCCTCTGACCTTATCTTGCAGAAATGACAGTTAATTTTGCTGACTCTTAACCCAATGGTAAGCATTGTATGAACTGATTCTACGCCTAGTATGCTGTTATTGTAAGTTTATCATTTCCCATTATAAACCGTAACAGTTTAAGCACCACTTAACTAAGGCCGTAGACAGCGCTACATTATCACTGAATTAAATTTACCGGGAGAAATCCTCAAAAAATGAAGTAAGTCACCTTCCTATCAGATATATAAAAAGCTAACATGAATATTCATATATTAATAAGACATGTCCACTCACCCCGAAAAATGACTAGAGATAGGCCTTAACATTTAGTTCTGTGTTAAAGTCTGCCTTATCTCATGATGGTCCATCTCGGGCCAGGAAAATATTCACGAGTGTGTTAGTCTATTAAGACTAACCAGATTTATAGCTTACAACCAACGCTACCCTGGGACACCTGCATAGCCTGATTCTACAGATGTATCGGCGTAATGCGTAATGAGGAGTAAGACAAGGTTATTCTAGAGACATCAGAAGTCAACAACCGCAAGAAAATTCCTTCAGGTAGAGAAATGCATAATATTACGGTCAGGGGCCACAACAAATCTCTCAGAACGAACGTGAGTCGTTATCTCCCCTTTTAATCTCGCTACCAACTTTATTAGGCTAGCGGGTTTCCTTCAAAGAGCCTCTCGTATCGTGATCAAACACTGAAAGGAATGTTTCTCTGGTCAAACGAACCACAGGTGCGTTTAGATAACATTACGTTATCGTTAGCTGATCGCAGCTGGCCAGAACGTAAACAAACCGCGGGTGGGGTCTGAGAAAGGGAAAAAATGAAAGAAAACAAGAATACAAATGACGAGGAAACCAGGACATTAAAAAGTAATAACATATGGAACGGAATGGTAAAATAAATTATCAGTCACTGTGACAATCCCTTATCACAAAGCGGTTTCAACGTTACCATATTAGGGTTCGTTTCTCACAGTCAAACACTTACTTACTTAGTCATTATCTTCTACACTGGGATGTAGAGATTTACCAGAGTGAACGCCATACTATCCAGTAAGTTGTCTTACTCCTGGCCTGGTTCCGATGACCTATTGCCTAATGTTGTCCTCCCAGCGAACTCTGGGTCGTCCTGGAGGTCTGGATCCATGGCTCTTGGTTTCCAATATTTGTCGTGGTAGTCGATCTTCTCCCATTCTGCAGACATGGCCAAACGATCGTAATTGGGACTCAATCAAACACTTAACAACTTAAACGTTTTCATTATCACGCAAGCCCAGTTTAAGACACTGAACCACCCCGTCATCATCCTACTTGACAGAGGACCGTCGTCCATCTTGATGAGTTACTTGCTTACAGTGATCTGCTCATGCAGTTTTTAAAAAAAAACTGGCATTACGTTTCACAGAATGGGACAGCAGGTCCCACGCCCGACTCTCATAAGTCGTCTCTTCCTAAATTCCTGGTAGGTTATAGCGGGACTATTCTTTGCTCCCCTTTCAGGTCCCGATATACCAACGCATATTCGATACAACCAGGTTCTCTTGAAACAACAGATAGATTTTTTACATCAAAGTTTCAGTGAGTAAACTTAACAAAAAAATTGTTCGTTAATGATAGCTATGCCCTAAAGGGCTAACAAAACGGCAGTACCGACTGCAGTAACCTTAAGCTGGCGCTGCTTATCACACATCTAAACTTGAGGCAGAGAAACATTTAGTAATCATACCTCTACAATTACAGCTAACATGTATTTACGTGCAAACATCCACAGTTTAAAGAACATGATTTATGTATCACTGTTCTATAGTTAAAGAAACACATATTACATACCACACATCTATAGATAACGAAACATGTACTACTACATCTCACACATCTACAAGTAAAGAAGCACGTTTGAAAATCATAGTACATGAGGATGGCAACGTGATAAAAAAAAAGATATTACTAATAAAAATACTGCTGCAAAAACACGTGAACGCTTGAGGGCAGGCTTCCTACAAGGGGACTAATTACAGTTGTGTCTCCATGCTCCATAAGGTAAAAAAAGGGAGATGATGAAGATTACGTATCAACATTTACAGCTAAAAAGAACCACGTATTTTCGCATTTTACACCCACAGCTTAAAAAAAAAAAACAACACGTATTTACGTATTTCATATCTACAGCTAAAAAAACAAACATGTATTTACGTATTTCACATCTACAACTAAAAACACGTGTTATCGTAGTCTACATCTACAGCTAAAAAATCACGTATTTACGTCTTTACATCTACAGCTAAAACATAAACAAGTATTTACGTATTTCACATCTATAGCTAAAAATACACGAATTTACATATTTCACATCTACAGCTAAAAAAGACGTATTTACGTATCACACAACTAAAGAAACATGTATTTACTTATCACGCATCTACAGTTACAGAAGTACATACTTTTTATAAGACAGCTACACTTAATTAAAGAAATAAGTACTATGTATCACACATCAACACTTAAACAAACAGGTATTACGTCTATACACATCTAGATTTAAAGAAACATGTACCACGTCTACACACTTCTACATTAAAAGGAAAATGTACTACGTCTACATACATCTCTGATGAAGAGGTCCTATTCTCCCGTCCTCTTTTACTTTTTTCATCATCGTTTTCGTTTCTCCCATCTTTGCATTATCAGAATTCTTTAACTACTCCTTGTATATTCCTCATCTATGCGCTATGACGGAACGTTACCTTTTAGAACCCACTTGATTCGTTAGATAGCTATTGTCCAGCGCGCGTCCGTGCAACACGGGCGATGCGAGAATTCATTTGACAGCTTAATCCCCTGTTTAAACTGTTGTGACTTTAGAACAATTATTAATTTTTCTTTTTAATAATTAATGACTGCTTCTTGCACTTAGACTCACTACTAAATTGCGAATTACTGTTACGTCATTACTTCTAATTGTTAAGGGTTAGTTGAGTCATAGATTCTTCCCTGCACACAATGTTATGACTTTTAAAGTAAAGAAGTAATTTTTGTTATATACTTCACCTTCATATAGATTATTAGATCATTACCACAGACTGACATGAGTACACACTTTCATGCTCACTACCTTTAACACTATTATGTGTGCCTCATGCATAGCACCATGTCTGAGAATTAAAACCAAAGTGATCAGTTACAAAGCAACAGTGAGGAATAAAATAAAAAGAAAGTCAACTATTGATATTAGGTGTGAAACTTATGAATCCACTTTGTGCCTTCAGTCCTGCAGAAATCTGAGTCTACACACTAAATGCTTGGCGTATACATGGAAAGAAGATAGGAAAGTCTACGTCCGGATAGCAGAATTCACAAGATAGGACATTATACACTTCTTAAGTTACACGGGAGTAAATGCATGCCCGCGTTTGTATACTTCGGTGGCGCAGTTTATTCGTCTTTATATATCAAGTTCAACAAACTCAAAAGCTTATCGCCGTAGCCAAGTTAAATCACTCAAATATTAATTCGTCTATTTATCAAGTTCAAATCACTCGAAAGATTATAGCCTGGTCTAAAACCGTGCATTACACGGCGTAAATTCATTCAATCAAGCTTCATATCATGAAACACACGTGTTACCAAAAAATCATTTTGTGAAGAGCCCCACTCTAATCAAGGCCGTTACAAGATCAGACAGCAGACAGTTTCCTGAAACAAATATCAACAGTCCATCGACGCTAGAGATATTTCCAAGCGTTGATTGACACTACATCTTACAAGTTTTCACTACTACACGTGCAAAAGTTTCAGCAACAAGCACTCATCTTGGAGATAACCCACGCGGTGAAACATGCATCTACATTGGACAATTGGCGCATATCTGTGTATAATCATACAGAGGAGGAAATTTGAAAGACTTATAGACAGTGTAGATTTATCATCAGTATGGTAACACTTGATACATCCCATCATCATTTCACGATTTACTTAGTTTCACTATCATAGTTAATGAAATACATTTTTACATTCCATCTGTGACTTGTATTTTCACAATCATCATATTTACTTTCTACTAACCCCATACGTGTATATACACTGCAGCCCATTTATGCGTAACTCACTTAAGTGGATTTTCGGTTAAGCCAATGCAGGTCCCGGCAAAAAGTCTTCTTTGGCTTTATTAAAAAACTCCGGTTAATTGGACCTCTGATAACTCCAATTTTCGGATACGTTGAGGCAAAAGTTCAATCCCAACTCAAATCAGGACTCACTTAAACGAACGTTTTGTCTGCGAGCGTCTTCAGGAGATCAAGTTACAGTTTTAAGTACCTGTGGCCGCATTTTTGGCGAATAGGTGATTTATAAATGATGATCGGGCTGCAGTCTTCACTTCTACCAGTTTACAAATCGTTGTGAATGGAAATAGAGAGACAGACTCAACGATGAAAGAAAGCCGCTCTGACCATAGGGGCATAGAAATCCCCGTGCTATAGGTAAATACGTAATAGGGACCTACTTGTAATACATTTGTTTTGAGTCCTGCTATTAATATGATGATAGGAAACTCTATACAGAGCGATCCAACAAGTGTCTCTGCCTCCTGTTGTCTTATGTAGAAAATGAACCCACTCCACCTTGGTTGCAGCTTTAAAATCCACAATTCTGCCTTATGTTGAAAACAAATTATTGTGCCACAGCACACCACGACTAGGGACAGACTCACCTGCGCAAAGTCAACGAGGCTTGAAGCCACTGTACGCTAGCAACTGAAATCTACTTGCGCCCGACACCTCATATAAAATATACGCAGCGTGTTGCCTGTATGCCACCGTCCCTTCACCAATACAACGAAAAACTCAATGTATTGCGGACTTAGAAAAATTTTCCACTTTCCGGCTGTTTCCTGTAACGCAGGTGAGGATAGAGTTTACTGTCCCGAGTTTCATAGCCCATTGCGGTTGTTCCACAGCCGGCATGATGTCTTTTCCGCAGTTTCACTAAGCCTCTTCAGTGCCCTTGTTCTCGACTGTCCCCTCAGCCCCAACAGTTTCAATAAATCATACACTGATGCAGCCACGAGCCCTTTTGCACCCACCTCAACAGCCATGACCCTAGCAGTGAACCCATCGTGTCTCAGATCCGCGGCCAGATCACTATACTTGGCCGCTTTGAACAAATGTTGCTCTTCCGATCTGGATTTAAATGGCACGGTCAGTTCAATCATTATAACCTGGTGCGATGATGAAGAATGCAGCACTATATCCGGCCGTCTTCGAGATCTCCTGATACTCTCTGGATATGCCTTTCGTCCAGGTAGGTCTACCGCCATCTCCCAGTCATTTGCACAGTCAACGAGAGATGGTACACTGCTACCTGATTTACTCGGTTTAGGGTGTGCTGACTTTCCTGCTCTCATAAAGTATGTGTTTGCGGTGTTTGGCCTGACATTGCTATTCGCCTTCATCCTTGCCAGATCTGTTGTCGCAGCCAGCTCATTTAGCACTTTGTTGTGGCGCCATGTGTATCGCCCTTGCCCTAATAACACCTTGCAAGCTGAGAGCACGTGTTCAAGTGTCTACCTCCCATGGCACAGGGGACACTGCTCATAATCTGACTTTCCCCATCACACAATGTTTGTGGCCGATGGCAGGAGGTCAGACATTGATCTAACAACGAAGCTGAGTCTAAGAGGTGCCATATGCCATATATCATTCCATGTCAAGGACCTCTGCAGGGATCCTTCCCATGTAATCCATTGGTCTTGTTGGGCCTGCTGCACTGCTTTTTGCAACCTCTTATCATTCTCAGCTCCTCGAATCTCCGGAACTACCATGTCTCTGCGCTCCTTGCTTGATGCCTTGGACCACCAGCAGATGTCTCCATGACCAAATCCCCGTCTATTCGTTTGTGTGTATCCGATTACCTCCCTCAGTTTGAGCGACTCTTGGGCAGCAGTAACAGCTTTTTCCACTCTCCACTTCCTTCCCGTTTTCAGTGTGGGCTGAATGGACTTAACCACGTCATCTGCTGACTCGCATAGCATCATTGCAAGCTTTGCCTTTCCAACTTTGTACTCTTCAACAACTGACTTGAAAGGAAGCATAAGTTTTGACTTTTTGCAGTACAGTGCTACATCTGACAGACCTGGTGGTACCCCTAGCCATTTCCTCATGAACTTGTTGACCTTCTGCTCTATAGCTTCCACTGTACTTGTGCTTATTTCATATATAAGCAGTGGCCACAGCAACTTAGGTATCATCATGAACTGGAGGCACCACAGTTTGAATTTTCCTAGGAGTCTGCTTTGGTCTATGATCTGTAGCCCTCTGTCTGCCATTTCTATTGCCCGTTGCACTGCTTTCGAGTCTTTTAATGAGGCATCGTACACCCTGACAAGATTTTAAACAGGTTCTTCAATGACAGTAGAGATTCTTTGGTTGGAAACCATGAATATGACTTCCGCTATCTTCCCTTTCCTGACTGATAGGCTTCTCGACTTCTGGGTTTGAAGCTCATTCTGCATCAGCTGACTAGTTCATCCAGGCGTGCTAACATCCTCCGGGCCTGATGTTCATCTGATGTCAGAATTGTTGTGTCATCCATGAATGCTTTGAGCGGTGGCATGTGACACATTCCACTGAGCTTTGGACCTATGGCCATTCCTTCAGCCGCATTGAGGATTACCTGCATAGCCATCACGAAAAGTATAGAAGAGATGGTACATCCCATCGCAATTCCAACTTCAAGGCCAATCCATTTCGTTGTGTACTCTCTGGTTGAAAGTCTGACAGAGAACCCTGCGAAATACAACTTCAGCATTACTGCAATCTCTCGTGGAACATGATACATTTCTAGCGCCTGCCACAACATCTGGCGTGGAACGGATCCATAAGCATTTGCTAGATCCAACCAGATTACATGGAGGTTTGTTCTGTCAGAATTTGCCTCTTGAATTGCTTCCCATATCATTGTGGCATGCTCTAGACATCCTGGTGTACCTGGGATACCTCCTTTCTGAATGGTAGTGTCAATGTACCCATTTGCCAGGAGGTATGTAGTGAGTCTTTTCGCCATTACTGAGAAGAATATCTTCCCTTCAACATTAAGTAGTGAGATTGGCCTGAACTGACTGATGTCTGGAATTTTGTTCCTTCGGAATGTAGACTCCGTTCGCCTTTCTCCATTCATTGCTTACAAGCTGGGGTTTCCACGCATTCTTCAGAAAAAGGAGCACCTCAGGGCATTTCTTAAACACAACATGTGGAACACCATTAGGACCTGGAGCTGACTTGTACCGTGCTTTCTGGACAATGCTTTCTACCTTTGCATCGTTGAGGGCTTGGTGTTAAATTCAGCACCTGGCTTACTAGGCCATTTAAGCCCTGCCATGCTGCTGAGTGGCTCATCTTTGCGACCATCTGAATAGGTCATTCTAAGGTGTTCTTCCAGGTCTTCTTTCCTGATGGTTAGCGTTCCTGACCGTGGCTGCTCAAATAGTCTTTGGGAAACTTGAACGGCTTCCTGAAGAATCGTTCCCTATCCCTCCGAGTCTTCCTTCTCTTCCTGCACAACCTTTCTGCTCTACAAAGGGTATTATGTTGGCCTTTCAGGTGCTCCCAAACCTGTCGTAACTCTTCCTTCTCTGTGGCAACTGCTTTCTTGAACAGTTTTCGGGCATGCTTCTTCTGTTTCCTGATTTCTTCTATTTTAATTTGTCTTCTACTTTTTCGAAGTAGGTTACTTTCCCTTGCCTCCCTGACTCCAAACACTTTGCGACAGTGAAGATATATTATGTCGCCGAAGATTTACAGCTTCTTCTCCAAAGTTATCTGTTTCAGGTTGTTATCCAACTCTTTTATCAAGGCTTCGTCCAGCTGTTCCCAAAGCCCTTTTGCACTGGCAGGTGGAAACTTGATTGCATCTCTCTTCCCATCCAAAAAGTATGTGAGATCATCATCAGGCAGATCAACTTGAATGTACTCAGCATTGTGGATTGACTCCTGGCTGCGTTCTTCTAACGTCTTACCCATCAAGACGGAGCGCTGTTGATCTCCTACGTGATAAACTCCCACACCCCTTTTTCGTTCTGTGGATTTTCATTCCTCTCTGAGTAGAGAATTTCCTACCACAGGCACATGACAGCCGTTTTTCAGAGCTCGAAGTCCGTGTAACGGGTCTGGTCGATTCCAATGAGACGCCTGGAGATTCATCATTCTCCCCCCCCCCCCTTTTCTGTGAATCCTGGGGGCATCTATCATTTTTGAGTCCTGTAGCAATTGTATACAGCTTACGGGGTGCCATCCCGGTCGGCCGGTTTCTAGTCTTTGCCAGTGTCATCTGTCCTTCCAGAAGTTAATGTAGTAAACACATAATGTTAATGTAGTAAACACATGGCGAGTATACAAAGTACCAAGCCAGACTCTAGCGCGTGTACTTGTTTCATGTATTGTTGTTAGCACGTGTTTTATGAAACTTTATGTTATGGTCATAGAGAAACTTTGATTTATGAATGAAAGTGCCAGAGAATATTGCAGACAAACATATGAACAATATAAAGATTCAAAGTAAGATCACAAGATGTTTTTTTTTTTTTAATGTACGTGGAAGTGAAAATTAACTCATTTTTGTGTGTCTACAAATTCAATCATTATTGCCCTTTATTTCCCTACGCAAATGCAAGCAACAAATGCGTACGAAGCCTTCCAGTATCTTTCCAAGTCTTCGTTATCCCTTTAAGTTCATGTCTCCAATTTCCTGTGAATGTTATTATCTTGTATAATGCTCGACCTTCTTGATTTCACTGACAGTTCTGATTTTACAAAAATTTTCACGAGGCCAGCACGATGTTACACACATTCATCATTTACAAAATTGTGTGCTACGTCATGCTGATGCTGGCAACTGCTATTTTATTTGAGTATTTTTCTGCTGTGGTTATTGATTCTAAAATTCGATGCTAAAATTTGGATGTACGCTAGCTAATGCTGCTATGGATTATGCTATGGGTCAAAAACGTATGCACTGTGTTTGATAATAGGATATATAGTTTTAAATGTTTTAATATTTGCGCTTACGGTACAAAGACATGAAGCTATACTGTATGCTTTTAATTTGCTTTTGAACAGTGGAAAAGATGCAAAAATGTTAATCAAACGATGAAGCAGTTGTAAATAAAGTGTTAAAATAATTACCATTTACTTTCTCTCTTATTCTGACCACAAAATGTCCAGCCCTGAACAAACTCTTGTTAAGCAGAATTTCGGATAAGCAAAAGCATTTTACGTGGTCCCAGTGACATCTACTTATTAGAACTGCACTGTATGTAACAAATAAACGTACAGTTGATCATTAATTCTTTATTTAATGGTATCATTAGTCATGTCTGTGTTAAGTATTTACATATGGACACCATCCTTCATTCGCGTGTTTGGGGACTATTTCATTGTCGAGAATTCATGGACAGAAGTTAAGTGTCGAAGGGGTTCAGAAGACTCTTCACAATTTATTAGAAAACACTCCATCTAGTGGAGAGCATTCGCCTTCTTTTCTTCTTGTCCTTATCTCGACGAGGTCTCTTTATATCTTAAAGCCAATTTCTGGAGACCTTCTTGACAACATTCTATAGGCCATCCCCATCACAGTGTAGCGGTACGAAAATTGGTTAAAGGAAACGATATTACTTATCACACATCTATAGTTAAAGTGAACACACATCCACTTGTCTTACATTTACTGTTAAAGAAATAAGAATTTACTTACAGGACATGTATTCATTCATCAAAGAAAACAAACAATGCTTTGTACACAAGAATTAATGCATGATAAATACATCTTCAAACAAGAACTCACCTATGACAAAGACAGTACATCTGGCCATCTGACGTCTCATGTGATTGTAGTAAGACTTGGTCACCACAAATAATGTCAGTATTAGAAGTGTCAATACCACATTTTGTGTCACAACAGACGACTGAGCCGTGCGAATAGCCTGGATATCACACGTTACCATTGTGACAGCAGTTTCCCCAACGTCAGAGTTCACAGGTAAAGGCTGGTCCTGCAGGTTTATATCGAGGTTTGTTGAAAGAGGTAGTTGTATATTCCCCGAAAAACTCTGTCTGTAATGTCCAAGGATACAGTAATTCATTTACCTCGGTCGCTGTTCGGACTCCACAGTTGGGAACTGAAGTCATGCACTCGTTCTTTCTATCAAGGCGAAGCTAGCTATTCATGAAGTTCTCCATGAGATGAAGTGACGGAGCACATTAACCCATCTCTATTGGGCACGATATGGAAATAAAAACAAACAAAAACAAAATTATATTCACTAAAAAAAATTCATTCATCATCATCATGTTCATTTCTTTTGCGCTCCCTACTTCAGCTGGTCTCCTTAGAGGTAGCCTGCAGCACGGAGTCACATACTCTTGTAATGGTGGTTATGTGGCAGCTCGTTTTACATAATAAAGTTGCCAGGTCTTTATCTCTTCAGAAACCCCCGGTAATTACACGGGACAAAATTACATTATACACTATTAAAACACAAGTATTATTACTAAAATCGGTGAAACAGGTTTCACTCGAAAAAAATTACCGCGGGTTAAATTATGCAGGTAAACAGTACCGATCTATTTCTTCTCGGGGATTACATTAAAAAAAAAAAAAAAAACAATCTTATTTCTAAACCTGGTAAAAACAGAAATGACATACAAAGGCAGGACGTTTTGTTGTAATATCTGTTCGCAACATTCGTGACACGTAATTTTTTTTATCTGTCTCCGCCGACCGAGATGCGTGCGCATGTGTAAACAAATAAGAATAAGCTTACATAAGTAACCGCACATACTACAGCGAGACAACCTAACGTTCGTTCACTTTTCATCTTTATCTACGTGTTGATATTATTAAAAACAAAATCGTCATAGCTGATTGCATTACGATCTGGCAGCGTTCTTACCAGAATAAGACAGGTAATACACACAGTGCTCACACAGCAAACGATTTCTCCATTATGAACGTGCAGGACAAGCAACGAAGGTGTTGCTAGAACTAGCGGTCTCCGACAAGCCGTAAAACTGGCAAGATTGTAAACATAAAAAGTACAAATACAACGCTGGCCGAAAGAGGTCGGCGCGAGACTAACTGAAGACAAACAGTTTTTCCCCACAGCTGGTCAACATAACACGCTAAATTATGTAATACTGCAGATTTATTCTATTGTGTGTGTGTGTGTGTGTGTGTGTGTGTGTGTGTGTGTGTGTGTGTGTGTGTGTGTGTGTGTGTGTGTGTGTGTGTGTGTGTGTGTGTGTGTGTGTGTGTGTGTGTGTGCGTCTGCTCTGAACTCTTTCATATTTATATATTAAATTCCATTATCTAAATTTCAGTATTGTCGACGCGAGTCAATGGATATGCACTCGAGTCGGATTTTAGGCACCACAACGACTCGACTCGAGACGATTTGCTATTTACGCATCAACGACTCGACTCGACTCTTGCCAATTTTAGTGAAATAACTCGCCGTTATCATTAATAACGCACTCTTTAATAAGGAAGATAAAAATACTTTTGTGTTAAGTGATATTATCCAACCGTTACAGCGCGTAAAGGAATTCCATTGTGCAAACAATCTTTACTTCAGATTATCAGATATAACTGGACACTGTCGCTAGACAAACGTCTCGAGAGACTGTGAGCGTCAGAAGCGTCAGAATAATATTAATCGGCTATGCAAACATTACAATTTCGACTTCGGGTGAAAATGTACCGCGCGCAAGGACGAAGAAATATTAATCGGCGGGAAAAACTACAGCATAAGTCCGTAAATGTAAAACACCTGTAAATTCGCTTACGCGTAAGATTTAGTGCTCATCAAGAAGATTATTCCATGCATTTCGTTGTAGGCTGGGGAAAGGGGGGAAAGGGGGGGGGGGGATGGTAAGTATAATTGAGAAGATAATATTTCTAAAATGCTTCTTCTTCTTCCTCGTTCGTCCTGAAAAGGACGTTGGTTGCGTTGTGTCTGTTTACGCCGGAGCTGCGATATCTGCGCCTTTCGGCCAACAAATCCGACTATTTCTAAAATGCAATGCTGAAATATAACTTTGGTCAAATAAAAAAGTTAGTAAATAAAATAGCAAAAGTACTAGACATATATATTATTTTTCATTATTGTCTTGGCATAAACAGTGTTTGATCTAACATAAGGCTCGACTCGGGACTTTACTTTTAACCAATGTTAGTGACTTGCGACTCGACTTGGGACTCGTACTAAGAGACTTGAGACTCGTTGGGAAAGACTTGACGACTGTAGCGACACGAACATTTCACTCTGGAAATTTCCCTGTAATAGTATTCTTCATGATTTATCGTATCTATAGATTTCTATACCTAAGATCTACAAAATCACCTAATTATTCGAGGACGGAAAAAGCAACCAATCAGAATCGTGGAAAAAGAGCCACTCAAACGCACAGGAGCGAAAGTGAGATATTCATTGGAACGTAAAAAAGGAGATTGAACTCCAGACAGATTAAACCAATCAAATTTATGCGAGGGAGATCCAATCAAACACTGCTCATTCAAATTCATACGGACTGGGAAACTTTATATCCTTGTCTAGATTCAATTTCACTTCATGATCTCATAGCTGACAGGACATCCAGCGGACTGACCCACAGTTGTAGAAATCACATAGCCACAGCCCAAAGCTGAGAAAAGCCAAGCTGACCTGCTTTGTAAGCCGATTATATATTGATAGCTCAAATTCGTAATATTGCGTCGAAAGGCTACGTTAAACTTGTCTTGATCTTTAGGTTACAAAGTATTTTGGTTTCATGTAATTAGATGTATTAATTAAAATTAATGTTATGAGTGACCTTGATTTACTTGCTGGTATCTTTATCTTGGTATTCTAAACACGATGCTGACAACTAAAGGCGGTCTCCAGCTGAAATATAACCAGAAATAATCACGAACAGCATGACGCAGCTAGAGTCCTTGTCAGGATTATGCGAATATTATTTATAACAGATTACAGTCCTTTTCACAGCTTAGATTTTAAACGCTGGGTGCCAAAGAGTTCGTCTTCTTCTTCTCTTTTTCGTCTACTGCTTCTTCTCTTTCTTTGTTTCTTTTCGTTCAATGTAAATTTAAATTTTCGTTGATGTAATGTCTTTAAAAGGAAACCACTTTGGCACAACTTTGGACCAAAGTGAATTAATCAAGACATAATTCAGGAAAATGTGATAATGATTTCCATAGTCTTTCGATGTCTTTTATTGATTGAATGACGTACTTCCTTGATTGACATGACCACGGCCTCATGGACTACGTTGTCTAAATGATGATTCAGATCAATAGTGGCCCGTCATCATCGGAAGACCGTCTTGGATGTAGACAACAGATACCATAGTCTGGTGCATATGTTTTCAGGTTCCTATCCAATAGAGAGTCGCAACAAAGCTTCTGGGAAGAAGCATACCAGACTGCAGTGTGTGAGTAAAGGACCCCCTCTGCATCGCTGGACGCAGCATTGTGTCTACCTGTCCAGGTGAATTAAGTCTCTTGGAAAGTCTACACATGATCAATGACAGAAGTGCTTATAGTGGCAGGAGCTGAAAGAGTTGAGTACACGCTAATTAAAGAAGACAAATCAAGAAATCACCAAATGGCCGATATGATGAAAACGACAACGATACATTATTAAATTGCAGTTTGTGATTTGTGTAAATACCTATCTGCAATTGTTACTAAATTTCTATCTGAATTATTGAAAATGTGCAGATACATTTTTATAAATTGCAGTTGACTGATTTTGTTTAAATTCCAGTTACAGTTCTAAATTTTTGTTCGAGTGTGGGATTCAAAATTATTTAATATTTTAATAAACGGTTAATAATAAACGAGCTGCATATCACAACTATTAAAAGAGACACCCTCGGAGCATAGGATAGGTCTAGCGAGAAGGCGACTTAATTCACAGCTCTCTCCTTCAGCTACCATCTAGAAATGTGCAGTTAACTACCTGACTTGTCCCATGCCATCCCTACCACTAGTTCACCTGTTCTCTTCTCCATTTCTGAGAACTATATTTTTGTGTTCTCATTAACTTACATCTCGCCACAACGACAACTCTGCTAAATTTAAACAAAAACGTGACCATTAACTCTTTGACTCCGGAACAACGCTCAGAGCGGTGGTCAGATTTGAACACCCGTGCCGAAACAACTCTCGGAGCGTTGTTTTTAGTCTATCATGAACTAAAATTACGGCACAGGGTGGAAAATAATTGCGGAGTCAAAGAGTTAAAGGTAAAGGTAGTCCAATGCAGATACTGCCACAGGGAAGGAAGTGTTAGAGATTTCACTTTACTAGGTCAAGTTTTAAAATGTGGGGTCTCTTCCTTACTGAATTTCTTTTCCCTAATTTAAGAGCAAAGAGAGGTACCTATTTAAGAATCGAACCACAATATCTTTTGTATTTGGACATGCGCCCTAATACAGCCGACGAATCGTGTGTCGCCAAAACTTTATTTAAAACAAAGGTACACATTTACAGCCACTACTGGAACCAAGTAACTTTGCCGCCGACAGACCAGCTCTCCAATCACTCAGCCAATACGACGCAAGATAGATTTGATGTATGATATAAAAGGTGCAGATATAACAAACTATTATAATTCTCAGTTGAAGAAACATAATCAGTTATTAATCAAATAAATATTGACGCAATGAAAAACGAAAACTACAGTCAGAAACTGATCCCGGGAGACCGGGAAAAAATCTTCATAAGCAAGAAAATAAACTACCAAAAATTCTCTTCTCCTTCTAGTGCCACACTCACACAGTTTCCTGTCCCCTCTGCTTTGTTTGAATTCTGTTGTTGACTTCTTTCCACCTGACGTCTTTCTTTCCATTCCATCTTTATCAACACCGAAGCGTGTACTTTAGCACTGTACATTGCCCATGGCTGCTCCGGCATTTCGACAGCGTCGGAAGTGGTGTCTACATCCTTATCTTTCTCGTCGTTGTGTACAGTGGCGAAACTTATTGCTCTTACACTTTTATTGTATTTTAATCAGTCTCTAAGCCTTTCTATGCTAATTTAACCGGCAGCGCAATTCTCACCTTCTGAACTGCAGTATTTTATCATACTCATCTCGCCTTTACTGACAATCAATTAAGGGCGGTATTATTCTAGAATATCTGGCAAACTATTTTTGCACATATCCAACGTGTCATCATTCCGGTTGGATCCTTCAACAGGCGCACAAAGGCACACAAGGTCGTGTCTTTATTAATCCGTTCCATCCGGGCTATTCGACGCCATAAAATAATCTAGCCCCATCTCGTGTGCTAAGCCAGGGATCTTTAATTGAACAATACTTCCGTCTACTGGGTTGTTTACTGCACGTGCCTGCATGAACAACTTCAGGAACACTTCTCCGAGCTTTGAATGTTGTCACTTATTCAGTCTGAAAGTGTTTTCCGTTTTCTCCAGTGTGGAAACAATCGTAATGAGGATGGAGGGAGGAATTTTCAGCATATTGGCAATATCCTTACGCCTCATATGCGAACTGCGGTCCATTCCTTGTATCATTTTGACACTTTCAACATTCTTAATGTGTCATACGTTCCTTTTCTTCGTAATGAAAACATCACAGCTAACATGCATAAACATTTCTCAACGCACGTTACACAAAATAGCTCGTAACCACAAGGAACAACATTCTGGTAACTAGCTTACAAAGAAAAAATACATGTGAAATCGCAAAACAGCACCTCTTTGTCTTCAGTACACAAAAGTTTGTCACGCAAAATTATTTCCATGGTAAGGGAAAACAGCCTTTCCTAGTCTCAACAACATTTGGAAGTCTTCCCAGTACAGCACAAACACCAAATTAAGACTGCATGAGAGCTGTGTACTTTCTGTGCTTCTCTATGGTGCGGAATGCTGGAGAGAAACAGAGAAGGAAATATCGAAACTGTCCTCCTTCCACACAATCTGCCCAAGGAAAGTTCTCCGAATCTTTTGGCCAAACACCATCAGTAACCAAAAACTTCTTATTCGGAGTAACCAGGAGAACATGCACACCATCATAGCTGGCAGACGCTGGAGTTGGGTTGGCCACGTCCTCAGAAGGGACCTTGATACCATCACAAGAACAGTTATGCTGTGGACCCTCGAGGGAAAGCGAAGGAGAGACCCACCAAAAACAACTTGGCGGAGAACTGTGGAGGCCGATATGCAAAGAATGAACCAGAGTTGGGGCACTGTACGAAGGATGACCACCGACCGAGCAAAGTGGAATCAATTTGTTGCTGCCCTACAAGACGCCACCAGGCGTGATGGCCACTGACTACTTTGACGGTTGGCGGTTATGGATCAAAGAAGAAGGGATGGGCGGCCGCTAGACGCTCATGTGATTAGGTAGAGGGGTCTTAATAAGACCTGAAGAAAGTCAGAATCATGTTGTTGAAGTCTGAGCTTTCATTGCACTAGGAAATATACACAACTCAAAAGTAATCACAACCAACATAAAAATCTTCACTTTCGAAGGAAGTCCGATTGTATAAAGCTGTAACATCGATAACAGAAAAAAAAAAAAATGAAAGAACCAGGCAAATACCAGTGAAGCAAGAGGAAAAATAAGATGCTGACATTGAACAGAACACACAGTTAGCTAACAAGCTGTTAGCACTGCAATGCAGTTTTTCTTCTGGAATCGCCCAAGGTAAGGCAAACAGTGATACACCTAATTAAACGAAGAAGGAAGAATATGGGACCAGAAGTGAACTAGATAAAGAAAACGTGGAAATATATTGAACAGATGACACAGGACAGGCAGGCTTGGCGTAAATTTGTTGAATTCTCTTCAAGCACTGATGCATTGAGCTACTGAACTTGGTTCAGGTTATCAGCTTTCGAGTTATTCAAACTGGATATATATGTGAGTAAACTTGTGAGCACTTGGTCTTGATATCTTGGCGATTCAACTTGTGATTCTGATATATATATATATATATATATATATATATATATATATATATATATATATATATATATATATATATATGTATATATATATGTATATATATATATATATATATATATATATATATATATATATATATATATATATATATATATATACTGAAGCACATTAAAAACGCACCACCTGTATAATCCAGGAACAGAGTGTGAAATGTAAATATAAGTGTTTACAAGTTTACATATTTGGAATCTTTATTCATTTTCCTATGAATCCATGCTGGTCATTAATGTGTACATTTGATTGTTATGAAATTCATTGCATTCTGTGCAGGCAAGGGAGAAAACCAAAAATGTAACCATCTCTGGAAGGAAAAATCAATCAAGTCCCATTCACGTGTAAGAGCAGCTTGTCGAGCTGTTGCAGATTAGCAGGAGACCTTGCCTGTAGGGGGACTGCGTAATGCATGCAGTGTGCGCACGTGCGTTATCCTGCTGGAGAAGCTGCAAGTCTGGATAATTTGTGAACGCAGGAGAAACCAATGCATACAGAACCTCATCTTGATATGTCACAGCACTAACATTTCCACGGAAGACGTGAAGAGGCAAGCAATGGTGACAACTGAATCCTCCCCAAATGTGAATACTGCCACCTCCAAATCGGTTGTGCTGACGAACACTGCAATCTGCAAAGCGCTCTCCACACCGTCGCCAAATCCGCATACGTCCATCAGCAAAGGATATGTTGAATCTGCTCTCGTCTGTGAATAGGACAGCATTCCAATGCAGTCTAGTCCATCTGACATGTTGCTCTGCCCATTGCAGGCGCTGCTGACGATGTCTGTGAGTCAAGTTTGGCCCAACATAAGGTCGTCTTGCAGTAAGGCCTGTATCTCTGAGTCGTCGTATAACTGTCATTCGAGAGACTTGCCCACGTCTACCCACTATTGCTCTTGCTGTTTGACTTGCCGGGAGAGAACAATTCCTTAGGTGACTCAGCACAATATGACGATCTTGCGCAGGGGTTGGCCACTCCGAAGTCTATCCCGGGCACTGCCAGTGGTTCCGTAACGTTCATTGAGACGTACAATAGTGATGTGGTGGCAATTCATCCTTCTGGCAATGGCCCGCGAGCTCATTCCGGTCTTCAACATACCAATGGCTCGTTGGCGGTCGTTTTCAGATAGTCGTGGCATTTCAAACACATGTACTGGGTGTTTTGTCTCAACGGCCTTTTTATACCGAGTATACTGCCACAACGCTTACACATTTTCAGGGTCATAGCTGTTGGGAATCGTGTTGCACATGTAACTTGCATTGTTTTCATGTAGTCTGTACACAAACCCGTGGGTTGAATCATGCACTTTCCATTCCAGCAGCCATTCGCTCTCTACCTCATGACAAACACGGGGAAAATCCATTCCCACACTTTTTTCCCCAGCTTCTCGGCATCAGTATATATAATAGTGGTGCGTTTTTAATGTGCTTCAGTATATATATATATATATATATATATATATATATATATATATATATATATATATATATATATATATATATACATATATATATATATATATATATATATATATATATATATTCATGTGTGTCTACCGATCTGCTTGTAAGTTTGTACACAAGGGCTTCGGACATCATATTGCCATATATGGGAGACGTGACCTTTGCAAACATTTTCCATGTCGGAAATATTTTGAAAGTACTACACACGACCTGTTTGAATATCATTGGAGCGTTTATTTAACTCCATAACAAACGAAGGCGTGGGAAGGCAGGGAATATAGTCTGACCATTTTCGCAATTTTATTTCACTGTGAATTTCACGCTCGCCAAGACAACATCAGACCTCGCCAGATTGAAGACTAGATTCATACTTCCTTTTTTTAACCTTTTGGGACCCCAAGATGCAGCAATAGTGAATGCAGTCAGCGACCCATAGCTGTACTGCTTGCATCAGGACCAGCGAACCAGAGCTGGTCAAGACCGCACTCCACCTCCACGTGGTGGTCCTGGAAACAGTCTGCAGCAGTGCAGTCTGGCTGAGCGAGTGCGGAAGGACAATGGGAAGGCAAACCCGGTCCCTAAAAAATGCCGTGCTGAAGTCGGATGTGTCGACCGAAAGGTGCAGATATCACAGCTTAGGCGTAAACAGACACAACGCAACCACCGTCCTTTTCAGGGCGAACGAAGAAGAAGAAGAAAGAAGAACCTTACCTTTTATTGGAGAACCAAATAAGACTTACAAAGCACAGGAAATCTCTACATTTTAATAAGGAACACCGGGACTAGGAAACTGAAGAAACACACGGAGTCAGAGAGGGAATCTGTTGTCAAATTAAAGACACCCCAGACGCGTGTAAGAGACCGACTCGTCTCTTTTATTCATCGGAGCAACAAGCCTGTAGCCGGGATTGGCTTATTGGTGGTACCAGCAAAAAGGACCATTTCTGGGACAAGAAGGGACGAGTGGTTACGATTTATGACGGAAGGCCAGCGTTGAAGACTCTCCTAGACTTTCCTGGGAAACGAACTTCACCCTACGAACCTTGACTAGAGACGAATGAACGCAGTGTACAGAAAACCACCTCCTCAGGAGGAGGAAGATCAGAATCGTCACTGGCAGCTAAGTTAACACGCATGCTGCCACTTGAACCTCTTATAAAAAACCATCACTCGAGTGATGACAACTTTATTTTATAATTAACTATTATCCCTTTCTTTTAAACTGTTAAATTTAAGGTGATTATTAAATGTTATTTGTAATTATACCAATTTAACTTCGATTCAATCATTTTAAATGTACTACATGTTTGTCTCAGTCAAAGTTACTAAACACACACTCTAAACAGAGCTATATTATAAAAATAATTCCACTGATTAACTCAGGGGTGGGAGCTTAAAGAGTCAGAATAACCCATTGCTTAAATTCTTCACAAAAGATGTCGGCAGATTCCAGAATTAACGTGCTCAGCAAATGCCAGCATTGTTTTCGCTTATCTGAATATCTCGTGAAGACTCCTTTGTGATAGAAGTGTAACTACTCTTCTATCTACATTTCTGCCAAGAGTAATCTTTTGTAAAGATAGACTCCACTGAAGCCTATAATAGATACTCTTGAGTTCTGGCCACTGTTGGACCAATACTGCAAAGCAGGGGAGGCAATCCTGTCACAATGCCTATAACAGTCTTCAATGATGATCTAATAATATAGATGAGGGTGAAGTATATAACTATGAATTACTTCTTTATGTCCTAAAGGAAAATATTTGACCGGATTAGCCATTAACAAATAGAAGTAATAGAAAAAGTATAGTCTTTTGCACATTTAGCTACGTGAGGCTAAGTGCAAAAAGCAGTAACTAATATTAAAAAGGTAAAATTAATTATAATTTTTATAAAATCTACCTACCTCCTGTTCCCGTCGCATATTTCTTCAGAACACTATATAATATACTATTCCATATGTCTGAATTATAAATCCACGCATGAATGAAATTATGCAACAGGTTAAGAACAGGCTAAGCTATGGAAAGACTCTTCCACTTGTGCTCTGCAAGTGTTGGTAAAACTGTATTGACTTCTGACGAACGTGTCGTTATATTTTCGGCATGCCAAAGTGTGATTATCTAGGGGCTGTGTCCTACGACTTCGTCCTTTACTCCACTAATTCGTCGTCCATCGTGACATGCGACGTCTGCATGCTCGGGTGCGATTTAATTGTCCACCAGTCGCTAAAAGTAAGTGGGCTTTTAGAACCAGCTCTTCACCTCCTTGCTGAGTGTTCGCTGACGAGAAACCGTGATTTGGGAATCGCCGCCAGCTGGAAAATGTATCCGCCCCTTGTAACAAAGCCTTTTATTTCAACATGCCGTCGCCGACTTTTGTTACATTGTTGCCTGGCGTGCGGGCGGCTTCCTTTAGTCTCTTCTTTCATTAGACACCATCTAAGTTTCAATGCCGCTCTCAAAGTCTACAATCTGGTTGCAACATTCCTGCGTGTGTCGCGTGTCCTTTGTTGTCGACCGGCAGCGGCTGGCCTGCCATTGTCTTCAAATTTGGTGGCACTTGTTTTGTTTAAACAGGGGATTAAGCTTTCAAACGAATTCTTTATATTGCCAAGGTGGCTGTCTACCGCGCCAAACAATAACTTGTCTAAGGAGCCACGTGTGCTCAAAAAATAACTTCAGGTTGAGAAATATCAAATGTGTGAGTAATGTTACACTTAAGTAAAAGCCGTAATTAGGAAAGCTTACGTTAACAAATTATGAAAGAGCAAAACCCGCAGAGAAGTAAAATAAGAACTATGATGAAAAAGGTAACAGAGAAAAAGCATTGGGCCACTATATCACACGTATGATAATGTAACAGACAGCATGTGTTTATACGTGTTAACAAATGTGCGTGTTCTTACTAACATGATCATACTGTTTAAAGAAAAAAAAACAGCTGTTACGACATTATATATATGTTATATGTTGGCCCCACTTAAATTTGCTACCAGTTTAAAGTTACGCGCTAGCATATTTGATTGATGCCAACATAAGGTGCTTTGCACTAAAGTATTTTTATTAATAAACGCGAGTTTGTGTGGACATCAATGGATAGTTATGACGTAGTATGCTGTTATGCTAAGGCATAACAGCGGGTGTTCTTGACCCTTTTATGATTAGAATCCGTCCAAGCAAGACGTGATCCATATTACTCCCAAGATGATTATTGTGCAGATTTCTCCTCAACTATTGGCCAAAGGTCGTAATGTTTATTAAATGATGCAGTATTGAAGCATCGCAACTGATGATTAATCTTCCTTTGAAGAAGAAGCGCAGGGAGTAATTTATAAAGAATTAACATATATGTCATAAGAACTCTAGTTTTCACTACCGGGTGTTCCGCCAGACGGCATCGCGTGTATATAGGCTAGACCAGGGGTCGGCAACCTACGGCACGCGTGCCAAGCGTGGCACATGGAACGATTTTCAATGGCACGCTGAATGAATTAAAATACTGTACAGTATATGATCTCATTGAAAAAAAAATTTGAATTTTTAATTAAATAGAAGCGTATAATTCTTTTAAAGTTATACCTGTTTTTACAACCCTTCAAAACGAAAGTTTTTAGACTTAGAGGTAAGAATGTGCGATCTGATGCAAACTAAAGGCCTGATCATACTATACGACACGTAAGTTTTCGTTTTTACGGACCGTTTCCGAGAACAAACATTCTTCAATGAATTTCAAGGGGAGTGGTTATACTTTGCGGCGCCCGCTAGTCTGGCGTCTACCTGCTACCGTAGTTTGCAGGATAAGATTCTTGAAAAGAATCCCAAGCGAATTTTGACGGGCAAGCGGAGACGTAATATCATAATTACGCAATAGTGTCTGGCTAGCGCCTTGACGCCTGGACGAGCGTATTTATTTCGTTTTCGCTCGTAGTTTTTGACTCCCAGTGTGAGTTTGGAGCAACAATGACTGACCTTGACGAAGTTATATTTCCGTCCTATCATTCCCCTCTCTCCCGACCACCACCACCTCTACAGTTTTCTCTGCTGTCGCATGCTCATGCCCGTACAGTCCGTTGACCGCAGCACAAAAGTTGGTGTTGTTATTAACTAATACGGTGTCATTAAAATGACTCAAAAAAGACAAAAACTTGATATACGCTCGTTTCAAGACTTTTGGACAAACGAATATGGATTCATACAACAAAAAGATCGTGCTGTTTGTGCTTTATGTTATGGAAGTGTCGTGTGCCGTACGTCAAGGTGTACAAAGACACTATCAAACCAAACATCAGTCCATGTTTAAAAACTCTGAGGAGAAAAGCGAAGCCATAACAATGGTTGTTTCTGGCTACAAAAAACAAAGTAGTATTTTTAGTCAAGTAATTGGAACCAAAAATAAAGCTACCGAATGTAGTTACAAAATTGCACAGTGTGTGGCTTCGAAGGGCAAACCTTTCACAGATGGAGAATACATCAAGGAAACTTTTTTGAGCAGTGCTGACATTTTGTTCAGTGAATTACCGAATAAAGAAACAATACTGTCTCGGATTCGAGAAATACCGGCTTCTGCAAGATCAATCGAGAGGCGCATAACTGATATGGCTGAAAATATAACAGTAAAACAAACAACCGGGTTACAACAAGCTGTTGTATTTAGTGTCGCTCTTGACGAAAGTGTCGATGTGAATGACGTGGCGCGCCTAGCTATAGTTGCGCGATATTGTGACAACGACCGTATTTATGAAGAACTGTGCTGCTTGATACCTTTTGATGGTACATCCAAGGGAGAGGACATTATAACTGCATTTGTAAGCTATTTCGGAAATCAGAACATTAACATGAATAAAATATTCTTTGTTACTACTGATGCCGCCCTGCATTTGTCGGAAAGAACAAAGGATTGGTTAAACTTCTTGAGGATCGTATTGGACGTCACGTATTGAGCTTCCATTGCATTATACACCAGGAGAGTTTGTGTGCGAAGATTTCGTCACTATCCTTAATTAAACTCTGTAATGGAAACAAGTATAGTTTTCTCTCGCCATTGACCCACAGGCAATTCAAGTCTCTTCTACAAGAAATGGAGAGCGCATATGCGGACCTCCCGCTGTACAGCAATGTTCGTTGGCTTAGTCGAGGTAATGTTTTGAACAGATTTGTATCATGTCTAGAAGCAATCAAGGTGTTTCTTGATGAAAAAGAACAACATTTCCTGGAATTGAATGACGAGGACTGGCTGTGCAAGCTGATGTTTCTGGCTGACATAACTAAAAATCTGAATAAATTAAACTTGCGTTTACAAGGGCAGGATCAAACAGTACTTGATCTTTTTGAGCACTGGAAAGGATTTGCGTCAAAATTAGACATATTTTGCAGAGATATTACCACTAACACATACAAGTACTTTCCAAAAGTAAAGGCTCATTCAAATCGATTTACTGTCAACAGAGATGAACTTCAGAAGTACGTTGAAGCGCTCAAAGGAGAGTTTGCTGAACGAGGTCAAGACTTCAAAATTCACGGGCCCATGTTTTCTTACCTCACCAAGCCCAACTTAATTGATCATACTAACATCCCATTTGACCTATCTCTTTTCGAGTGGATGGATGTTGACAATTTTGAAATGCAACACATCGAATTCAAGGCACCAGAGTTATGGACGATAAAATTTGTAGAATTGCGAAAAACTCTTGAAGGAAGCTGCTTGGAAAAGTCAGCTGCCACATTCAACTGCTGGACATCCCTGCCTGAAGCGTTCACCTGTTTGAAGAAAGTTGCATTTGCTCTACTTTCAGCTTTTGGGTCAACTTATACATGTGAACAAATTTTCTCACACATGAAAGCTGTTTTAAGTCCACAGAGAAGTCGCCTAACACCTGTGCATTCAGAAGCCTGTGTGAAGCTGAAATTGACAAAATACACACCTGATAATATTTGTATTGATATTTGTTCCTATTTATATTTAAATATTGAATAATCTACAAAGAATAGAATAGTTATTTAATGTATCGGAAACATGTTAATACAAGATCATTTTTAAATTGTTTCAATAATTGTTGTATATAAAAATATGGTGGACTTAGGTTGGCACGCTGAGTGACTTTGCAACATTACTTCGGCACAACACTACTAAAAGTTTGCCGACTCCTGGGCTAGACCTTTTGACGTTACGTAATTTATTCTAGGAGACTGCACTGATTGATAATTTGATTGCCATGAATGTCTTTGATCGTATTTTGGTAAATAAATGTGCATAATCGTCGACTCTAAACTGAACGGCGTTATCAGATTCTATCAAGATGAATTTTAACATGAATGACTCACCTTCGCAACTTACATCTATCGGCACAATTGCTCAGTTGGAAAATATTATAATAAAAAGGCGCAAGCAGAAAAATTACATGAAACCCCTCACCAACAATGAGTTTAACAATGTGGTGGCCTCATTGACGGGGATCGATTTTTTTCCGTATGATACAACAGACTTTGTTCAAGAATGAAAATTCGGATTGTCATTAACTTTTCTGATTGTTCCTACGCTTGAAAAGTTTGAATACAAATACGAAGCACTGCGCATGCGTACCAGAAGTAAAATGACGTGATAACCTTCTCTAGCGAAAATGTCTTGCCGTTTGAAAAACTACAAGCAAAGTCAAATTTCAAGGGCGTCAAGGTCCAACGGACTCAAATTATCAAGGAACCAGTTCTATCAAAGCCTGAACTATAATTCAAGTCATCAAGTTGGTCCTAATGGTGCATGCAAGCACTGTTCGAAGTTTATCCTCCATCACGCCAGATAAGTACCAGTTTTGGGTTGTATGCAACTTTAGTCCATGTTGATTTCCAGGCATGTCTATCCACCTATTCACGTATATGTTTTATATTTTTAATATGAATATGTATTAATCATCTTCGTGGGAGGATGACGGGAATCCTGGATATATCTGTAATGTCGCTTCGCTGACCGCAGAATCCAGGATCGTTCTGTAGGAGAATGTTTGAATATTTTCGGTGTGCAAACGATCCATTGATATAATCTTTCGTGGCATACTCTGTTTGCACCCGAATTTATTCAACATTAGTTGTTTAGTTGTAAAGTTTTGTATATACACGTCGTATTTTTCTTGTCCTCAGTTTTATTTTACTTAATTTTGTCAGTTGTTTGTCAAATGTCCGTAAATCTAACCTTGCTATCTTTTGGTTCTACATGTAAATTGTAACGTCTGCTGTAGAGTCCTTGTCTAGTCCATTTTTAGAATCTTTGGTAATTTAACCTAGTTTCGGTTTTTGTACATTTTGTTACTTATTTAGTTCTTACAATCGTTTTGATGTTTGCAAATCGACTTGTGGTGTAACATTGTCTTTGTAATTCTTTTGTTTACTGTTTCTGTTTTAATTCTTCACTAATATTAATAATATGATAATATTAAGATAATAATGTAATATTTATGATTATTTAAGCGAAAATATTAGACTGAAATAATTTCAGTATATTGCACTAGTAGGTCAGTAACCACTAGTTGTTTAGCCTGAAAAAATATACAATATGCTATACTCGACAATGAGGTCCAGGAGAAGAATAAAAAGGAGGAACACCTATGTAAGGAGAAAGCTCTTACTGATGAGCTGCAGCAGTTGAAAATAGAGTACGAGAAAAAAGTGTCCGCCCTGGAATTTGATATGATAACACTGAATAATCAGGTGTCACTACTAAAATCTGATAATTTAAAATTTTATAATTTTACTACATTATAGAAAAAAGAGAGGACGAGGTGAGCTCATTGGAACGGGCGATAGATGTCCAGATGGGTAATGTGAACTCTTCCACGCATGAATTGAAACTACTGCGGGAAGACAATGAGAAACTAATTATTGAGTATCAGAGAAGTAATGAGACATTTAGGACATTGTTTCATGATATGAAATCAAAATGTGAAAAGCTAAAGTCAGATTATGAAAATTTGATTTCGAAATGTGTCAGGTTGCAATCAGAATGTGGGAAATGGGAGATGGAATTTCACAATAGTAATACTGTGTCAACCTTGAATGCTGCTTGTTCAACTGAGGACAGAGTATCATTACTCTTGTGTGAAAAAACCAATATGCTGAAAAAGAAAAGACAATGCAGCAGCACAGTGATGAACTTTCCGCTAGGTTGACTACAGCTGATTCCTTACTCATTAGTGAGAGGAAAGTATCTACTGACTTAAAAAGATTAAGTAAGAGGCAGAGGCAGGAGATTGCACTCCTGAATTTGGAAGGTACTAAATTAAGAAAGAGGGTTGATGATCTGCTGGATGTCCTGTTGAGCAAAAAGATATTGTTGAACAACAGGTATGATAAACCTATTTTACGACATGCCTTAAGTACTAAAGGTGATATTAAAGTATCGGCACACCCAGTGAAAAGCGAAAGAGAGGCCGACCAAAAACAACTTGGCGGAGAACTGTGGAAGATGAGATGCAAAGAATGAACCACAGTTGGGGCACTGTACGAAGGATGGCCGCCGACCGAGCAAAGTGGAATAAATTTGTTGCTGCCCTACAAGACGCCACCAGGCGTGATGGCCGCTGACTGCTTTGACTGTTGGCGGTTATGGATCAAAGAAGAAGAAAGAAGAAGACACCCAGTGAAGAATAGGAAATCATTCCGGGGGAGATATACCGTCCCTAGACAGAATAATACTGTCAATTCTGGGAATGAGTTATGGAGAGATAACAATGTAACTAATCTTAAGAAAACTATTGAGGCTGACAAGAGTGAAAGGGATGTTGCGGATAAGAGTAATTGGGTTAAACCTATGGTTGGACTTAAGAATAATGGGAACGTACTAGGTAAAACTAATACCAGTACATTGAAAAAAAGAATGGGACATAGTTCTACTAGTCTGTCTTCTACGACATGCTTCACACCTGCACCCTTGCATGGTAGGAGTTCTCATACTCAGGTCCAACAGTATGATCCATTCTACATACATGAGTGACATGAATTACCATTTGCCTCAGCCAACTAAGGTTGTACATCACCCTTGTTCACGGTTTCGTGACAATGAGACTACTTTTATTGGTAGAGGTGCATATTCCCGCACCGTTCTAGTGCGAAATTTGCCACAGGGAACTACTTGGCAATCACTAGGTAATTTCTTTAACTATACGGCAGACGTAAAGTTTGTACGTCTTCTGCCATCATACAATGTTCCGTATGGTGAGACTTTGGTCACCTTCTGTACCAATAGGGACGCTCGCATGGTTATTGAGCGAGATAATGGTGCTTATTTTCACCACCGTTCCCTTCAGTTACAGTTGGTACCTAATTCTGCTTCATGCAGATAGAACTTTCTTTTCCACTGTTTGTCACATCATTTGATGACTCAGCAAGGTCAGTCAGTTTTCATCCCGAGTTATCTATTCCTACTTGACTTTTTTATTTCGGAATTTCTTATAGATGACATTTTCCTGTCATCTCTATTTTGACAACATGTCTTTTGTCTCTATATTCTTTTACCATGCCTATGATGGACGTTAACTACGTTGATGTTTCTCCTAATGCTCAGCCAATGCAGCATGGGTTGTTTGTGTTGTCTTCACTCTTAAGGAAAGTCATGCCTGTAAAAATAAAATGGACTGAAGACTGTAATTTGACATTTGATAAGATACTTGCTATTTTTTCTAAGCCTCCAATTTTACGTTTGCCAGATATTACAAAAATTTATATTCTCCGTACAGATGAGAAATTTTTATTGGGCGCTCCGTTCATCGTGCAGACCGACAAGAAATCAGTGGCAGCTCTCAGACGAGCCAACCATAAAAGTCCGGAGCTGGCTAGATTCTCCATAATACTTCAGCCATTTCAATTTACGATAGAATCCATCCCAGGATCTGAGAATGTAGTGGCCGACTCTTTGTCTCGTCACCCGTTATCCACATCAGATGTAAAATGATGATGCGATTCACATTAACTACGAATAATTTTGTACTTTTTCTCCATTCGTAAACTTGATGGATTACTCCGACGTTATCAACTTTCCATTGGGTTTCTGATTTATATGACATCGGTATTACTTGGCTCTACGAACAGTAATGACATTTTGCTCATTGATATTTGATAACTCAAAACTGTACTTCGCCCAATGACATTATCGAATATCACATCGTACTTCATCAATCATCTACTCCTTGCCGATGTACGATTCCTTAATTATTCAATGCAATTAAAGTCACTGCTTACACTAGGATGACAGGACGGCTAATGGTAATGATCACGAATCAGTTTCATATCCAGAAACTGTTATTATATCCACTACTGGATATTGTACGATGATGAATAAAACTCTTCAATTGGACAAGTTACAACATGCAATATTCATACTTTAAGGATACTAGTTACCGCAACTAATATTCAACTTGCGTACCTCATTGCTATTGGTACGGATCTGACTTTCGGCTCAATACTCTTTTAATAATTCGTACGTAGCTGCCGAAGATTACGTCAACTTGATACGATACCCATTGTTGGTTCTTCATTTGTATGGACTTTGGTTGGTGTCCATAGCGATCTACCACTCTTTCCAGTGCGATCTGCCCGCACTGTCTGTTCGAACTTTTAATGAATTGGGTTATACGTACACCTTCCATGGTGTCTGTTGAACACTTATGATCTACTTCATCGGAATAAACATTATAATGTACACTACAAATCTTCACGGAATGAACAATTTATCAATCGTGAATGGAACTTTGTATTCTCAAAATTATTCTACGATGGATTTCTGTAAGCTTCTTTGGATTGAACATTTTTAATCTAGTTCCGATATTATGACTTTGAGTAATCATATAATAATTTAATACTTTTAGTCATTTTAATTAGTCACATTAACTTAATATTTATATGTCATATATTAGAACTCCGCCAATGCCGGTCCCAAGCCCGGATGAAAAAGGAGGAGGGCGGCCTGCATGGAGGCCGTAAGGAGGCAGCCCCTCCACCATGCAAAGGCACAACAGGCCAATCACCTGTTTGCTTTAAATCATGATTACGCGAACTACAAGAGAGAAAACCGGACTGATTCTAAAGGCGACGAACTGGAACGGACTACGGACTACGACTTATGGAACTTGGAACACAAGAAGTATAAATGGGAAGGAAGAGGAGCTGGTGGAAGAGATGAGGAAAGCAAAACTAGAAATCCTGGCTATAACGGAAACGAAGAAAAAAGGACAAGGAGTCATGGATCTCGATGGCAACACGTTGCTCTACAGTGGTGTACCCATATCTGAAAGAGCTAAAGGGGGCGTGGGTTGCATTGTGGCCCAAAATAAAAAAGATAGTATCAAGGGATGGAACTTTGTCTCGGAGCGCATTATGGTTGTAAAACTAAAAGAAGGAGAAACCATAGTCAACCTGGTCATAGTGTATGGGCCAAATGAGGATGAGAGAGCAGAGGTCAAGGAGGAATTCTTCGAGCTGCTTCAAAGGACAGTGGATGACTGCCTAGATGAAGTTATTATGCTCGGAGATTTTAATGCCAGAGTTGGAAATGACCATGCTAGATGGGGTGGAGTTATCGGAAGATATGGAGAAGATACTCTCAATGACAATGGAAAGCGACTCCTTAGATTCTGCAGTGAGCAGAATCTGATCATTACAAACACAAAGTTCCCCCATAAGCGCATACATGCATACACTAGATGTGTACCAACCAAGAATGAGAAGTCAGTGATCGACTATGCCATTGTTCGGAGAAGCTCATTCAGATATGTCCGAGATGCAAGAGTCTGGAGGGGGCCAGAGATTGGAAGTGATCACTACCTGCTAACAATCAAACGAACAACTGAAAGAGTTGCTCAGCCTAGGAACTGCCCAACATCACGCAAGAAACCAAGTAAACGAGCAGGAGAAATGAGCATTAGGACCTACAAGCTGAGAGAGCCAGAAATTAAGACCAGATATCAGGGGCTTATTGCTACAGCAGTGAGCAACACAGAAGAACGACCTGATGACTTGGAAACCCTCTGGAATAAATTCAAGGATATCATAAAGACAGCTGCTGCAGAAGCATGCGGTGAAGTCCGACTTGGGAACCAGAGAAAGAGGACACCTTGGTGGACAGAGGAAGTCAAAGAGAAAATAAGAGAGAAGAAAATGGCATGGAAACAATACTTAGGAGCTAAAAACACAACAGGACAAATGGAAAAATATAGAGAATATGTGACACTCAGAACAGAAGCAAAGAACAAAGTGCTAGCAGCAAAACAGAAGTCCTGGGAAGAATTTGGAGAAAAGCTAGAAAAAGATGCGCAAGAAAACCAGAAATTGTTCTATAAGACCCTAAAGAACATGAGGAAAGAAAAACAATGCCCTCTCAAATTTATAAAGGACAAGCAAGGCAAATTGCTTACTGCCCCGAAGGAAGTAATGGAAAGATGGAAAGAATATTTCTCAGAACTCCTGGATGGTGAGCATGATGAAGCATCAGAAATGATAACCACTGACACAGAAGAGGAAACCAATGATGGTGAAGATGACATAAAGATGGAAGAACTGAGGGCAGCACTAGAGAAAATCAAGATGGGCAAAGCAGCAGGGCATGATGGTATAACACCAGAAATGGTTAAGTACATGGGAGCATCAGGCGACCTATTACTCTTAAAGGTCCTACAGGCAGCATGGTACAACAAGACCATACCAAAGGATTGGGAGATTGCCATCATAACACCAATTTTCAAAAAGGGTGACAATCGACAATGTGGAAACCATAGAGGCATATCCCTTCTCAGTGTCCCTGGTAAAATCTACTCTAGAATCCTAAAGCAGAGACTCCGACGCCTAGCTGAGCCACAATTGGATGAGGTCCAGTGCGGATTCCGAGCAAACCGAAGTACTCAAGACCTAATCTTCACACTCAGACAGCTGAGTGAAAAGGCCCTTGAGTATAAGAGTGAGATCCATCTTTGTTTCATAGATCTGGAAAAGGCGTTTGACAGGGTCCCCTGGAGCAAACTTTGGGACTGTTTGGCAAGGAAGAATATTCCAGCACCTCTGATTCATGCTATACAGAGCTTCTACAAGTCTTGCAGAAATTATGTGAGGACAGCAAACCATAAGTCAGAAGAGTTCAGGACCACCACTGGTGTAAGACAAGGTGATATCCTATCACCTTACCTCTTCATACTCCTTATGGACGATGTCATCAAGGCATGTAAGGAGAGAAGTAGAAAGTATTCAGTGGGGTACTGGAAGATGAGACAGGTCTATATTTCGGAGCTGGCATTTGCTGATGATGTTGCCCTGATTGCTAAATCAGAGGCACATCTCCAATCCAACCTGCAAGTCTGGAAGGAAGAGCTGGAGAAGAGAGGGATGGTCATAAGCAGCTCTAAAACAAAATCCATGGTGATATCACGAGAAGAAAGAAAACATCAGATTAAGTTGGGAGAACAGGTCCTGGAGCAGGTCGACCACTTTAAATATCTCGGAGCTATTATAGACCGAAAGGGAGGCATCAAAGAAGAGTTGGCCACTCGGAAAGCAGCGGCTGGGAGACTTTTTCAGGCCATAAATCGTGGATTCCTCAGCAAGAAAGAGGTTGGTAAGAAAACGAAGATGGCTGTATACCGCTCCACCTATGTCCCAGTCTTGACATATGGATGCGAGTCGTGGGCAATGACTACAACCCACAAAAGCCAGATCCAAACCTCAGAAATGAGGTATCTGAGGAAAGTGGTTGAAGTAACAAGAAGAGACATGGTCCGCAACCGGACGATCCGTCAAGGCCTAAAATCCCATCCGCTGCAGACCCAAATAGAACAGTCCCAACTAAGATGGTTTGGCCATGTCTGCAGAATGGGAGAAGATCGGCTACCACGACAAGCATGGGAAACAAAGAGCCAGGGATCCAGACCTCCAGGACGACCCAGAGTCCGCTGGGAGGACAACATTAGACAATCTTTGAAGGACCGAGGACTAGAATGGAACCAGGCCAGGAAGAAGACAGCTGATAGAATGGTCTGGCGCTCTCTCTTCCAAACCTCTACACCTCACGGTAGAAGGGGAACGACTAAGTAAGTAAGTATATATTAGATGTTAGATATTAATATTTTTATTATTATAGGAATTTTTTTTAGGTTAAGTTATATATATATAATAGTTTATGTTCTTAATACATGCTATTCACCATTACATATTTATCAGGTTTACTCTAGTTACCTTATCTACGCCCTACTTCTTTACTACGGTATTTCTTTACTTTTGCGTTTGTCTTTTCTTATTTTCCTTAATCATTCCTTACCTCCGTTTAATTCTACTATAACATTTAACTAGCGTTATTTAGTTGACATTACCCACAATTATTTGCATTACTTAGATACATTATTACTTAATTAATTAATTACATATTACTTGGTAATATTTTTCTTCACACATTTCTACTTACTTAGCTTACTTTAGGCTATGCGTTCTCGACTGTTAACGATCCTATTTGTTAGTTAGGTTAGTCTTAATTACTTATATTTTATTGTGTGACATTTTATGATAGTGACATCGACCTTAAACACTGTTTACCTCTAAACATCTCTGGCCGTATGTTGTAAATTTTTCGCAAGTATTCCGAATTTTAATTAGATTAATTACGTTGATATATTCAACTAATATTATGTTAAAAAATTAATATAAATAATTTTTTAAACCCGGTCGGTCGGAGGAATTGTTACGACATTATATATATATATATATATATATATATATATATATATATATATATATATATATATATATATATATATATATATATATATATATATATATATATATATATATATATATATATATGTTATATGTTGGCCCCACTTAAATTTGCTACCAGTTTAAAGTTACGTACTAGCATATTTGATTGATGCCAACATAAGCTGCTTTGCACTAAAGTATTTTTATTAAAAACGCGATTTTGTGTATACGTCAATGGATAGTTATGACGTAGTATGCTGTTATGCTAAGGCATAACAACGGGTGTTCTTGACCCTTTTATGATTAGAATCCGTCCAAGCAAGACGTGATCCATATTACTCCCAAGATGATTATTGTGCAGATTTCTCCTCAACTATTGGCCAAGGGTCATAATGTTTATTAACTGATGCAGTATTGAAGCATCGCAACTGATGATTAATCTTCCTTTGAAGAAGGAGCGCAGGGAGTAATTTATAAAGAATTAATATATATGTCATAAGAACTCTAGTTTTCACTACCAGTTGTTCCGCCAGACGGCATCGCGTGTATATAGGCTAGACCTTTTGACGATACGTAATTTATTCTAGGAGACTGCATTGATTGATAATTTGATTGCCATGAATGTCTTTGATCGTATTTTGGTAAATAAATGTGTATAATCGTCGACTCTAAACTGAACGGCGTTATCAGATTCTATCAAGATGAATTTTAACATGAATGACTCACCTTCGCAACTTACATCTATCGGCATAATTGCTCAGTTGGAAAATATTATAATAAAAAGGCGCAAGCAGAAAAATAACATGAAACCCCTCACCAACAATGACTTTAACAACAGCACATGAGCCTAATTCGAATTCATTATTTATAAAACGATATCTGTAAAATGAAAATGAACCTAATTTTCAAATCATTTACAGCATGAAAGATAATTTTAAAATGAAGCTTAATATCAAGCCTCGTTTACAACAAGTACAAGTATTTAAAAAAAGAGGAAGAAATTCTAAATTCAGATTTACGTCTCAGTAAACATTCATGTACATATAATGTATTCTCTGTTAGTAGTGTCCAGACTGTGGCGCATATCTTACATGTCTCGATAGAATTGTTTACATAAGAAGACACTTGTATCGTGTGATTTATGATTAATGGAACACGGAATAATACATGGCTGTATATGCGTGGTATGTGTGTGTATATATATATATATATATATATATATATATATATATATATATATATGTGTGTGTGTGTGTGTGTGTTTGCGTGCGTGTGGTGTGTGTAGGTATTTATATATATATATATGTTTGTGCGTGTGTGTACATATATATATATATATATATATATATATATATATATATATATATATATATATATATATATATATATATATATGTATATATATATAGGGTGTTTATAAAGTCGCTGTGCAGTGAAATTTACGCTCGGGCGAGACTACGTCACCAGAAATGTGGTTTTCAATTGGGGCTTTAAAGACGCCCAAAAAATTGTAACGTAGATTTTATTATTTATCTAGACACTGCTGCTCTTGGCTGGCTTGTATTCGGTAAAGTGGCTGTTAACATCTTCCTATTCCACCATCCCATCTACCTCAGATTTTACCCTCGATGAGAATTAAGCTTAATCCCTCGAGAGAAAACTTTCTTTACATTTAAATTGAATAGCTTTATATTTACTTTACATTCAAATGAAAAGGTTAATAGTATAGATAGAACATGTTTACATTTACATCTACACGGTTGAAAAATGTTGACAATATAGATTGAATATGTTTTCAGTTACATCTACACTGGTTGAAAAGCTTGAAACTTTCATTAATTTTACAGTGAATATGTTTACGTAGGCATTTACATTGGTTTGTAAATGTGAATATTATAATTAGAATGTATATCATTTCTTTCTTCATTCCCTCCCTGCTCCATACGGAACGTGGGACTAAATATGCTTTTAATTTTCTGTAAGAAATTAGCAATCAAGCAGTCACCAGCCCTTGCAGTGGTGGTTCATGAAATCATCATTCTATATGCTGATGTTGCCAGCCTTAAAATGACTTGGACATCCACTAGCAATTCTCACATATTAATATTCACATGGCAATATATAAATATTAGTTCCCATGTAAGTAATGAAAAATATAGAATGTAAAATGTACAACTTACGCCAATCTTGACTCACAGACTGTTTGCTCAGAGATGTAGGTTAACGCACTAGCAGATGCCTTTTTTTCACGTGTACTTGGGGGTCGTTACTTTAACAATAAATTATCACTATGACTTCGTGTTTTCAGTTTCATCAGATCCCGGTTTTCCTTATAAAATGAGTTTAAGTCCTGCAAAATGCTCCAACAAAGTCTGGTCTGATAATGGAATTCTTATTCTAACTTCTGGCAGTCTGGTTGTCATCTTGGCAAGCGATTCTCACAGTGAACTAGACTTGCAAAAAGTGTCAGGTTATATGCCCTTGTGCCTCCCCCGCAGTTGTTTGTTATGATTATAGGCAGCGTCCAATCATGAGTTTGGTGGTTCTTCTTTTTCGAATCCCCGCCAATCGTTTTCAAAAGCTGTGTGTTTAGGTGGGGTAATTCAAAATTATTTCCGCCTGAAATAATGTGTGTGATGCAAAAGGTCACGTCTCCCATATACGGAAGTGACAAGTCCGTACACTCCTTCGACAATGTGAGTAAGATGTAGCATCTTACTTTCGTCCTTTGCAACAAAGTGTGCAGGAAATGATTATGTCATTCTTGTCTGCCCAAAATGTGTCGCACAGACAAGTAATCTTTTTATCCGTGGCTTGCGCACACAAAATCCGTCTGTTGGCGAGTAGTTTTATCGCCTGGCACGGCTTGGACAAACAAAACTACGCGAAAACTGAGCAGGCCCGTATAGGTTTTACCTGCGCTAATCTCAGTAAAGCTGTGAAGCGCCAAGCAAATGTGATGAATTATCACCAAAAAGGAGTGTCAAATGGTTGTAAATACCAAATATCTGTTACATAGCAAAGAAAGAAAAAAGATGCCTACTACTGAAAAGCACGTAATAAAGTCAGTACAACAACTGTCACAGGATACGGCCGTAGTGGACAAGAGAGCGACCCAAAAATTATGTGACACTCGTGTTAAACAAAGAGTGAAGTTAAAACACACGGTTTTCTAACTTGTCGCAAGAAATGCAGTATAATCACAGCTTAAATTGGGCCGGGCCACCAAAGATAATAACCAAATCCTTCGTTGCTGTTTACTTCACGAATAATTTCAAATGCTAGGCTCGTGTTCAGTAATTAGCAGTCAATGACACTGTTACGTGCAGTCTTTGATATCTTACAATATTATACATTGGTATTCTTGTTATCTTCGCAAATATTTTGAAAGCAAAATAGTGCTTAAGGGAAAGTCATTATTGTGTTACTTCCCTTGAAAGTTGTGTCGGCTCTTTCGATCAAACTCCGCGGATAAATCCATTTTACTGCGATTTATTCGTTGTTTGGGTAATAATAGATTGTTCTTGCTTCAGAATATCTATGGCCTGAATTTATGTGTATTGTTTGTCTGAGTAGGACGAGTCTGTCTTATATCTGTATATCTTTACATATCTAAGTCGAACTATATGTTCTGTTGTCTCTAGAGAGGTCGAAGGCTATTCGGCGGATGTGTCGCTAGAGAGTGGTGTGATTTGGCTTCGTCCTGATAGGGACTGTGTTTTCCCATGTCGGCCTGTCGCCGGGGAAAAAGTGATCTCAGTATTTGTGGGGAAGGTGATAGTCGTCTAAACCTATCGTGTATGCTTTACCCCAGTGTTTAGTCGTATTGCCAAGGAATGGCAGTTTCATATTTCCTATACCAAGGTAATCAAAGATACTCTTATGAACTCTCGATCGAAGCCACCATTTTCGATAGTTACGATTTGAATGTCTAAGAGAATATATTTGACTCGATGAAAACGACTTCGATTCCTAGCAGCACTATATCCTGTAGATTGCAGTCAATTGTTCATGATCAAATCTACAGAGCAATGAAATGTTTTATGAATGACTAACTTTAGGACAGATTCATTATCTGTATCCAAACGTGAGTGACAGCTCACGAGTGAAGCCATCTTGGAACCAAAACATGTAGTGACTTTCAAGAAGAGAAAAGGGATGCCCGTATTATCGCTTGATCAGTCCAGAGATCACTGCTACACATGAGAACCCATTGCTAGCGGTTCAATATTATTATATGGAAAAATATGTGCTGAACATTATGTTGAAGAATCGTCGCTAGACGAGATTAGGTTTAGAAGCCATCTGAAATATTGTTTATAAGCTGACGTGCTCAGTCAGTGAAGTCAGATGATATATGTATGGGCGATACTGAGTGCTTGGCTACTGACAGTCCATTATACACTTATTCTACATGAGTGCCCATGTAACATTGCAAGACCATTTATCCACTGTACTATGATGTATTATGGCAACCTGTGATTTGTCACTATCTGTGCTGTCGAGTGTGTACGTCCAATTAAACTTTAGAAAAGGTACACAGTCGTTGGTGTCGATGACTTCCAGCCATACATGAGTGTGAGAAAAGAACATTTTTTGTCAACACCACGAACCTTTATCATCATTCGCACATTATACACTCAATCCATGTCTACACACCACTGCGTAGGTCAAGTTGACATTCCATACACTACAGTGGAGCAAACAACACCATAGAGATCTTATCAACTGATGATGATGATGATGTCTGCTTCCATCCACTTATATCTATCTTTTGGTGGATATCATTAACGGGAATAAAAATCCAACTTTATCAGCTTTATCAACTGGTGGACCAGCTTTCTGGGTTTGACCTCGCAGAAGTTCAGAAGTCAACAGATTACCGATACCAGACCGTTTCCTGTGGCTGATACGACACACTTGCAGTATTGGTTTGCTCTTTGTCAACACTTCGTCACGTGACCTGTCAGGTGAATGCAGTATGTAGGTCAGCGTTGTTGACATTTTTTACATTAGACATTATAGAGTTTCACAGAACAGTTGGATCAATTCTTCTCAATGTTAACAGGAAGACAGTATGAGTGAACTAAGAAGTCCTATTTTCATCGATGGATCTTCTTGTTTTCCATATATGAACTTTAATATTTAAGGCCAGAATGTTTAATTGAATAAAGTGGCAGTTTGTTTATTTTCATAAAAATAACTTTGCCATTACTGTAAGACTGAGCCTATTTTGCAACACATACTATCATACACATAATTTATATATATTTATGTTTGCATGTTATTTGTTTGTATAGTATGTTAGTTTCTATGTCAGCGGGTTGTGTTTAAGGTTGGGCGGCGTCCTCACAACAGAATATCCCACGTCATAGAGAGTCCGTTGTGGGCGTTTTCTATAGGTGCAATTTTCTTGATTGAAAATTTGCTGCGACAACTGTTGCTTTTGTGTTAGCTGTGAAGTCTGTAATTATTGTTATTTTTGTAATATTTCTTTGTTCTTTAGTTTTGTTTTGATTTGTTTGTAATTTGTTGGTCTAACCTTTTCTATCTTTCAGTTCTATTCACAATTTATATTCATATATTGTGACGTCATTTGTGTTGTTATTCTTTGCAGATTCAGTGATTATTTTCATTGATTTCCCTATTTGATTTATTTTGATTTCTGCAAACGTTCTTGTATTGTCAGTCCTATTTGTACTTTATGTATTCTGTTGGTTGACATATGTTTTATATAGGTATATTTCATAAGACACAATTGCCTGTGCACTGCACTTGGATTATGGTATAAACCAGTACCTGATTATTATTACTATTATACAAGACCTTATTAAAGGCTTGTGACCCACAGATATTGGGATAGTATACTGATTAATCAAGTCATTGAGAACTTGTGGTATTATTATTGATTCAGGTGATTAGTATTATTGTTAGACATCATGGCTACATTAGAATACTTCATTACACAAGGGAAAGCCCTTGATAAGACTGGTCAACAATTAGAACAAAAGAAATTGCAGATGCAGGTAGAGGAAAGGAGATTTGAAGCTGAACAAAAAAAATTGGAAAGAGAAGCTGCGGCTGAACAAAAAAGATTAGACAGTGAAGCTGAACAAAAAAGATTAGACAGGGAAGCTGAACAAAAAAGATTAGACAGTGAAGCTGAACAAAAAAGATTAGACAGGGAAGCTGAACAAAAAAGATTAGACAGGGAAGCTGAACAAAAAAGATTAGACAGAGAGGCTGAAGAAAAAAAAGCAATAAGAGAACATGAATTTGAGTTGGAGAAATTAAGATTGACAAGTATGAGTAATGTTAATCAGGCATCTAGTGGTAATGATAAACCTTCTACTTACAAGGTTAAGGTTCCACCGTTCAATCAGTCCAGTGACGATATTACATTCTGGCTGGATAGATTTGAACGTTCTTGTCGTACACATAATGTGGATAAATCACAATACGCTAATCAATTATCAGAAAACTTGAAAGGTGAATCTTTGACTAGATTATGCCTTGTAGGAGAAGCAGATAAGGATAATTATGATGTCATTAGGGCGGCTTTGATAAAAAAATATCAGCTAAGTGAGGAAGGCTATCGCCTTTTATTTAAAACGATGGTACCTGAGACGGGTGTAGAATTCTCAGAATTCACTGCAAAGGCACGTCTCACAGTTGATCGTTGGATTGAGCTTTCCAAAACAGAAAAAACGTATGAAGGACTTATGGATTTGTTGCTCACAGATAAGATTATGTCATGTGTGAACAAACCTTTCCTTGAATTTATACATGAGCGTAAACCTAAATCTCTAAAAGAAATGGAAGAATATTGTTCCCAATATGTCACTGCACACCCCGACGTGACTTTTGGCAACACTAAGATTAAGGAGAGTATGCCAGTTGCTTCAGCAACACCATACAATCCCAATTATTCACACAGATTTCAGGGACCTCAAAACAGATTTGATAAAAAAGGTAACCATAATAGTTATCAAAACCAAGGTAACCAATCATTTCAGGGTTCTTCTTCAAAGAACTGGAGACGACCTGATAGCTCTCGACACAGGGGTGGTCATAATTATAGGAATTTCCGTAGAGGAAGTAATTATAGAAACTATCAGGGTTATCCGTCTTGGAGTCAACAAGATCATAATTACAGAGATACTCATTATAATGAATATGATAATGGTAACCAAGGGAACTATGACTCAAACCCAAATAGGGGTTACAATAGAGGTAACAATAACTACAGAGGTGATAATAACCGAGGTAGATCTCAAAACAAAAGACATAAACCACATTTTCAGGCAAACTCTGCACAACAAGAGTCCCATGAAGCCTATAAACAGAGTAAAGATAATAATGATGCTAGTAATATGGCATGTGCCGCTTTTGATTTTGGGAGAGCATCTCAGTGCCCCCAATGCAAAACGTTATTTGAGCCAACCACAGTGTCTACTTTAAGCTGTGGCCATCCTCTTCCTGCTCTTCCAGCATCAGTCGCGCATGATGGAAGAGGTTCTCTTGTCTTACATAAGGGTTTAGTGAATAACAATCCAGTCTCTGTGCTATTTGATTCTGGATGCACCACAATTGGTGTTAGGCAGTCACTCGTAGATCCTTCCCGTGCCACTGGACAAGTAGTCAAATGTGTAACATTTGGCGGCACATTAGAGAAATACTCTACTGCTATCATTAGGATTGCTACTCCTTTCTTTACAGGAGATGTACACGCATGTCTTCTTCCGAATCCGATCGCTGACCTCATCATCGGTCGCATTCATGGAGTCAAGGAATGCACTCCGCAACAAATTTCCACGTGGGAAAGGCAAAACATGCAGATTGCTAACGCTGTAGTCACTAGAGCTCAGGCTCTTAATATGCCTCAAACTTCATCTACTGAAGATAATGAAGTGCATAACCAAGATAATCCCTTGGTAATTTCTCGTGACTCGTTTATAAAACAGCAAGAAGATGATCCCACTCTGAAGAAATTCTTCATTCTTGCAACTAAAGGTGATCCGAATAAAGACACAAGTCGTAAATCGTGGATTACAAAGAAGAATGGCGTACTTGTACGTATGGTTCAAGACTCCATTACGTCAAGTCATTCTCAAATCCTGGTTCCCAAGAATTTGAGAGTTAAAATTTTGCAGCACGCTCACGACTCTCAGTGTGCTGGACACATGGGTTTTTCCCGTACTAAGTCAAGAGTCCTTGCGGCTTTCTTTTGGCCATTGGTAAACAAGGACATACGTATTTATTGTCGATCTTGTAAAGTATGTCAGGAAGTTAAATCCAAAGGTCCACGGCATGCTGCACCCATTCAGGCGGCGGACATTCCTATTCGGCCGTTTCAAAAAAATGGCCATAGACATTATTGGTCCATTTAAGATCAAGTCTGCCAGAGGACATCAGTTTATCTTGACGTGTGTTGATATGTGCACACGTTGGCCAGAGGCTATTCCTCTGAAGAGCATTACTACTGCTGATATTGCAGATGCTCTTTGGCTTATATTTTCTCGTCTGGGGTTCCCCGGAGAGATATTGTCAGACCATGGCACCCAACTAATATCAGATACCATGTCTCAAGTAATGTCTACTCTGCAGATAGATAGATCTTTAAGTAGTATCTACCATCCAATGTCTAATGGTATGGTCGAACGCCTTAATAGAACACTTAAAAACTTACTGGGGAAGATAACTGAGGATCATCCTCAAGACTGGGACAGAGTTTTACCTGCGGCCCTCTTCGCTTACAGAGAGGTACCCAATGAACATACGGGATTTTCTCCCTTTGAACTCGTCTTTGGCGCGCGTCCGCGTGGCCCTATGTCGTTGCTTCACGATCTCATAACATTTGACAATATTGACGATGACACAAAGTCATCCTACGAATATGTCATCGCGTTGAGACAAAAAATTATCGAAGCATGCAAATTAGCAACTTCTTCTGAATTTGCGAAACAGAAGGCAAGGCAATTTGCCAATAAGAAGAGATGCTTACGACAACTTTGTCCTGGTGACAAAGCATTTGTATTACTACCTTGTAGGGAAAACAGATTACTTATTTCTTGGAAAGGTCCGTACGATATAATATCGAAAATTTCCGATGTCGACTATATTGTCGATATTGATGGGAAGCATAAAACCTTCCACATCAATATGCTTACTGAATTCCATGAACGTCCGGATTATTTGCAACCCATTTTCCAAGCAACAGACAATTCTCCAGTACAACATGGTCATTACTCATCACTGTCCGTGATACAGGATGAGGAAACAAGTTTTTCAGATGTAAATCTTCCTCTTCCAATGATCCCACTTCATTCCAGTGAATCATGGAAGAACGTTACTGTCTCTCCTGATTTGTCTCTAGGAGAACAGCGACAAGTTTCAACTATGTTGCAAACATTTCAGGATGTACTCACTGACATCCCTGGACAAACGAATATCATTCAACATGACATTGTTCTAACTGACCATACTCCTATTAGGGTTAGACCTTATCCTATACCTATACATTTTCAAGCACAGGTCGAGAAAGAGTTGGATGAGATGATAGATTTGAAAATAATCGAACCATCCACCTCTGCATATTCTTCGCCGATGGTTATTGTGCGTAAAAAAGACAATAACATACGTCTTTGCGTTGACTATCGAAAATTGAATCAAGTAACTAAGTTCGATGCCGAACCTATGCCTTTACTGGAAGAGCTACTTACTCGACTCTCCAAATCTCATTTTTTTCACTAAACTTGATTTGTCTAAAGGATATTGGCAAGTTCCTTTATCTGAACGCGCCAAACCTCTCACGGCTTTTTCAACACCTAGAGGTTTGTTCCAATGGAATTTTATGCCTTTCGGTCTTATGAACGCACCAGCTACGTTCGTACGCATGATGCGCCGAATCCTATCTTATCGGTCAGATGTCATTGCATATCTAGACGACATCTGTCTTTTCAGCGATACTTGGGAAGATCACTATTCAGGGTTAGATGAATTGCTGTCTACTTTGCGTGAGCACAACCTGACAGCGAAACCCTCTAAAGCCTATATTGGTTTTAGCGAAATTTCTTTCCTAGGCCACCGAGTTGGTCATGGTTTCCTAAAGACAGAGGACCATAATACTAGTAAGATACTTAACATCTCAATCCCTAAGACTAAAAAACAGGTGAGAAGTCTGTTAGGTCTTATTCAATTTTATGGCAGATTCATTCAGAATCTATCCTCTATCATGGCACCTCTCTCAACACTTCTAAAGAAAGGTTCGCCTAATGTGGTCCACTGGTCTCAGGAATGCCAATGCTCTCTGGATAAGATTAAAACATTGTTTTCAACACCACCTATTTTAGTGCTACCTACTAAAGATAAGACATTCGTTCTTCGTAGTGACGCTTCATCCACTGGGATTGGAGCGGCACTAATGCAAGAGTACTCTGGAACTCTGCATCCTGTAATGTATATTTCCAGAAAACTTAATGCGGCAGAAAGGAATTATTCGGTTTTAGACCGTGAGCTATTAGCTATGGTTTGGTCGATCCTCAAACTACAGAGATTCCTTCTAGGCGCACATTTCATAGTAGAAACCGACCAAAAAGCTCTTACTGCTATACAGAGTAAGAATTTGAAGAGCTCGAGGTCTACTCGATATGCAATTGCTCTTCAACCTTTTCATTTCTCTGTGCGAGCTATTCGTGGATCAGATAATGTGATGGCAGACATTCTGTCAAGATGCCCACATGATTCCACATAACTATTAGGGCTTAGACTTCTTGATATGTCTAGTTCTATAGTAGTTCCTTTTCTATATCATGATAGATACACATTTGTAATTTAATAATATAATGATTGTATCACTACATAGCGGTTCATTGATGTTTATTCACCGCTGTGCTTTGATGATTTTTTCTTCATAAATCATAAATTTAAGATATCTAATACGAAATGATGATATGAATTTTTTAGGCATTGTGTAATTGCCAGAATTGTATTATACTTTGATGACACCTTCCTGGAAAATTATACTTGTAGAGAAATAATTTCTCTCAGTTTATGAGACACATTCTCACCAGTCGCTCCATAAGTCGACTTAGCCTCATATTAGGCGTTATAGGTATTCCTGATATTTTCATCTGCGCATTATTCATGCGTTGTGAGCCTATTGTACGTTGCTCCTAGATGTATTTCAAAAAGGAAAAAAAAAATGTTCCATTTTTTTTTCCGGGAGGTGTGGTAAGACTGTTACGTGCAGTCTTTGATATCTTACAATATTATACATTGGTATTCTTGTTATCTTCGCAAATATTTTGAAAGCAAAATAGTGCTTAAGGGAAAGTCATTATTGTGTTACTTCCCTTGAAAGTTGTGTCGGCTCTTTCGATCAAACTCCGCGGATAAATCCATTTTACTGCGATTTATTCGTTGTTTGGGTAATAATAGATTGTTCTTGCTTCAGAATATCTATGGCCTGAATTTATGTGTATTGTTTGTCTGAGTAGGACGAGTCTGTCTTATATCTGTATATCTTTACATATCTAAGTCGAACTATATGTTCTGTTATCTCTAGAGAGGTCGAAGGCTATTCGGCGGATGTGTCGCTAGAGAGTGGTGTGATTTGGCTTCGTCCTGATAGGGACTGTGTTTTCCCATGTCGGCCTGTCGCCGGGGAAAAAGTGATCTCAGTATTTGTGGGGAAGGTGATAGTCGTCTAAACCTATCGTGTATGCTTTACCCCAGTGTTTAGTCGTATTGCCAAGGAATGGCAGTTTCATATTTCCTATACCAAGGTAATCAAAGATACTCTTATGAACTCTCGATCGAAGCCACCATTTTCGATAGTTACGATTTGAATGTCTAAGAGAATATATTTGACTCGATGAAAACGACTTCGATTCCTAGCAGCACTATATCCTGTAGATTGCAGTCAATTGTTCATGATCAAATCTACAGAGCAATGAAATGTTTTATGAATGACTAACTTTAGGACAGATTCATTATCTGTATCCAAACGTGAGTGACAGCTCACGAGTGAAGCCATCTTGGAACCAAAACATGTAGTGACTTTCAAGAAGAGAAAAGGGATGCCCGTATTATCGCTTGATCAGTCCAGAGATCACTGCTACACATGAGAACCCATTGCTAGCGGTTCAATATTATTATATGGAAAAATATGTGCTGAACATTATGTTGAAGAATCGTCGCTAGACGAGATTAGGTTTAGAAGCCATCTGAAATATTGTTTATAAGCTGACGTGCTCAGTCAGTGAAGTCAGATGATATATGTATGGGCGATACTGAGTGCTTGGCTACTGACAGTCCATTATACACTTATTCTACATGAGTGCCCATGTAACATTGCAAGACCATTTATCCACTGTACTATGATGTATTATGGCAACCTGTGATTTGTCACTATCTGTGCTGTCGAGTGTGTACGTCCAATTAAACTTTAGAAAAGGTACACAGTCGTTGGTGTCGATGACTTCCAGCCATACATGAGTGTGAGAAAAGAACATTTTTTGTCAACACCACGAACCTTTATCATCATTCGCACATTATACACTCAATCCATGTCTACACACCACTGCGTAGGTCAAGTTGACATTCCATACACTACAGTGGAGCAAACAACACCATAGAGATCTTATCAACTGATGATGATGATGATGTCTGCTTCCATCCACTTATATCTATCTTTTGGTGGATATCATTAACGGGAATAAAAATCCAACTTTATCAACCTTATCAGACACATAACAAAAAGGTGAGTAAACCCAAATATTATATTCTAACTAAAGCGCTGAGCAGAAACAGCACTCGTGCACCCTCAAGACAGGAAAACCTTGACTTTTTTTTTTATAATTGAAGAAGGAAGCACGTGAAAGAAACGATTTTTTGACACAGGAGTTGAGAAGCTAAGAGAAAACATAATTTCTGTAGACATGGTATAGTTCATCTTCCAGTTCTGTTAACTTCCTTGCTGAAATCACAAGACGGATTATTGGACGTTGATAACAAGTTATAAAAGCAGACACCAACGTCCACACACGAACGTTTGTCTGAAAGCGACTGAAAATAAAACCTTTATACATGCATTAACACATTTAAAAATAATGGTTCTCGCTGTGTTGGAGAAAGGTGACGTGGATAAGTTAATGCGGAAAAGAGACGGAGAGGGGTTGGTTCGCCAGAGTCGAAGACCCAGACGAAGAATACATTGGTGTAGAATAGCTGACATAAAGATAATATGCCTGGAGGTTTCCTCTGACGCTCACTCTAATATAGGCTTGCTCATTGTAGCTAAACGAGCTAGCTCTTATTGTGCTTGTAATGGGAGCTTACTCTGGAGAATCGAGATGAGCTTATTTTCCTGCAGAGCAAAACAGTTTATTTATGTCTTGACCTTTTCTTACCTCTTTGGTTTCACTCTTCCACACATACACCCTCTCCCCTCCTCTGACATATTCCTCCCTGTACATATGCGTGAACTTGAGCACAAAATTGTGTGGAATGTCCTCCATTAAAAACAAACTCCACTTAAAAAAAATTATTCTACTCCACCTAAAACACATATGGCCCTCTAAAGCCACATACATGTATTTCAGTTTAAATACATACATAATCAAATTTGAAAATCCAGCGTCGCTTAAAAATTCATAATCCACTTAATTAAAGTACACAACACATTCACCCGTACACAAGATTTGTTCCTAACCCCCAGCGGTTGTGGTTGATATTGTTAGAGACAAACATCACATTCACCCTCCACTCCCACTGATAGTTTTTATTTATTAGCACGTGTAGTCCTTTTCCTGGTTCAGCGTTTTAATTAATTAATTAATTATTATTGCTTAAAAAAAACAAAAGCCGAAAACGGACATGATAAAATTGGGCGTGTAATGAAGTGACTCATTGTCTACACTTATATTTCCTACATCAAAATCCCTTCGGATGATAGAACGTTGCACAATGTGATCCACAGAAGAACCTAACGTTTGTCTTCTATATTCTAGGCATGGGATGAGCAACTTTACTGTTTTCTCCTCCACAGATGTGGCTAACGAGAAGCGAAATCCGCCAGAAGGAAAATTCATTTATCAACATAATACAAAAGCCGGAATCAGTTTATATTCACTCTTGGACTGTTAGCCGGGACAAAATTATTACAGTACAAGAGTTTTTCCCCTTAAATTACTAAAACTTCAATGAACACAAAGTTTGACAGACTTTTTGCACCACAAATTGAAAATAAAATGGCAGAGTTTCTCATAAGATGACTGCCTAAAAAACATATTCTTCGAGTGTCGTCTTGTCGTCTACAAGAACCACTTGTTTTGAACATGTCGGCTATAACTGCTTGAGGCAATTTTAAAAATATTTATTGTTGTTGTTGTTGAATTATTAGCTTGTCGTCTATAGCTACTCACACCACCTTTATTGGAGTGATCAGCTTGTCGTCTATAGCTACTCAAACCACCTTTATTGGAGTGATCAGCTTGTCGTCTATAGCTACTCAAACCACCTTTATTGGAGTGATCAGCTTGTCGTCTATAGCTACTCAAACCACCTTTATTGGAGTGATCAGCTTGTCGTCTATAGCTACTCAAACCACCTTTATTGGAGTGATCAGCTTGTCGTCTATAGCTACTCACACCACCTTTATTGGAGTGATCAGCTTGTCGTACATAGCGACTCAAACCACCTTTATTGGCGTGATCAGCTTGTCGTCTATAGCTACTCAAACCACCTTTATTGGCGCGATCAGCTTGTCGTCTATAGCTACTCACACCACCTTTATTGGCGTGATCAGTGTGGTGAAGTGGGATGTTACAAATATTTATAGGGGACTTAGTGTACTGACTGAGATCAGCTGTGAAGGTATCTATATCTAATAAGAGTAGTGTATTATAGATAACCTTACTTGCTGCCACATATATATATATATCTCAGTCAGAATTATTCTGGAATAGTGTGATGACTACGTTGTATGTCTAGGGTATGTGTATGATGAAGTGTAAGTCACAACAACAACAGACAGATAAACAATTTAATTTATTCCACCACACTTGACAACACTGTGACACCCACATACATATAACACTCTAAAAGGATATCTCAAAGGAGTCACTGATAACTTTTCAAATAACAATATGTATTCATTGCTGTCATGAATGAATATGTGTCCTGATTCAAATACAAAGGGAACCAGGAATCACAATCAATTTTAATTACAAGTTATATGTACAGAATTTATCAATATGAATATTGTAGTGACATATATTATTAAAAGTATCCTATGTGTGTCAGTTGTGTAGTAGTAATATGAGGTAATACTGGTTTTGTTTTGTTCAAGCTCTGTTGGTATTTGTCATCATGACTTCAATAGTTTGTCTTTATTGGAACTAGTATTGGAGATGTTCTCAGTTCCTGATATTAAAACAATTTACTTCCCCTCTTAAGTTTATGTTACAATGTTATTTTAAGATGGGGTACATAATTTTGAGCTCAGCTGGCCACATCAGCTTATCTTGCGTGATGGCGGCAGGAAAAGACTCCTCTGCTCGATTTCTCCCCTGTGCTCTGGAGACACCTCACTGATAGCTAAATGGACCAAGGAGTATGCTGTCCGACTCTGGATTCAGCAAAGCTCTGACCAGGTGCTGCTCAATAACGTCAAGACCACGGTCCCTGAAAACAAGAAGGATGTACCTTCTACTTCATAACTAATTGATACTCTAGTTCTACACTGAGCACAATACATCACAAACATTGAGTTCAGAGCGTTAGGCCAACTGTCAGCTTCATCTGAAATACTTTATACCAGTATTAACCTCCTTAATGGTTACTACGCCTCTGCAATTCCAGCATTATTTCTTTCTAGTCAATCATCTAGGTGTCAGTGTACTGTTTGGCCATTCCATGCCGTTTTACTTTCCTCCGACACCTTCTGTTCAGGCTGGAGCATTATAGGCTTTACATCATGTTTGCTACTGAACTACACATATATACAGGCATAAATTAACAATTCACATTCAATTTTCATTAAAAGATACTGAATGTTTCAAACCTACCACAATTCATGGAAATACACAGATACGTTGACTAGCAATGAATTCTGGCACAAATACTGGCACAAATTCCCATCTGCTTATGTTCCAGGCTTTTATTTAGCAAAAATATGAGCTGGCTTCAACGCACTGTTGCTTTATCAAGCTTATTTGAACTAGTGGTCTCGAACTAACGCTCCTAAGTGATTATATCAGCGAGTCTGGCCAATGGAGCCACGTTTCGACAAGTGTTTGAAAAAATTTTACCTTCCTACGTCTCCCCTAACAACCAAAGATAGTATTTATAGTCCGACCAATCGTGTTTAGTCTTATATTTGTTGCGCTCCAATCAATTTGGAGTTTACATGGTAGGCTATTTCCGTACGTAAGGTTTTTTCAAACACGTTATAAAAAAATTTTATGAGCAGAAATGATTTCATGCTGTCAGGCATCCCCACTATTTTATTTTGGTTATAACTTGTTAATTCCTAGACTATTTGCGTAACGTTTTACATATTCTTTGTCAGCAAGCCCTAAGGAACCCAAATATACAAATTTAAAAGAGCTAAGTGGCTGCGTTCAAAATATGCAATTTCTTCTACCTCCTGTTTCGAAGATGTGCTGTCTGGGTACTGTAATGTTTTCAAACGTAAACCCATCTAATGTTATCTTTTCTAATAAGCGTTTTTCGTGATTTTAAAACCTAACTCTGGGAAGGTTAGTGTTTTTATCACTGTCCGTCCGAAAAAGTTAGTGCATGTGGCCTTACACGCGTGATAGTAGTAATTGTGTATCGCGTTACGCTTGTTGGGGTGGCATTAATAGCGAGACGCGTGTTTAATTTTGCATGCGTTCGGCTTTCTGCCTCTCCCTTCTCTCTATCCTGCTTTATCTGTCTTTTAGTTACGCTGTGTATAAAATGGAATGAATGAAATATTAAAATTAGGTCATTGTTCAGCTTGCGTATCTCAAATGTTTTTTCCAAGAAATACATCCTGTCCATCTTTTGATGTTATCTTCCCACTAATTACTATATCCCCTTACATGCTTGCCTTCGACTCTTCCATTCTGGTCATCAGCAAAGTTTTGTTTTTTACGTAGCCAAAATATTTTAGCTGTCTAATTTTAATCTTCTTCATTAATTCTCTTGTCCTTGCTAGATTTTCCAGGAGCTCTGGACCACAGGTGCTCATACATTTCTCAATCTTCCGTCCTCATATTTCAACGTTATTGCGATATTTACCCACTGTTTACATAATGAGAAGAAGCAGCTGGTGAAATAACATCAGATGTTACATTTTACATCATGTGCCAGTGTCAATCATGAATGAATGTTTTAGAAGATTGTCTCAGACAGATCGCTTCACTGAACAGCTTATCTTTCTCACGTTCAATTGGAAAGACAGAGTTGATGGGATCACAGCGCCTGGGATCAGATGTGATTTGTCAAAAACTTAACCGGCAATGGCAGGCTGCATTACACCGGTAAACATTAAAAAAAAAAAAGAAAGAAATATATACACACACAAACACAAAAAATTGTCCTCTATTTAACATTTTCATGGAGTGAAGGATAATAAATGATCTGATAAATTGTCCAGATATGACACAATCTATTTATGTTTGTCACAAGCGTGTGTTATCAGTTATTCAGTGTAGATAAGTAGCCTCCCCCCACGCCCCTTTTAAATTAAACACCTGCGGAATAAAGCCATCATATTTAATGCTATTTTAAACTTTTCATTTATCATATCTTTCTTTGGCCTGAATATTTATATTCTATTTTATACCTGGCCTCATGTAGGTCATAGGGTCTCAGATGAAACAGGCATGTCGTATAAGGCGACTAATATGAAGTTGTGCATGAGGATGACCAGATGATATTAAACAAATTGCTAGAGGAACCACCGTTACACGAGCGCGTGAATGTTTGGTGCAGGCTTACAGCAACGGGGCCAGCCAGCAGCTGTGATGGCTTCTTGCTCAATAGGGGGGCGACAAAGGAAAATAATGATGATAACTTTCTACTCCCAGGTTGTTGTTATTGGTTGTTGTTATTATTGTTGGTTGTTGTTGTTGTTGATTGTTGTTGGTTGTTGTTGTTGTTTGCTGCTAATGTAGTTGTTCTCGTGTTCTCACTGTTCTTGACTATTACAGTCGGTTGTTGTATGTCTACACTTCTTTAAGACTGACTTGAAAGTTCATTCATTACTTCATGTCCTTGTTGACTTCTGATGGAGCATAGAACTACCACTGTGGCTGGTCTCTATGCAGGAAACCTGCACCAAGATTTTCATCTGTTTTTTTTAATGGTGGTGTCTGTAGTAATATCTTTTATATGATGAGGTTCCCAATCCTCTTGCGTAACCTCATACTAGGTTGCCTGTTACGACATGCCTGTAGGAGCAGTACACATATTCTTTCTCTGTGTCATCGGAGGACCCCCACCCCCCCCCCCCCCGGACCTAAGTGGGGGCCGTTAATATGTTAAATAAGGATAAAGATAGTCCCGCAGCAGATACTGCCGTAGGGTAGTGAATTGTTAGAGACGTCATCATACTAGGTTCAGCTTTCCGAGGTGGGGTTAACCTGTCCCATTCCTTGCCGCCTTTGCCCTCCCTAACTGAAGAGGAGAGCTTGGTACCCATTTACAGCTGTAGACTGGAACGCGACAATACCAGATCCTGAAACCCGGTAACTCTGCCGCTAGAGGTAAGCGCTCTAACCACAGCCAGTCGGACTCTTATTATGTTATCACATCATATTTATCATGGACACACTTAAACATACACCTGTTGGGATGTGGGCGCTGACGAAAAAAAAAAGACAATTTAAATTGTGAAAGAGCAAGTAAAATGAAGCATTTAATTCCGACGTAAAAAAGTATGTGCTTATAAGAGAATGATCGAGTAAATTATTCATTCATAAATGATATAACTTTCGTGTACGCGCACTTTTGTAACAGACTTCATTAATAAAAATATTTCCAAAGAATATATATCCATTTATATTTCTTCATTTTGATTTCTTATTTAAAAAAAAAACAACAAAAACAAAACAAAAACCGTACACTGCGCATCCATTAGTAATTCAACATGGATAAAGAAATGACGACCCACCATAAGATATTAAAAACATTCAATGCATCTTGTTTGTTTGACGAATGCTACAGCGAATCACGTGAGGAATTTATAGTGTGACCCAACTCAATAACACGAAATTGAATCTCAAAGGAGTACAATACAGTACTGCAACGGTAGGAGGGGGAGCATCAGGAGACTTTGCACCAACCTGACAAATCCCTAGGGCCAACTCTGCATACACCATTCACTTATTTCCAGACTCAGATACTATATGTTAAACAAAATGAAAATTGAACAGACCGACGTGTGTCCACGTGGGGATGACAAACAGGCAGACGTGTGTCCACGTGGGGAGGACAAACTGACAGACGTGTGTCCACGTGGGGAGGACAAACAGACACACGTGAGTCCACGTGGGGAGGACAAACAGACACACGTGTGTTCACGTGGGGAGGAAAAGCAGACAGACGTGTGTCCACGTGGGGAGGAAAAACAGACAGACGTGTGTCCACATGGGGAGGACAAACAGACAGACGTGTGTCCACGTGGGGAGGACAAACAGACAGACGTGTGTCCACGTGGGGAGGACAAACAGACAGACGTGTGTCCACGTGGAGAAGACAAACAGACAGACGTATGTCCACGTGGGTAGGACAAACAGACAGACGTGTGTCCACGTGGGGAGGACAAACAGACAAACAAACAGACAGACGTGTGTATAACACGTGCTCCTAAACTGTCAGCTCCATGAGAAAACAGGGTGGCAGCATGGTCTTCCCAACGCTGTTAAGGGAGAAAACTGTTCGATGACGAGACATTTTGCCAGAGTAGCGGCCGTATGAACTATTCTTTATGATTTCCAACTGCCGTGGGATTTTTAACGTGCGCAACTTGCACACGAGACCTCCTATTTGTTTCGCGCCGTTATCCGAGGTTAGGCATCAAATCTCACTACCCAGGAGATCAGGGGAAGTATGATATCATTAGAAACCACTGAGTCTGAAATAAATTTCCATAAATTATATTCCCTGTACTGGGTGCGAACCCGGTACCTTTAGAATTAGAGGCGGACGCCATACCTCTAAGCAACTCGGACCCCGCCTGGAGATAAAAGCGATTTAACCGCTTTGCCAATCTGCCACTCTATGGTAAACATAATCATCTTGTAGTTTCAACGCCTTACTATCTTCCACTCTCCCCCGAACTTTGTCCACTAGTGAAGAACTATTTACACGATGTACAAGTGAAACTAAGCATTACACAAATGTCTACTGATGAGATGCACGTGAAATAAATTTTCAGTCAGTGGCCATTACGCCTAGTGGCGTCTTAGGGCAACAGCAGATAGGTTTTCTTTGCCATTGTTTCCCATCACGCCTATTGGCGTCTTTAGGGCAACGGCAAATCAATCCATCTGCCGTTGTTTCCGTAATCGAAGTGACTGGCAAACGGGTGATCAGCCCGTTGGTTACGAAAACTCTACCTAGTCCTAATGTACAGCGTTTACATTCTCATAAAGATGTTATAATAATACACTTTCCTTTGTTTAGCAATTTTCTCGAGTTCTCAAAGGTGCTTGCAATAAAGTAATTGTCCATAATCACATACACTTTCCTTTGTTTAGCAATTGTCTCGAGTTCTCAAAGGTGCTTGCAATAACGTAATTGTCCATAATCATCACACATTGATGCAAACTTTCATGCATGTCGTACAAGGCAACTAATACGAGATTGTGCATGGAGCTGGTAACCTCATCATGTAAAGCTAATTGCCATAGAAACCAGGGATGAGAATGTGACTGCTGCGTGCAGGCTTCCTGCAAGGCAAGGGACGCAGGTGCAGTAGTGACCCCTTACTCCGTCAGCAGCGTCAAGGAAAATGATGAGGGTGCAGGATACAGGCTGAATCTTGTTATATTTCTGCCCTCGATTGTAATAAACTTAATAGCATACACTGATACATGGCTTATGTATTACCAGGACCCAGGAGGGGAGCGTAAAATAATAAAGCTGTACCCCATCAGAAGACGACTAAGGAGATGTGGGCATAGGACCTGCTGCTCCATTATGTAGAAAAAACCAAAAACCTTCAACAACACGAAAAAGTCACTCAAAACAGGAAAGTCAGATAATTTAACTCAACCATCTACAATGAAGGAGCCGCGGTAGCACAGTGGTTAGTGCACTGGCTTCCTAGCGCAGTGGTCTATGGTTCGATCCCCAGATGAGGCGGGAATTTTTTAGGCCACAAACGGCTCCTGGGTCGACCCAGCCCCAAATGGGTACCAGAGCAACTCTGGGAAGGTTAAGCCGGCCGGCGTGATGCCGACCACATCACCCCTCGTGTGCCGACGGTCAAGATAATATGGGCCTAACACCATATTCCCAATATGCCTGAATGGGCGTGTAACGGGTTCCTACCTTATCTACAATGAACGTGCTATTGATTTTATCGTGTTCTATCTGTCTTCTTCTTGTTATTTCTCCATTGCCCGTATTTGTTTTTTCATATCTGAATGCGTGACTCAGGTTTCATGTTGTTATTTCACATGATCTATCCTGGGTAGAGATAACAAAAACAACCCAGCTGGGAGCAGACATATGGGTCTGCCCTGCTTATGTTTAAACATACACAGACGCGTATTTCTCTCGCGTGCCCAGTCGGGCGCCCATACTTCTTTTATTGACAATCGGAAGACAAACACGAATTTGCCAGCAGGAAAGTTACATAACCTACCTGGAGATAGGCACTCGTGTTTGACAATATTTACAAAACCAAACTAAACTGAAGGGCTTGATATGAATTACAGGCATGGGTCATCTAATAGTGGAAGTGTCAATATCTTACATGGGAGGAGTTTGAAATGACCTTATCGTGCGGGATTTCATAAAAGAGAGGGGGGAGAAAGAAGATATAAACAAAAAGTCAAAAACTTAAATTTGCTTGGTCTAGCCAAAATATATTAACTAGACGACGTTTGATTGGCGACTTTCGCCGCGTAGAAAGCTTACAGAGCATGGGCGAAAGGTCCCAAATAATGTAGCCCATTTTCAGACTCTAGCACAGTGTTCCACCAAGTCAAGAGGACACATTCAGACTAGCCAGGACCGACGAAAAGTAGGATTTCAAGAAAGAGGATTGGACCAAGTACTGAGGATCTTCTTAAATTAACCAGCAAGAAAACTCGACTTTATAATATTGGAAACCACAAAGTCCTCGGAACCTATAAACAGGATAATAGTGGGATTATCATTAAAGCAATACTTGATTACCAGTAAGACGGCCCCGAAACCTGTGGTCTGACATTATTAGGAAGTCTTCCCGTGCCAGACGTCTATAGAAAAGTATAACCCGATAAGAAGTGAGTTGTAAATCAATTTATCATTTTATATTTTACATTTGAAATGTTTAACTCGCTGGTGGTTGTACAAGTTCATACGAGACTGGCAACCTCAGCAAATGAAAGCGTCATAAACCACTATAGAAAGCGCAGGCGACTGCTTCATGCCCGTTTTCATAGGGAACCAAAAGCAGAGGTATCACCAGGCTCCAAGTGGAGCAGGTAATGGATGATGATGACACCATGGTGTACATATTTATTATACTAAGATTTTAATACGTTCATATGTTTACTTAAACATACTTAAATCAGGCAAAAGTCGTTTTCCGCTGTCCAACCACCGCATTTTCCCCCGTCAGATTACATGAATTAACGATGATTTTTCATCCTATCCATTGGGTTTATCATTGATGCTCAGGGAGGGTAAAATTACTGAGAAAGAAAAAAAAAAGGGTCGGTGGAACGGACATCATTTAAGGCGCCAGACTAGTGTCAGGAAACCAATACTCAGCAGGGACATTTGTTTCTTCTAAAGTTTGTGGTACAAGTTGGTGATACCAGTTTGTTGTACAAGTTTGAGATACCAGTTTGTGGTACAAGTTGGTGATACCAGTTCGTAATACAAGTTGGAGATACCAGTCTGTGATACCAGCTTGATACGAGCCTGTGGATCAAGAGCTTGGGATCGACGCTAGATGACTGCTTTTGACAAGTTGTGAAGATCCTTACCTTGATGTTAGGAGCGGTTACCCCTGCAACTACGCATGGGACGTGCCCTCACCGCAGAAGTCGACAATTGACGGAGCAGTCAACAAACCAATCCAACATCTGGTCAGATAAGTGATTTTAATCTGGCCAAAACAAAATAATTCTCACCACCAATTAAAAACAACCTCACAAATTTTCGATGAGGAAAAACTCTATAGTGTAAATTCCCTCACATCACTTATTTATTTAATCATGTTAAACCATAATTGATTATTAAATTTATGTGTATTTACACATTAATAGTTGATTTAATTATTACAGAGAGAAGTGCACATGCATGAATCAGTTATCGTAAATATAAATACAACGGAGCTACTTAAGGAATATTTTACGGAAAAATTCAGTTCGGGACTCAGAAACTACCTAATATATTTGTAACCTTCATAGATGGAGGGGCAGATGCAAAGTTCACGACCGCTTTGATAAATTCAGCGTTGTGCTTGATTTCGTGAAATATTCTATGAAGACTCCCTAAAATAAAAGCACCATCCTTCTATTTACAACTCTGCCAAGAGTCATCTTGAGCAAAGGTATGCACCTTTAAAAACCCTCAGTTAATACTCTAAATTTTGGCCACTGTTGGACCATCACTACAGAGGAGGGGAGGCAACAACTGACAATTGGTGTCCCGTCCGGGATAATTAAACAGAGAACACAATTGTGGTAATACGACAATCGGAGTATCCAGTCTTGGGACAATAGAACCTGATGGTTACTTCCGATAGAAGTCAAAGACATAAATCTTAGATAACTGAAAGAATATTGTCAGCTTGTATTTTAGATAAATCTGATCATGCGGTGTGCAGTAGATAAATATTAAGGTGAAATATTTGAAGAGGATAACTGAGTAGTCGATAAAAACTAATTTTTTTTTTTAATTTGTAAGGTGGAAAAGAGAGTTCATTTGCTTAAGCCTATTTTTGGTGTTGTTGTTAAACTTATAATATTAGACAGCTAGTTAATTTGTACAAAAAAGCTGTCAATTTTATACTAGTAAGTAGCAAGTACATTTTCGTGTAGCCCGTAAACAGACGTCTTTCACAAGATTGGCCGAACTGCAAAATTTCCATGCTTTTTATCTAAATATTGGCCGGGAACTAGGTTTGGCGGGTCAAATTCTGACGGACTTGTGGCTACTTCGGTAAAGGAACACCATGAGTGGGAGAATGCAGACCAGGAGAAAGCAAAGAATCTCGTGGATCGTGAGGAGAAGAAACTGGCCCGAGAACACGAACAGGCTCAGGCTGAAGAAAAAGAAATCAAAGTAAAAACGAAGTAGCGGAAATAGACCAGGAAAGGGAATTTGAAAAGGAACAGGGCGAAAGAGCAGAAAAGAAGGAACAGACCAACGGAGCCCACGCATTCAGAATGAATGAACTAGAAAATGAAGGAATGAGAACAGACTCTGGGTCCAGTGCTAGTGGGTCGAGAAGCTCCCAAGGCAGCGATTGGGGAAACCTCTCTCACGCTGCGGCGCCTAGTGCGGTCTCTTTCCAGCTTGATGTTTACTCAGAGGCCTCAGAAGAAATAGACGTCTATCTGTCTAGACTGAGTCTCTAGCTGCAACTTATGGCCGAGAAAGGGAGAGATACAACATGAAGCTATCCCAAAGTCTGAGTGGATCAGCTTATGATGTGTTTCTGAAGATGCCCAAAGAGGAACAAAACAATTACGAAATGTTGAAGAAGGCCTTGCTCCAGTGTTTCAGTTGAACGCAGAGTTCCTTCTTAACAAGTTCCGGGAGGCTAAGCGGCAGAAGGACGAGTCGTTTATGCAATTTGCTACACGACTAGACACGTACTTGGAGAAGTGAGGACCCTTCAGCACCTTCGATGAATCTTATGATGGGCTGCAGTAGACGATTATCGTGCAGCAGTTCAAGGACTCGCTCACCCCTGACATGAGACGGTTCCTGGCAGAGTACGGGGATGAAAATCTTGAGCAGGTGGTATTATTTGCAGACAGGTACCAAAAGCGTTCAGGCAGAAATAAACCCTGCCAGGAAGCTCGGCCACGACAATCGGTCCCTTGTGTCAAAACGGGGCGGCCCCTATCGATCTCTGTTTCACTCCGGCAGTATCGGTACATTTGTGGTACTGATTTTTACTATTTGCTCTCAATTGTTGCACTTTTCTGTCTTTCTTTCTTTCTTCCTTCGTTATTTTCTGCTAAGTAGCAGATGTTTGATTTTATCTAATCATTCGACACTCCCTGTAGGTGATACTAATCCCATTTGCTTGGCGCTGTCCAGATTTGTTGGTTATAGGCGCGGCAGATTAACACGTACATCGGCCAGCGCTATCGGCTTAATCACCGATAAGACATGGGTGCACGCATCACCAAAGCTTGGAAAAGGGGAGACAATTTACAGACAGACATGGATGACAAGATTACTTTAGATAAAATTGCTACATCTTTAACACTAGGTCATATGCAGTCATATGGTCATATCGTAAGTTTGTAAACAAGGGCATCGGACATCTTATTACCATATATGGGAGAGTTGACCTCTGCCTTACGTTCAAAATTATTCGATGTCGGAATATTTTGAAATTGCCCCATAACCCACGTGTTTGAATATAATTGGAGTTTTTTTATAGCTCATAACAAACAAAGGCGTGGGAAGGCAGGGAATATAATCTGATCATTATCGCTCGCCATGACACCAGACTGCTACAGTGAAGCATTAGAATTAAGAATTCGTTCTTAAAAATACCGGACACCTTCTATTGGAGTATTCATCAGGACTTACAATATAGTCCAGGCAATCTCTAACATTTTAAATAAGGAAACCGAGACTGAGGGAACTGAAGTACCACACACGAAGTCAGAGAGGGAACTTATTAAATTAACGACACCCCAGATGCGTGTAAGAGGCCGATTAATGTCTCTTTTATTCATCTGAGCAAACAAGTCTGTGAGTCAGAATTGGCGTAAGTTGTGATTTCACATTTTATATTTGATTACTAACATGTGAACTAACACACACACACACACACACATATATATATATATATATATATATATATATATATATATATATATATATATATATATATATATATATATATATATATATATATATATATATATATATATATATATATATTACCATGTGAATTTTAATATGTGAAACTCGCTTGTGGATGTCAAAGTCATTTGAGGCTGGCAACCTCAGCGTATAGAATGATGATTCATGAACCACCACTGCACGGGCTGGTGATTGCTTTATTAATAGTTTCGTAAAGAGAACTAAAAGCATACAAGTAGTTCCAGGTTCCCTATGGAGCAGGGAGGGAAAGATGAAAGAAATGATGTACATTCTAAGCATAATACTTACATTTTCAAAGCAGTGTAAATGTCCCTATAAACATAGTGTTGAAGGACTTTCGTGTGTGGTTACTGGTTGTGTTGCTTGAATTCTGATCGTGCTAATATTCGTACGCGAATGGGGTGAACCTCACCTTTGGTTTGTCGTAATGCCTGAACTTGGCATCAAGATGTAAACAACTGTTCATCTTATTAACTCAGCAACTTGATATAAAATACATAATTCATAAGGTTGAATGGTGTAACGTGATTCAACGAATAATGCCTCCGGTTCGAGTCCTTCACAATTTAATCTGGATTACACACATACATAAACAGTTCAATTCACACATGAGGTACATGCATCAATCAATCAATAGCGTAGACTGCTGTTTTACGTGTCAATGTCCGTTTAAGGATACAATGCAGTAATTGTCGTCAGAACATCACAGCTATATGCACGCGCAGCTAGACATGGCTACCTGCCGACAGTGAGACTGTGAGTCTAATTACTTCGTATAAAGTAGACGATTATCTTTCTCCTTCCAAGGATTTAGTTAATCACTAACCTCCATAAGTTTCCTCTCATGTAGAGTTCTAGGACTGACCCTGGTCCATCATAAATGCACATATAAATGGCTATATCATGCCATTGAATTGGAAGGTTAACAAAACGCAGCTATTCAGCTTGGCGGTCAAGTAACAAAGGGTAGCGTCTCCTAGTTACCGACTGTGACCCAAACAACGCTAGACACGTCATAATCGATCGTGTATGGAGCGTTCAATAATTGAAACATCTATCGCAATATATTAAATATCTTAACCTTTACAATTGCACGTCTGTTAACCTTTAGCAGACGGCGTTAATATCATATACCGTAACAATTCCCTGTACACCGGGGAAAAAAAAATCGATAGATTTTTTTTCAAGATCTATCCGACTTAACAATTTTTCAAAAAAAAATTTAATACAATCGTGACATATGGCCGACGATGTTCTGAGTAGAACCGTGTCGCGGTCATGTCAACTAACTATTTGTCATAGTCATCTAACATTAATCACATTATATATCAATATTATACATATTATTATATCAACTAAATAAAATGTCCAATGTTAATAGTGAATGATAGAATTAAATTAAAGTAAGGTCTGTCGTATTAGTATGTCATATAGGAATTAATTTGACTAATTAAAATTAAATTAATTAATTAAACTAAGAGTTAAATTATTAAGATTCTAATGTAACGCGATGTTATGAGAGAAGAAAAGACAAAATAAGTGAGAAGAAATAGAAAGAAATTCGAATATAAGTTTAACTTAATTGGGTGTGTTAAGTGTTAGTGAATAATAACTATCTAATTTAACTAACTAAATAACGTATAGGTACATTGAAAAAAATATTAATCTAATACTTGTGTGAGATTTATTTTCTCTTTTCATAATTTCTTCTTTTTATATTTCGTTCTCTTTTTTTTGTTCTTTCATTTCATTTTTTTCTCACATTTCATTTTATTGATAATAATTCAATTAAGAAGTTAAGTTAACCAATTAATTAGTATAGGATATGATGATCCATCCGTAGTCTTGATCCTGATGAATTCTTTTAGGTAAAAATGTTCAAACGTTTACGTTGGAAAGAAATGTCATTTATCCTAGGATCCAAGAATTAAGTGCACATAGGATAATAAGTTCGACTTGTCGTCAGATATTGTTCCATGATTGTTCAACGAATATTCATATATTGTGTATGGACGTTAGACGAAGTTTCAATGTCAATATGTATACCTTGATTGTCTTTAGTTCAATTCTGTGATGCATATAGTGTTTATAAATATTAAATTGAAGGCAAGGTTAGTTCCCTTATAGTTGATACTTCGTTCTATCCAATGTAGTGATGATTGACGTAGTTTAGGAATGTCAATGTTGATTATTCGTCGTCAATAGGATTACGTGACAACGCATCCGCCACAATATTTTCAGTGCCAGGAATATGTTCAATGGAGAATTCAAATGGCTGTAGGATGATCGCATATCTGGCGAGTTTTGGGCTCTTGTGGTTAGATCGACGCAAAGATGCTACAGCACGTTGGTCAGTTTGTATGGTGAATGGAGCACCAAGCAAGAACTTTTCAAGTTTAGTTATTGCCCATATAACTGATAAAAGTTCCTTGTCCACTGTGGAATACTTTGTTTCTGCCGGCTTTAGCTTTCTTGAAATATATAAGGTAGGATGTAGAACGCCATCATGGTTCTGGAGCAGGCATGCACCAATGCCGTAGTTACTAGCATCTGTTCGTAAGAAAAATCTTTTGGAAGCATCGGGAAGTCTTAAAATTGGTTCATGCGAGAACAAATTTATAATTTTGTTGAAAGTTTCATTGCATATACCAGTCCATGTCACCTTCACCGGCATGTCTTTTTTTAACAATGAAGACAATACAGCCGTGATGGATGACAAGTTTGGTATGAATCTACTGTAATATTGAACAAGTCCTAACAAACTCCTGACCTGTTTCTTCGTCTGAGGAACTGCTATGTTTAGAATTTTGGAGACTGTACTAGGTAACGTTCGGATATATCCCGATCCAATGATATGTCCCAAAAAGGTTATCTCATTACACGCGATCTGCACCTTTGTAGGTTTAGCAGTTAGATGATAATTCCTTAGAGTGTCGAAAACATATCTAAGTCCCGAAACATGTTCCTCAAACGACGAACTAAACAAGCATATGTCGTCAATATATGTAATAATGTCTGGTCTACCTGATAAAATTTGTCGCATCAGGCGAATGAAGGTAGCTGGCGCATTAACAAGCCCAAAAGGCATCACATTCCACTGGTATAGACCTTGTGGAGTGGAAAATGCGGTGTAGTACTTAGCCTTTTCGGTCAGTGGTATCTGCCAATAACCTTTAGTTAAGTCTATCTTACTAAATATAGTTGCGTTGGATAGACGTGGCAGTAAGTCGTCGATAAGTGGATGTGGTTCGCTGTCAACTATAGTCTTAGCATTTAATTTTCTATAGTCAACACATAGTCTGATGTTATTGTCCTTTTTCCGGACAATCACTAATGGAGAAGAGAATGGCGAATTACTAGTCTCAATGATTCCCAGAGACAACATCTGTTCAAGTTCCTTAGTAGTTTTAGCAAGGAAATGTAAAGGAACCGAATAGGGATGTACACGAATAGGTGTATCATCATTGAGAGTAATGTCATGACTGATAGCCGATGTGCGACCCGGGACGTCGGTCAACACATCTGGATAAGATTGTAATAGATTAGCAATCTGTAGACGCTGTTGCGGTGTAGCCGTTGAAGAGATGGTTACATCCCGCCAAGATTCAGTAGGTTGAACTACTGGTACCGGTAACGGTAACTGTACCTCAGGAAAAGAAGATTCTTCTTCCTGGATGACGGATAAGTTGGAATAATAACAAGTAGATACTGTGTTGTCATCTAGTTCATGAAAAATTGACTGTAAGTGTTCAGGACGTGTATGAAATTGCTTGAGCATGTTAATATGAAATATCTTTTTGTGTCCCTTGATATCTAAGACGTAATCAACGTCGGAAATTTTATCAATGACATTGTAAGGACCATTCCAAGATATCAATAATTTATTGTTATTGTGAGGAAGTAACACATAAGCCTCATCGTCTGGGAATAATTGGCGTAATCGTCGAGACCTATTTTGTAGAGATCGAGCCTTAGCTTTTGCAGCCTCAGAAGAAGCTGTTGCCAACTGGCAAGACTCAATAATGTTCTTCCGAAGATTAATCACATACTCGTAAGATGACTGAGTGTCCTGAGTCATCTCCTCGTCAATTAATAAGTCTTTTATTAGTCCCATAGGACCTCTTGGGGGAGCACCAAAAACTAATTCAAAGGGAGAGAAGCCAGTTTGTTCATGCTGTACCTCCCGATAAGCAAATAGAACAGCTGGGAGTGCTCTGTCCCAGTCATGAGGGTGCTTAACAGTAACCTTATGTAGTAGTTGTTTAAGTGTACGGTTAAGTCTTTCAACCGCACCATTACTCATAGGATGATAAATACTACTTAAATTCCTATCAATGTTCCAAGTTTTCATGACTTCCTTCATGGTGTCAGATATGAACTGTGACCCATGGTCTGATAAAAGTTTTCTAGGAAACCCTATTCTAGAAAAAGATGAGATGTAGTGCATCAGCTACATCTGTGGTAGTGGTGGTCTTTAATGGGATAGCTTCTGGCCATCGTGTGCACAAATCAATGCACGTAAGGACGAATCTATGTCCTCTGGCCGATGGTAGCAATGGACCAATAATATCTATGGCCATCTTGTCAAACGGTCTTACTGAGATATCGCAAGCCTGAATAGGCGCCGTGTGAAAAGCTCCACGTGCTTTCACTTCTTGGCATGTAGTACAGGAACGTACATACTGCGAAATATCTCTTGACACTCCTGGCCAAAAGAATGAAGACAGTACTTGTTGCGTGCATATTTTGACGCACATATTACAAAAATCGATATGGCTATTTAATATGGGAAAAATATAGACATTCATTCATTTGTGTATGAAAATGCTGTCTATGGTAAAAGCGAGAGAATCCATGTTTGATTCACACTTTTGATTATAGGAGTAATCGTTCTGGATATTGATCCGGCGCAAGGATATTGCGCTTACGTTTGTACTTATTTTTTAGGGCCAGAAAATATATATTAATTTGCTTATTGTGTTTATGGCCTGAATTCATATGTATTACATATTATTAGTACAAGTAGAATCAGTCCTATATTGTATATTTTGGATGGGTAGGAGGGACTAGATTCTTGTTATTCCGGTCTAGCGGAAGTATGAGTTGTCTTGACAAGTCGTGATGAGTTCCGATGTACCGTGATAATGGCGGGTACGCACTTTTCAAAGGGCTGGTAGATTCTTAAGGAAATATGATTCATGAAGTGGTTTTCTTCTAAAGGAGATGGTATCTCTACTATAGTTTATGTTAGAGACTCTCCTAAGGTACGGTACAATGTATAATTCGGACTCCATGTATTGCCAGACCCTATTTTGATGATCTCATGTCGATTCGACCTAGATGGAACATTGTGCTTCGTATCGCTAGGGTCGTGTTTTGTATCGACAAAGATGACAGACTTTCCTACAGCGGTTATGGCTACGTGAATTAACCTGATCACCGTAGAGCTGTATGGGAACATTTATGAAATCATTTATATACCCATTATAAATTAACTCTGGCTTATATTCTCCTTCCTATGAATGAGTGAACGACAACTCAGGGAGGCAGCCATGTTAGATTTCGGTCATCATATGTTTTGATCACTGCCAAGAGAACAGATTATTTATCCTATTATCGGACAGTGACAGGGAGATCTCAATCTTGCTAGAAACCCCCTCTTTCGTGGTTTCATAATATATGCTACAAACTATGGACGTCAAGTAACTTTAGTTATTTACCGATCTGCCTTCACTGACGCGTTTAGTCAGATAGGGGGATGCGGCCATAATGTATCATGACATTGAACTTTTGATGTACTGCCCATTATTTCTGAATGTGTCATGACTTCAGATCTGCTATGTATACCTACAAATTGATATGTCAACATACCATGATGTACTCGTATGTCCCAGTGTGTACGTCTGAATAAATTGAGTAAACAAAGATTCCAGCAGTCTGCATTGGTGCCTTGTAGACACAAGTGTATGAGTGGTTATATTGGTCAGCACACGAACAGTACACCATTCGCGGTAATCACACTCTACACTTCTACTTCATACATACACCATCCTGCGTCGGTTGGAGTGACCAAGTTTAGGGCCTGCTTCCCCTGGAGCCTTTGCCTTCCCTAACTCAGGATTAGGGTGAGTTACCCATTTACAGCTGGGTAGACTGGAGCATGCCTGATCTCAACAACACACCACTCTTCCTTACAGAGCACACCGACTGACACTACAGAGTGGAAAGAAGAAAAGAAACTTTACAGTAGCGAGCCAGATTCCTGGGTCCAGCTTACGCAGTTTTGTGTTGAGAATCACAGTTTACAGCTGAAAGAACATTTGTTTGACCACATCAACACCAGTAGGACAGCTATACAGTCGATGTCAGCTTGACCTGTATTACCGATAGGATGCTGTATCTAGGTCAGCGCTTGTTGACAGTTTTTTCGCTGTACAGACAGTATTACACAGGACAGTGGTATCAAGTGTAGAAAATATCTGGAGCAGTATTGTTGACATTTCTCAACGTACAGAAGAATCACAGTGTTGTTGAACATAAAGTGCATAGTTCATCGTTGGATCTTCATATGCTCAACAGAGAAAATTGACAGTGTAATAGTTTAAAATTAAATCTATTACTGAATAAAGTGGCAAGTTATTAGTATTAAAATAAACTGTGCCTGCTTTACAACACTATACCTGCAACACATTCCATTCATGACATAAATTATATTGTATGCTATATGCTATTTATGCTTACATGTTATTTGTTATGTATTAAATTAGTTTATGTTCTGTGTGACTAGTACAAGGTATGCCGAGTGACATTGGTCTGGTACTAGTATTCTATAGGTACACATTTTCTTAATTGGAAATTTGTTAGCAACAATTTGCTGCTATTTCTGTTAGTTGTGATGAGGTGTTCTTTTCTTCGTTGTTTTTGTTAATAATTTTGTGTTCCTTAGTTTTGTTTGATTTGTTTGTATAATTGTAGGTCTCATCTTTTCTATTTTTGATTTCTTTACACCCTTATGTTTATACACTGTGGCGTTATTTGTCTTGTTATCTTATTGCAGTTATCATCACGGATTCTGTGATCATTTTTTTTTCATTTCTTGTCGTGGAATATTCTAATCCACATATATAAATTATCAAGTAAATATAAAGCCTAATAAATACATATAATAAATAAAGGAAGAAGAATGGTAAAGAACAGTGCTGTCACAATGACTGTACTCGAAATCCCCCTTGTTTTATGCTTCGTCTGCAAATTGTAACGCTTTCACGTTGATAGTAAAAGCTTACTGTATTATTACCCGCTTTCTTCAATGAAACGTGTGCTGCATTTCTAAGAAAAACATTGAGAGGCCCTGCGTAATGACCTAAATTAATCCTAACATTAATTATATTACGTTACCAAAACGAACGAACAGGTGGACAAAAGGATAAAGAGAGAGGGGAGGGCTGAAAATCAGGAACGCATGCAACACGCGTCGCGCGATACACAAATGCTGCCATCACGCGTGTAAGTCTACATGCACTAATTGTTTTTCAGACGGACAGTGATAAAATACACTACCCTTTCCCAGAGTTAGGTTTATAAATCATAAAAAAAACTCTTATTAGGAAAGACAACATTAGATGGGTTTACGGTTGAAAACATAACAGTACCCAGACAGCACATCTTCGAAACAGGAGGTAGAAGAAATTGCATATTTTGAACGCAGCCACGTAGCTCCTTTAAATTTGTATTTTTGGGTTCCTTAGGGCTTGCTGACAAATAATATGTAAAACGTTACGCAAATAGTCCAGGAATTAATAAATTATACCCAGAATAAAATATTGGGGGTGCCTGACAGCCTAAAATCATTTCTGCTCATAAGAATTTTTTTATAACGTGTTTGAAAAAAATTTACGTTACAGAAATAGCCTACCATGTAAACTCCAAATTGATTGGAGCGCAACAAATGAAAGCCTAACCACGATTGGTCGGACTATAAATACTATCTTTCGTTGTCAGGGGAGACGGGGAAGGGTAACATTTTTTCAAACACTTGTCGAAACGGGGCTCATTGGTCAGACTCGCTGATATACACACTTGGGAGCGTTAGTTCGAAACCACTTGTTTAAATAAGCTTGATAAAGCATCAGTGCGTTGAAGCCAGCTTATATTGTGCTAAATAAAAGCCTGGAAGATAAGCAGATGGGAATTTGTGCCAGTTTGTGCCAGAATTCATTGCTAATCAACGTATCTGTGTTTATTCGTATGAATTGTGGTAAGCTTGAACCATTCAATATCTTTTAATGAAAATTGAATGTGAATTGTTGATTTATGCCTGTATATAAATGTGTAGTCAGTGGCAAACGTGAGGTAAAGCCTGTAATGCTCCAGCCTGAACAGAGGGTGTCGGAGAGAAGTAAAACGGCATGGAATGGCCAAACAGTACACTGACACCTGGATGATTGAATAGAAAGAAATAATGCTGGAATTGCAGAGGCGTAGTAACCATTAAGAAGGGTAATACTGGAATAAAGTATTTCAAATGAAGCTGACAGTTGGCCTAATGCTCTGAACTCAATGTTTGTGCTGTGTTGTGATCAGTGTAACAAGAGAGTTTAAGTTAGTTATGAAGTAGAAGGTACATCCTTCTTGATTTCAGGGACAGTGGTCTTGATGGTACTGAGCAGCACCTGGTCAGAGCTTTGCTGAATCCAGTGTCGGACAGCATACTCCTTGGTCCATTTAGCTATCAGTGAGGTGTCTCCAGAGCCCAGAGGAGAATTCGAGCAGAGGAGTCCTTTCCTGCCGCCATCACGCCAGATAAGCTAACTTGGCCAGCTGAGCTCAACATTATGTCCCCTCATCTTGAAATGACTTTATAAAAATAACATTCAGAGGGGAATTTAATTGTCTTAATATCAGGAACTGAGAACATCTCCAATACTAGTCCCAAAAGACAAACTATTGAAGTCATGATGACAAATACCAACAGAGCTTGAACAAAACAAAACCAGTATTACCTCATTTTACTACTACACAACTGACACACATAGAATATTTGTAATAATATATGTCACTACAATATTCATATTAAATACATTCTGTACATAACTTGTAATTTAAATTGATTGTGATTCCTGGTTCCCTTGTAGTTGAATCAGGACACATATTCATTCATGCCAGTAATGAATACATATTGTTATTTGAAAAGTTACGAGTGACTTCTTTAAGATATTCTCATAGAGTGTTATATGTATGTGAGTGTCACAGTGTTGTTAAGAGTAGTGGATTAAATTAAATTGTTTATCTGTCTGTTGTTGTGACTTACACTTCACCATACTCATACCCTAGACACATAACGTAGCATCACACTATTCCAGAATAATTCTGACTGAGATATATAGATATGTGGTAGCAAGTAAGGTTATCTATAATACACTACTCTTAATAGAAATAGATACCTTCACAGCTGATCTCAGTCAGTACACTAAGTTCCCTATAAGTATTTATAACATCCCACTTCACCACATTTCTCCTATTTAATTTAATTTGATCTCTGCAAATGTTTTCATATTGTCTTTTCTTGTTTGTCCTTTGTAATGTCTTTAGTTGACATATGACATAGGAGTTATAGTGGTATACACTGATAGTATAGTACAGATCAGTACTTTATGATTGTTATTGTTATAAAACAAAATGTACAAGACCTTTGTAAGGCTTGTCTCCCAAAGTGATTGGTAAAGGGAAATATTTTTTCCACAGGTACCCAAGTGATCTTTGATTACATTGAGATATACAAGACCTTTGTAAGGCTTGTCTCCCACAGTATTTGAGATACAGTTATTGTTGTCCACAGGTACTCAAGTTATCATTGGTTATTATAAACCATACAAGTTTGGACTAAGACTAAGTCTATGGTATAGACTTGTCTCCCATTAAAGTGAAATAGGGTAATTTATTTACTTTTTCAGGTTTCTGATTTAAGAAGGCAATATGTCTACATTAGATTATTTCATTGCACAAGGAAAATCTCTTGATAAGACTGGAAAAGACTTAGAACAATGGGCTGTTGCTCAATATGACAAAGCATTAGCTGCAGAAGAGAAAAAAAACTGCTGCTGCTGTTGAAGAAAGAAAAGCTGCTGCTGAGGAAAAAAAAGCTGCGGCTGAGGAGAGAAAACTTCAAATAGAAGAAAAAAAAAGCTGCTGCAGAAGAAAGGAAAGCTCTAGCTGAAGAAAAAAGATTAGAAAAAGAAGCTGATACTGCTGCTGAACTTAAGAAATTGCAGATGCAAGTGGAGGAAAGGAGATTTGAGGCAGAACAGAAGAAATTAGAAGCTGATGCAGAGCAGAAAAAATTAGAAGTTGCTGCAGAACAGAAAAAATTAGAAGTTGCTGCAGAACAGAAAAAAAATTAGAAGTTGCTGCTGCTGCAGAACAGAAAAAATTAGAAGTTGCTGCTGCTGCAGAACAGAAAAAATTAGAAGCTGCTGCTGCTGCAGAACAAAAAAAATTAGATAGAGAAGCTGAAGAGAGAAAAGCAATAAGAGAACATGAGTTTGAATTAGAGAAATTAAAATTGACATGTATGAGTAATGTTAATCAGGCATCTGGTGGTAATGGTAAACCCTTTGTGTACAAGGTCAAGGTACCAGCGTTTAACCCTACCATGATGACATAACATTTTGGCTTTCTAGGTTTGAACGGGCTTGTCGATCTCATAATGTTGACAAATCACAGTATGTGAATCAGTTGTCTGAAAATCTAAAAGGGGAGTCTCTGAGTAAGTTATATTTTGTTGAAGAGGCCGACAAAGATAATTATGATGCTGTTAGGGCAGCTTTGATAAAGAGATATCAGCTGTCTGAGGAAGGTTACCGTCTTTTGTTTAAAACAATGAGACCTGAGGTAGGTGTAGAATTCTCAGATTTCATCTCAAAAGCACGAATTACACTTTCACGATGGATTGAATTATCCAAAACAGAGAAAACATTTGATGGTCTTACGGATTTATTGCTAAGAGACAAGGTCATGTCTTCTGTAAATAAATCATTTCTAGAGTTCTTACATGAGCGTAAACCTGGTACAATAAAGCAAATGGAAGAATATTGTGACCAGTATGCCACGGCACACCCTGACATGATTCTTAGTAACTCTAACATTAAAGAGAGTATGCCAGTTGCTTCGGCAACAGAATATAATCAGAATTACTCACACAAATTCCAAGGAGCTAAAAATAAATTTGATAAAAAGGTTAATTGGAATAAGTATCAAAACCAAGATAACCACTCAAATCAGGGTTCTTCTTCGAAGAACTGGAATCGGGCTGATAGTCCTCGACACGCGAGGGGTACCCATAATGTTAGAAATTCTCGGAAAGGGAGTAGCTATAGGAACTACCCAAGTGCTTCATGGAGACAAAAAAACCAATATTACAGGGATACTCAATATAACGAGCATGATGATTATGATCATGAATATTATGATTCAAACCCAAATAGGGGTTATAACAGAGGCAATAATAATTATAGAGACAATTATAACCGAGGTAGATCACAACACAAAAGACATGGTAAATCTTATTACCAGGCTAACTCTGCACAACAGGAGTTCCACGACACCGATAATCAGAATAATGATAAAAAAGACTCCAACAGTGTAGCAAATTCCGCTTTCGATTTTGCTAGAGCATCTGAGTGTTCGCAATGCAAAACATTATTCGATCCAACCACAGTGTCTACTTTAAGCTGCGGTCACCCGCTTCCCGCTCTCCATGCGTCAATTGCGCATAATGGAAGGGGTGCTCTTGTCTTTAATAGGGGCCTAATAGATGGTACTCCGGTATCAATTCTTTTCGATTCGGGGTGCACTACCATTGGAGTGAGGCAATCACTCGTAAATCCTTCTCGAGCTACAGGCAATATAGTCAAATGTGTAACATTTGGTGGCACATTGGAGAAGTACTCCACTGCCATTATCAATATTGCTACGCCTTTCTTTACAGGAGAGGTGCAAGCATGTCTCTTGCCGAATCCGATCGCTGATCTTATCATCGGTCGCATTCACGGGGTGAAAGAATGCACTCCACAGCAAATTTCTAATTGGGAAAATGTTAATATGCAATCGGCTAATGCAGTAATCACTAGGGCTCAAGCTCTTAATATGCCACAATCTTCACATTCTGAAGATAATGATGCGCAGATCCGAGATGATCCCTTGGAGATTTCCCACGATTCCTTTATCAAACAGCAGGAAGATGATCCTACTCTAAAGAAATTCTTTACTCTGGCAACAAAAGGTGATCCGAATAAGGATACTAATCGTAAATCTTGGATTACGATGAAGAATGGCGTACTTGTACGTATGGTACAAGACTCCGCTAAGTCCATTCATTCTCAAATCCTTGTGCCTAAAAATATGAGAGTTAAAATCTTACAGCACGCTCATGATTCGCAGTGTGCTGGACATATGGGTTTTTCCCGTACTAAAGCTAGAGTTCTTCAATCTTTCTTTTGGCCTGCTGTGAATAAGGACATACGAATCTATTGTCGATCTTGTAAAGTATGTCAAGAGATTAAATCCAGAGGTCCACGCCATGATGCACCTATTCAGGCTGCAGACATTCCCATTCGGCCATTTCAAAAAATGGCGATAGACATCATTGGTCCATTTAAGATAAAGTCTGCTAGAGGACACCAATTTATTTTGACGTGTGTTGATATGTGCACACGTTGGCCGGAGGCTGTTCCTCTAAAGAGCATAACTACTGCTGATGTCGCAGATGCTCTTTTGTTAATATTTTCTCGTCTGGGGTTTCCAGCAGAAATATTATCCGACCATGGTACCCAACTCATATCGGATACCATGTCTCAAGTAATGTCGACTCTGAAGATAGAGAGATCGCTGAGTAGTATTTATCATCCTATGTCCAATGGGATGGTGGAACGTTTGAATAGAACTCTGAAAAACCTACTAGGTAAGATAACAGAAGATCATCCTCAGGATTGGGATAGGGTTTTACCCGCGGCTCTCTTTGCATATAGAGAGGTCGCCAACGAACATACAGGATTTTCTCCCTTTGAACTTGTCTTTGGCGCGAAACCGCGAGGTCCTATGTCCTTACTTCATGATCTTATAACTGCTGATAATATTGTCGATGACACAAAATCCACTTATGAATATGTCATCGCACTTAGACACAAGATTATTGAAGCATGCAAATTGGCAACTGCTTCTTCTGAATTTGCGAAACAGAAGGCAAGGGAATTTGCCAATAAAAAGAGATGTTTGCGACAACTTTGTCCAGGTGACAAAGCATTTGTCTTGCTACCTTGTAGGGAAAATAGACTTCTTATTTCTTGGAAAGGTCCGTACGATATAATATCAAAAGTTTCCGATGTTGACTATATCGTCGATATTGACGGGAAGCGTAAAACCTTCCACATCAACATGCTCACGGAATTCCATGAACGTCCTGATTATTTACAACCTGTTTTCCAGGCAACGGACGATTTTCCAGTCCAACATGGACAGTACTCATCTCTGTCAGTAATACAGGATGAGGAAACGAGTTTCTCGGATGTAAATTTACCTTTTCCAATGATTCCTCTTCACTCTAATGAATCATGGAAAGATGTTGCAATTTCTCCAGAATTATCTCCAGGAGAGCAGAAACAAGTTTCTACTATGTTAGAACAATTTCAGGATGTCCTTACTGACATTCCTGGTCAAACTGATGTCATTCAACATGACATTATTCTTACTGACCATAGTCCTATAAGAGTCAGACCGTATCCTATCCCGATACATTTTCAAGCACAGGTAGAGAAAGAGTTAGATGAGATGATAGAGTTAAAAATTATTGAACCATCCACATCAGCATATTCTTCGCCGATGGTTATAGTACGGAAAAAAGACAATAACATACGTCTTTGCGTGGATTATCGCAAATTGAATCAAGTGACTAAATTCGATGCTGAACCTATGCCTTTACTAGAAGAGCTACTTACGAGACTATCGAATTCTCACTTCTTTACTAAACTCGATTTGTCTAAGGGATATTGGCAAGTTCCACTATCCGAACACGCCAAACCGTTTACTGCTTTTTCGACGCCTAGGGGTCTATTCCAATGGAATTTCATGCCTTTCGGTCTTATGAACGCCCCTGCAACATTTGTACGCATGATGCGTCGAATCCTATCTCATCGCTCAGATGTCATTGCGTATCTTGATGACATCTGTCTTTTCAGTGATACTTGGAACGATCACTATAATGGTATAAATGAACTATTGTCTATCTTACGCGAGCATAACCTGACAGCGAAACCATCGAAAGCATGTATTGGTTTTAGCGAAATATCTTTCTTAGGACACCGTGTTGGTCATGGGTTCCTAAAAACAGAAGACCATAATACAAGTAAGATACTTAACATTTCTATTCCTAAGACTAAAAAACAAGTACGAAGTCTCTTAGGTCTAATACAATTTTATGGACGATTCATCCCGAATCTGTCCTCCATTATGTCACCTCTTTCTTCCTTGCTAAAGAAAGGGTCTCCTAATGTAGTCCATTGGACTCAAGAATGTCAATCCTCTTTGGATAAGGTTAAAACTATGTTTTCTACTTCACCTATCCTAGTATTGCCTTCTAAGGATAAGACATTTATTCTTCGTAGTGACGCTTCATCCACTGGGATTGGAGCGGCACTAATGCAAGAGTACTCTGGAACTCTGCATCCTGTGATGTATATTTCTCGGAAATTAAATGCCGCAGAGAAGAATTACTCGGTCTTAGACCGTGAATTATTGGCTATGGTTTGGTCAATCCTTAAACTGCAAAGATTTCTTCTGGGCGCGCATTTCATTGTGGAAACTGACCAGAAAGCTCTTACGGCTATTCAGAGTAAAAATCTGAAGAGCGCGAGATCAACGCGATACGCGATTGCTCTACAGCCATTTCATTTTTTCGGTGCGAGCTATCCGTGGGTCAGAAAATGTGATGGCAGATATTTTGTCTAGATGCCCACATGATTCATAACTGTTATACAACTTTGATACAGTTGTTTCTATGTTGAAATGTGTACACATATGTAATATATCATATATTGATTGTAACACTACTTAGCGGTTCATTGATATTTATTCACCGCTGATCTTTCAATGTTTTTCGTCTTTGATGATCATGATGTTAAGATATCTTAGATAAAATTTATGTATAAACTAATGTGGAAATTGTGTCATTGCTAATATTGTAGTATGCGTTGGTGACACCTCTCTGGAAATATTTATACTTAGAGAAGTACTTTCTCTAAGGTCATAAAACTTATGCTTATCATCTGCGCATTGTTATTGGTGCGTTGTGAGCCTATTGTATGTTGCTCCTAGATGTATTTCAAAAAAAAAAAAATGTACCATTTTTTTTTTCCCGAGGGGTGTGGTAATCTGTTGCGTGCATATTTTGACGCACATATTACAAAAATCGATATGGCTATTTAATATGGGAAAAATATAGACATTCATTCATTTGTGTATGAAAATGCTGTCTATGGTAAAAGCGAGAGAATCCATGTTTGATTCACACTTTTGATTATAGGAGTAATCGTTCTGGATATTGATCCGGCGCAAGGATATTGCGCTTACGTTTGTACTTATTTTTTAGGGCCAGAAAATATATTAATTTGCTTATTGTGTTTATGGCCTGAATTCATATGTATTACATATTATTAGTACAAGTAGAATCAGTCCTATATTGTATATTTTGGATGGGTAGGAGGGACTAGATTCTTGTTATTCCGGTCTAGCGGAAGTATGAGTTGTCTTGACAAGTCGTGATGAGTTCCGATGTACCGTGATAATGGCGGGTACGCACTTTCCAAAGGGCTGGTAGATTCTTAAGGAAATATGATTCATGAAGTGGTTTTCTTCTAAAGGAGATGGTATCTCTACTATAGTTTATGTTAGAGACTCTCCTAAGGTACGGTACAATGTATAATTCGGACTCCATGTATTGCCAGACCCTATTTTGATGATCTCATGTCGATTCGACCTAGATGGAACATTGTGCTTCGTATCGCTAGGGTCGTGTTTTGTATCGACAAAGATGACAGACTTTCCTACAGCGGTTATGGCTACGTGAATTAACCTGATCACCGTAGAGCTGTATGGGAACATTTATGAAATCATTTATATACCCATTATAAATTAACTCTGGCTTATATTCTCCTTCCTATGAATGAGTGAACGACAACTCAGGGAGGCAGCCATGTTAGATTTCGGTCATCATATGTTTTGATCACTGCCAAGAGAACAGATTATTTATCCTATTATCGGACAGTGACAGGGAGATCTCAATCTTGCTAGAAACCCCCTCTTTCGTGGTTTCATAATATATGCTACAAACTATGGACGTCAAGTAATTTTAGTTATTTACCGATCTGCCTTCACTGACGCGTTTAGTCAGATAGGGGGATGCGGCCATAATGTATCATGACAATTGAACTTTTGATGTACTGCCCATTATTTCTGAATGTGTCATGACTTCAGATCTGCTATGTATACCTACAAATTGATATGTCAACATACCATGATGTACTCGTATGTCCCAGTGTGTACGTCTGAATAAATTGAGTAAACAAAGATTCCAGCAGTCTGCATTGGTGCCTTGTAGACACAAGTGTATGAGTGGTTATATTGGTCAGCACATGAACAGTACACCATTCGCGGTAATCACACTCTACACTTCTACTTCATACATACACCATCCTGCGTCGGTTGGAGTGACCAAGTTTAGGGCCTGCTTCCCCTGGAGCCTTTGCCTTCCCTAACTCAGGACTAGGGTGAGTTACCCATTTACAGCTGGGTAGACTGGAGCATGCCTGATCTCAACAACACACCACTCTTCCTTACAGAGCACACCGACTGACACTTTACAGAGTGGAAAGAAGAAAAGAAACTTTACAGTACTCCATCTTATTATCACTAAATTTCTCAATGAGTTGAGTCTGCGCTCTAGTCGTCACGGCGTTTCCAGTGCATAGGTTATGTTTCTCCCATTCTATGATCTCATCTGGAGTACAATCTTTACTACCGTGTATACGACCAACCATCAGATCAGCTATAGGCTTTTTTAGCATACATACTTTTACATTCCCTGTGAAAAAGGGTGTTCTAATATGAACAATAGCTGTGGGGTAAAACTCAATAGTTCCACCAAATGTCATGCAGCGTACATATTCTCCTGTCGCACAGCTAGGATGTACCAGCGACTGACGTACACCAATCGTCGTGGATCCTGAATCCCTCAGCACGGAGACGACGGATCCATTAACTAATCCCCTGTTAAAAATTAGTAAGCCTGTTCCATCGTTGACTGCAAGACCTACCTGTGGTATAATATGTCCGCAGTTAAGCACTGTTTCTTTCGCCTTCTGAAAAATAAGATTGCATTGTTGGCAATTATTTGCCACATTATAATTAATAGCAAAACATGCAGCAGAAGACTGTGTTGTATTATTGTCAAGTGGGACCTGAGCTATATGGGTAGTATTATTTGTAACTGCCGCCCCTATATTATGGTTGTAATGAGATGATCCCCGAGAATGAGATCGATTCCGAGTATAATTGTTAGAATTATCTCGTCGTCCTCTATAGTAACTATTATCTCGATGTCTCGAGCCATGATTATTACCATTCCAGTTATTGTTATTATTGGGAGTATGTGATCGATTATAATTAGTGTTATGTTGACCATTGTGGTAGTTTGTTTGAGGTGAATAATTTCTATCTCGTGATCTACCTCTGTTGAACTCATTTTTATTGTTGAAATCATTATTATGTCCCTTCTGAAAGTTAACATTGTGATTTCTTTGGAATCTACTTCTGTCTACACTGTGATGTCTTTGTTTGTTATTATGATTGTAGGCCATATTAGACGCCACAGGTAGAGGTTCTCTTAATGAGGAGTTAGAAATGGTTGCATTCGGATGTGCCGAACAGTAGTTTAAAGAAATTTTTTCTAACTCGTCGATAGTACCTGGTTTACGCTCCTGCAAATATGCAAAAAATGGCTGGCTAACCGAAGATAATACCTTATCCCGTAGTAGTAAATCAACTAATTTGTCGTATGATTTGTTGACTTCTGCCAGTTCAACCCATCTATTAAATGTATTGCGTATGTTCGCAATGAATCCTGCAAAATCTTTTGGAGATTCAGGTAAAATTCCCTTAATTTTCAACCTACAGTGTTCCTCGTCCAGGTGAAACCTTCGTAAAAGCAAGGACTTAATAGCACCGTAGTTATTTGCTATCGATGGGTCAGCATTTTGAGAAGCTGTTAATGGTTCTCCAACCAAGAATTCATTTAACTTGAGTACCCATGACTCTTCAGGCAAATGATTTGTTTTGCAAGTCTGTTCAAAACGTGACAGGAACGATTAAAGGTCGTCCACGTTTAAGTTGAAAGTGGGTAATTTAAAGTTGTAGAAATGTTTAGTTTGGCTGGATGACGATCCATTTTGTGCGTTATTATTCTGGTTTGCATCAGCACTTTGTGCTTGTAATCTTGCTGTCTCCAATTTAATACGCGCCAATTCCATTTCTTGTTGTAAAATAATTTCCTCTCGTTTCAATTTATTCTCTTCTTCCTGTTTGGTAATTGCTCTTTGCTCTTCTCTTTCACGTTGAGCAATCTCTCTCAATCTATTTTCCTTGGCAATTTGCTTCATCTCACGTTCCTCCTCCTCTTTCTTTAATGCAGCCTTTTGTTCCTCTTCCTCTTTCTTTAATGCAGCCTTTTTCTCTGCTTCTTTTCTTTCACGTTCCTCCTCCTCTTTCTTTAATGCAATCTTTTGTTCCTCTATTTCTGCTTTATGTTTTTCCAGTTCTGCCTCAGCAAACTGACGAAGTTCTTGAGATTTATAACCATATTCCTTACCAATTTTAACGAAATGGTCTATAGTAAGCATTTTGACTTTTATCTGGTAAGTAATTATTGATAATTACTGATTAAAATAGTCAATAGTAGCTTCAGAGTAATTATTATACTTACTCAACTTAGGAATATTCAATATAAATAATCACAATAGTACTGAACTCTTATGTCTAAGTTCAACCAATAGACAATATTTTGTAACAATATTGTATCTAAGTACTAACTATATCATAAATAGTTATGATATCTGTTAACTGTAATGTAATTACATCACACAATTAATCTCAATATCCAATAATGTTGGGTATGATTCCTAGTAATTATATTGTTCAATGTACTAAGTCACTCTCTTAGTACTAGAAAAGTATATTAAATAATATACAATGGGTCTATTACCTCAAAGGTAGACTATAAGATTATTTTATTTGGTCAATATATATATTATATTATTATGCCCTAGGCATCTCTTATAAATTGCAGTGCTAATTTCTTGGACTATCACTGCATAATTATGCAATGTCCCATATTAACCTTAAATGTCAGAAAAAATTAATTAAATTAAATTACAAGTGTATTATTGAATATAATGTTATAGTATTAATGTAGTATTTAATATATATCATGAGTACAAACAAAACAATGATGCAACTAAAGGGTACAAACAATGTCAAGACGCAAACAAGACATTTTCACAATTAAAAATGAATTTATGAACTAAATAAAACAAGCGGAAGTGTCACACGGAAAACGAAGGGTCAAAGATTGACCCGAGGTCAACTGAATATGCAAAGTACACAAAAAAAAAGACTGCAAAAAATGATGACATCACAGGACTCATAACGGACAAACATTTAACAATCATAAAATAAATTGATAGTAAGAGTAGACTGGACGAAATAGTTAACGAACATGATACAAAACTGAATAAAAATGTGAACTTAGTACAAATAAAATACACCAGTTATCTACGGAACGGCACAGCTAACACAAATCGTCAAACGATAGCAGATCTGGACAGGTAGTCCAATGGCAAACCTCAATGGGGCTTCCAAAAATGCAATCGTTTAACTGCCCTAAGAAACGACCGAAATCAATTCAGGCATCGTGAGAGCCACAGAATCTAATTTCGGTTCATCCTCCCTACCGCCCACTAATTAACAACACATTAAGACAACAAAAAGTACATTAAACATAGGTAAAAACATGCCGATGTAGGCAGAGGGCATGGACTCAGTTAGCACTGTCACGTTATGGACAATAGTTATTGAGCTAAACTTATCTTTATTTGCTGCTTCACTTGATGCTCGTTGTCGTCGACGGCTAGGCCTGTGCCTTTGACTGTCTGCTCCTGTAGTCCATATCGTGTGTTTGCTTCAATGGCTCATGTTTCCCCTGGTTAGGCTTAGAGAACGACTTTGGTTTCTCCGACAGTTCACCTACATGAGAACTTGGCATCAAGATGTAAACAACTGTTCATCTTATTAACTCAGCAACTTGATATAAAATACATAATTCATAAGGTTGAATGGTGTAACGTGATTCAACGAATAATGCCTCCGGTTCGAGTCCTTCACAATTTAATCTGGATTACACACATACATAAACAGTTCAATTCACACATGAGGTACATGCATCAATCAATCAATAGCGTAGACTGCTGTTTTACGTGTCAATGTCCGTTTAAGGATACAATGCAGTAATTGTCGTCAGAACATCACAGCTATATGCACGCGCAGCTAGACATGGCTACCTGCCGACAGTGAGACTGTGAGTCTAATTACTTCGTATAAAGTAGACGATTATCTTTCTCCTTCCAAGGATTTAGTTAATCACTAACCTCCATAAGTTTCCTCTCATGTAGAGTTCTAGGACTGACCCTGGTCCATCATAAATGCACATATAAATGGCTATATCATGCCATTGAATTGGAAGGTTAACAAAACGCAGCTATTCAGCTTGGCGGTCAAGTAACAAAGGGTAGCGTCTCCTAGTTACCGACTGTGACCCAAACAACGCTAGACACGTCATAATCGATCGTGTATGGAGCGTTCAATAATTGAAACATCTATCGCAATATATTAAATGTCTTAACCTTTACAATTGCACGTCTGTTAACCTTTAGCAGACGGCGTTAATATCATATACCGTAACACATAGTCACTCTAAAATTAATGTAAGTTTTCAAGCTATAAACCAGTGTAAATGTCTATATGAAAATATTTATTTTTAAGTAATGAAAGTTTCAAACTTTTCAATCAGTGTAAACATAAATGAAAACACATTCAATTTATATTGTGAACACTTTTCAATCAGTGGAGATGTATATGTAAACAGACCCTATCTGTATTGTTAACTTTTTCATTTAAATATAAAGTAACTATGAAAGCTATTCTACTTAAATGTAAAGAAAGTTTTATCCCGAGGGATTAAATTTAATTCTCATCGAGGGTAAAGTATGAGTAATTGGGATGGTGGTATGGGAAGATAGGAACCCATAACTATGGGGTGGAAAACGCCATACTCAGAAGAGCGTTTCGTTCTATTCTTTTACCATAGTTATTAGTGGTACCAGCAGAAAGTATAATCTCTGGAACAAGAAGGGAACCGTGGCCTAAGCTTTAAGACGAAGGACCCACGTGGTAGACTCTCCTTGACATTTCTGGGAAACGAGCTACACCTGACAACCTTGATCAGAGTTGAGCTTGAGCAGAGTGAAAAGAACCAACCCATTAGAAGGAGCAGAACCGTCATTGGCAGCTAAGTTCAAATATATGTTGCCACTTGTAACATATTCTTGTAACATCTCACATTCCTTAAAGACCATGATGATAACTTTTCTTGATTCATAACTATTCAAATTATTTGCAACTGTTAAAACCTAAAGTATTTATTAAATTTTGTTATTTGTAATGTTACAAATTTAACTTCGATATAATCATTTTAAAGTTACTGCATGTGTGTCTCAGTCAAATTACTAAACACACTCTAAACAGAGCTATGCTAGAATAATAGAATTCCACTGAGTAAATCAGGGGTGGGGGTTTAAACGAGCTGAAAGTAATAAGTGCTTAAATCCTTCACAAAAGCATCGGCAGAATTACAGTTACCATACTCAACCAAAGCAGTATTGTTCTCGGTTATTCTGGATATCTTGTGAAAACTCCCTTTGTAATAGAAGTGTCATCACCCTTATATCTACATCTCTGCCAAGAGTAATCTTGTGCGAAGGTAGATACCTTTGAAGCCCATATTAGATACTCTTGAGTTTTGGCCACTGTTGGACCACTACTGCAATGCAGGGGAGGCAATACCGTCACATCCCTCCAAACAGATCGCCAAGCCACGGATACGCAAGCTACGAATAACACAACACACAAAAAGGCACAACAACCACAGGACAGCACCAAGCAGAAACAGAGCAATCAAGCCATGGGAACTGGAATCATTTCCTGTATTAATAAATGACTCTGTATAAAATAAACAAACGAGGAGCCCAGTCGAGCTACCTAATGATATCGACACAATCGTTATGAATTTTAATCATAACACCAACAAAATCTCAGTCATTCCCCCTACCCGAGAGCACGCAACTGTTGGTAACCAAATAGTCAACTGCTTGTGTGACACGGGTCTGGAATACGAAGATCTTGTCTCGCCATCTTTGGTAAATGTCCACCGGTACACTGATGAAACTGTAGACATACAGGGACCTCGGAAGAATATAGTGCCTATGGTTCATCCGGTTGCGGAAGTGGAAGTTTCAACCCGGGTTATCCTGGGAACAATTAAAGCCGCAGTGTTAGATGATTTAGTATATCCTCTGATTCCAGGGAGGAAATATATCTTCCTAGTACTCACTTCACAGAACCCCACGTCGACACAAAAGAGCGAGAACTCAGGACACGCCAATGAGGCCCCTGAGCTCTCATATCTAATCAATTCGAACATATCGAAGCTGAAGAAGGCCCAAAGTGATCACAAAACCCAAAAGCCTTGTTTTGTAAGGTTGTATGGCAATTTCTCCCATACTCCACAGGCACCATTTTAAAGAAAGAAGGGTTTAGTCTACAGATGGGTAGGGAGCAAGAGGCAGTTTTCCCAGTCTCCTATCGCACCCCCTGATGCAACAAATGCATAAGCCACAGTCACAACCCCATCGACGTGCACGCGTCTTATTGAGATATGTTTCCCTTGAACATTTCTGGCCAGGCATGCAACGGAATATTTGACAGTATGTGCAAGGTTCCTCGGACTGCAATAGTCTGGACAACCAGAATGGTGACAACTATCAAACAGCTACAAAGAAGAAGATAATTCTGAGCACACAACTGTAAAACAGGGAGAGAGCTAACATTTATGTGGCAATTCTTTTCAGCAAAGTAGAGCTGAAAAAAGCGCAAGCTGATGACGTAACATTGGCGCCCTGCTCCGAACAACGTCATATAACGCCATGGAACGAACGAGACATGGGAACCGACAATTAGTCCGGCCACTTCCGTTAAGATCTCGCATTATGAAAGCAGGATATTTGTTGCTGTCAGGGGAACATGTTCCAGTAGGAGCGACCATGAGTAACCTTAATGAGAATTACTTTTGGCCAAAGCAGTGAACAGATGTTCGCAAGTATGTCCAAAACTGCACCCACTGCCAACCCTGAAACTCAGTCGCTTGTCAAGCCCATAGCGAATGGGAATGCAAAAACTCTCTCACCCAGAACAACACTAGAGGAAAGAACAGACAGTAAAAATTATATTTATGGAACGTACGGATCTTTGGATATTTAATAAATATTCTGAAAATCCAAGGGTATTTGTCAAAAAAATTACTCTGCTATTCATTTAATCGTGATCAATCCGTCTTTTTCTCCATATTGTAGCATCTTTTTATTTCTTCCTAGCCCGTATTTTCTCTCATATTTGAACGCATCTCAGGTTTCATGTTGTTATTTCGCATGATCTATTAGAATGAATGCTGTCATCAAGTTATGTAGCAGAAAAAACACACCATAAGTACTTTCCGTCATGTTTTGGTCGGTTAGTTGCTCGTACCCAGCATGTTTTTAACAGGTGAAAAAAGAAGCATTTAATGATTCGTGCATAATCGCACCAGAAGTTCGAAGCCACCCAGGATACCTGGAGCATTTAACGGGGGGTGACTGAAGTCTGGAGCCCTCCCCTTAACTACGCCACTGCTAACATCTTCACTAACACATTATCTTTAATTTGTTTAAAGTATTACGTCTCAATTATTTGAATTCTTTCTTCGAGTAGCTTTATTACGTGTAACTGCTTTACGATGAATTATCAAAAGTTAAAAAATGCACAAAAACAAACTTTTATTTCACTTGTTCAATTTTACCTTCTGACAAACTAACGTTACCTCTGACAATGCACAAGGGAACCAGATCATGCTGCGTGTGTCATATTTTTCAGGATGATGAAAATATAGATCGACATATCGACATATGCCTCGTCCGTTCCCTCGTGTTAGTCACAAACGAAATATAACGGGATCTTAGCGTTGCACGAGCTGTATAATATGATTGTGACTAAAGGAATTAACTTCGAATTCCCTGAGTTCTATCATTTACGTGGGGTAAATGTCATCTTTCATTATGGACCGTTCATATACAAATGAGTCCTGACATTATTCTCTCTTCCAGTTAGTGGTGGCTTTACGGTCTTAGAAACTCTGTTCGATGACCTATCTCCTGGGTCCTACAATTTTGTTCAAGAGAGTGTCTTTAACTGTTTCACAGCCTTAAAATTAAAAAAAAAAATGATGATATTAAATCAGGCGTTAGGTAAACTTGTTCCATATCTTTTGTTACTCACACTGTCTATCAGTTCATACAACTGTAATTGTGGCGAGAGGTTTTATTTGGCTCTTGGATCAGTATAGTACTGACAATTACAGAAATAGAATTTCTGCAGAAAATGGTGAAGTCCCAGTGTCTGAGAGGACTACTGGTATCACAAATTAGTTACGGCTGTGAATGATCTGATCTCGAAACAATAGTATAGAGGAGACCGACATAAAGCGCCACCTCTGCTGTGTAACTAATTGTGATATTAAACAAAGCAAGGAAACAGATTTTTACTTAACAATGATAAAATTGACAAGTCGTTCAAAATACAATTTCCTTATATTTTATTTAGTATATATACACTATCTACTCTTGTGCTGAAAGGTGAATGTTGAAAAAAAAAAATGGAATGAAATGAATTGGTAAGTTTACATATGATTTACAAATATTTATATTTATAAATATTACAACACGTTTTCCAATTATAGGAACAAAAATTATATCAGCTGTGCTGTTAATTAAGGATATAACGTTTATCAGCTATGCTGTTATTTACGTATAATTTATCCACTATGATCTTATTATTGTCTCTTGCTACGCTAATTCACGTTTTCTTCATTGACAGTTCTATGCTCACAATGCCGACAGAAATGGTACTAATGTGTACTCATCTCTCTTAAGTCTGTTCTTCTTTGTTTGGTTCACACCACCGGCAGAGTATCGTTCCTTTAGCCCACCCAAGACTGAGGGGGACCAAAGATGTAGAGTCTGGTCAACCTCTATGCTCCTGCGGAGTTCCAGGCAGCGGGATTGACTCGAACATACGACCTCAGGTTTTTAGGACACAATTAAACCTGTAACAAAGCAAAAATAGGGGCTAATTTCTGTCCTCAAGCCCACCTATTTCTAGTGTGAGTGAAATGAGCGTGTCTCCGATGTATGCATGTGGGATGAATGACAACATGGCTCAGTATGATTTAGCAATAGCGAGACAAGACAGGTGTCTACTTGCAAAACATTCTTTCTGATAAACTAATACATGGATACATTCAATAATATAGATTCAATACATGAATACATTTTATACATGAATACATCCCATATATAAATCAATCAATACATGAATAAATCCAATAATATGTACACCTAGGTGTGATACAACAATGTCCTTCCCCCTATACTATATCACGCCCTCTCTGACAATAGCTGGTAACATATATCCTAACAATATTGTTATGTTCTTATGATAGGAGTATATGAGACGAGGACTGGTTGGTGATATATCAGGTTGGAGTTATAGGAGACAATAGATTGGAGTTAGATGCGACAATAGATTGAGTTATAGAAGACAATAGATTGAGTTAGATGCGACAATAGATTGAGTCCTGACAAGGACTGTTTTGGTTATATTGCAGTTGGTCTTATCTGAGACAATAGATTGAGTTATAGGAGACAATAGATTGAGTCCTAACAAGGACTGTTTTGGTTATATTGCAGGTTATAGGAGACAATAGATTGAGTCCTAACAAGGACTGTTTTGGTTATATTGCAGTTTATAGGAGACAATAGACTGAAGTTATAGACTGACAATAGATTGAAGTATAGGAGACAATAGGTTGAAGTATGAGTCCTATTAGTCTTCGTCTATTCAATCATAATAGGAAATACAATCATTATACTTAATTCCCCCCAAGATACAATCAGTAACCTGACAGGTAGTATAAATGACACACAACAAATACCAACGGTTATCGTAAAAATATTTACCCTCCTAAGATTTTAAACTGGCCAGGTTTTGACGCGACTTAGTGAAGTAGGTTGCAGGTCGATGCCCTCAGGTAAGTTACCATAAATCAAGGTGACAGCTTCTCCCTCTTCAGTCTGTATCTCTGGCGTCAAGTTCGGGGTTGCGTGGTTAGCATAAAATCCGCCCGATTATATAGTCAAGTAACTACTTGAGGAAAGCTTTCGGTTGGTTCCTGGCGGAGCAAGTTGATTGGTTTCCTCCGGTTTTGTACCTGGTCTCATACAACCTAATTTTATTCAGTTTTCATCGGCCATCTTGCGTGAACAAGATGGCCGTTAATTTAATCTGTCTCAGAGACTGGTGAACGTTGATCGTTGATTGGTTGAAGCAAATCTGTATCTCGACATAGTGATTAACAAAGTAGTGGGTTACACTTCGTTTCACGACAGTAATGTTTTCAGTACCTGACTTTCAGTGTATAAAACTGACGCATATTTTTAGATGTTCTTGCTTTAACTACGGCCTTGAGTAATTTTTTGTCCCTTTTCACAGCGCTTAATGAGAGTTTACATGATGCATTTAGGAAGATTTTTCAGTGCAGTCTCTACATAACGGAACGTCGCACTTAAATCGCTGACAAAAGAAATTATGTAAGCGCTTTTCGCAAATTTCATTGGGTAGGCTTGCTTAGGCTAGGAAAGATGTCTCTTTTTCTGCATTCACAAAGCCCAAGAAGGATCTAAGTTTATGCGCACCTATTTCTTCATGGTTCATTTTAACTAGTCCCTGAACTTCAAAGTTGGCTGCTTCACCATCGCTAAGGGGATTGTCGAAGTCATCATAAAGAAGCGTAAACACATCAGAGATATTTTTAGCTACTTTTGACCGTCTTCCCCGTTAAAGGTAAGCTTTAAACGTTTCAACAACATACTTTTGTTTCCCTTTCAGAACTGAGTATTGTTCATTGTGAAACATTTTCCTTTTTATGCGGCTTGTGTCGCAAATTGCACTGACTTCACAGTTTGAGAAGTGACAGTCTCTCCCTTTACGTCTGGAATGTCAAGTCTTACATAAACAATGGCTGGGTTCATAAAGATGAGTAAAGTTACAGCCGTCATTACAGTACAATGTACCATCTTTCTATTGTAAAGATTTGCTAAATGCATGATTTTTTTTGTAGCCGACGATTCGACTTTACAGGTAAGACAGCCTCAAACGCCTCTCAAATAAACAAAATACTGTTTACATATGGATCGCCAACTAATGTAACAGAAAATAGGGAAGCAGGAGTATGCGTCAAATAACGTTATCAAAAATTATCAGTAGTAACAGGGAACATTTTTAAGTAACGCTCATGACGCTCAATGTGAGCAACCCTGAGCCCATATCAGTAAGGAATAAGCAATTGGTACAGACAGATACCTTCACATACCTAGGAAGCATAGTAACACCAGACGGCGGGGCAGGCAAAGACATCAACATCAGAATGAATAAGGCAAGAACAGCCTTCTTTAGCCTAAATAACATCTGGAAGTCCTCGCAATACAGCGCAAGCACAAAATTAAGATTATATCAGAGCTGTGGGCTTTCTGTGCTTCTCTATGGTGCGGAATGCTGGAGAGTTACAGAGAAGGAAATGTCGAAATTGTCCTCTTTTCACACAACATGCATAAGAAAAATTCACCGAATCTTTTGGCCGAATACCATCACTAACCAAGATCTGCTTACTCGTAGCAAGCAAGAGGACATGCACACCATCATAGCTGGCAGACGCTGGAGCTGGGTTGGTCATGTCCTCAGAAGAGACCCCGATGCCATCACAAGAACAGCTATGCTTTGGACCCCTGAAGGAAAACGAAAAAGCTTGGGGGAGTCACGTGAACTCCATAATTAATTCCTGCTTTTACCTGGTTGGCTGCATGCAGGAGGCTCTCACAATGAATTGATGGCATGCCAGTGGAACTGACAGGTGGATCTCTGTGCAGGACGTGACGATTCCTTAGAACAGCCCAGAACCAGAGCACATTATTTCAGCTCTGCATATTTGAAGATACTCCCATGGATAGAGGGGAATGCACTGTATGCCACCCCCTACCCCTTTCATCTTGAAACAAGATGTGATGAACCTTTAAGAGGATCCAAGCCTCAACAGAGTACTCAGGAAAGAAACTGGAACTCATGACGCCTGCTCAACAAGCTTTGGAATGACAGAGAAGCCGCAAGTTGAGCTTACATCTACAATGTATTTAATGTCAAGAATTCTTCAATTTGGCATTGGATGTGAAAAAGCGACAAGCTCAGTAGCTTTAGTTAAACAACAACAACAACAACTCCTACTACTGCTACCACTACTACTGCTGCTGCTACTACGACAATAACAAAACAGCAGCATTTTAAATACCATTATTAGGAAGTGTATCACAAAACGCATCAATTAGACTACGTTACCCACCCCCTCCATTGGGCACCTGAATGTTTCATACTGACAGAAATCACGCATAACACGCACGCCATAAATATCAACCGCGGGTAACTCCAACTTTATGACACATTATCCAATCACACCGCGTCGGTAAAACTGTCAATCAAGGACAAGATGGAAACACAATTAGCCTGATACAAAGATTTTATGGATACACCTATTATCTGCAGAGGTTCAGTACTCTAACATTTCAAACATGGTATCTAATACTTGATCATGTGCCTTAATATAACCAACGGACCTAGTGGCTAGGTTAAACAAAACGCGGTAAAACAGGGTACAACTTTTTGTTGATAATTGTATTTTTCAGCGTTCCTTCTATTTACTATCCCACTCTTAACACACTTTAACATGACACATAATTAATATGAACACAATGACACACAGACTAACATACGAGCTAGAAAGATAAAGGTAAATTAGTAACATAGTAGATACTGCCCTAGGAGAGTGATGTGTTAGAGACTTCATTATACTAGGTTAAGCTTTATGAGGTGGGGTCACCAGTTCCCTTCCTCTCTGTCTTTGTCTTCCATATCTCACAAGCAGAGTCAGGTACCCATTTACAGCGGAGCCTAATATGCCCGACTGAAAAAAAAAACATACATGTTAAGAATGGATGAGGAATTTGCACGAATTCAGAACTCGTTCTAGGGTTAAATTTTTTCAATAAAGATATGAGAATTTATAAACTTGACTTTGTTTTCCTTACTTTCAGATTTGGTTTACATTGTTGGATAGTATGGTACCCACTCTTCGTGTCTAAATATTTCTCCTTTCAAAATACTCAAATATTGACTAACGTTGTCAAATGCTGGAATGAATTGGTATCAACGGAAGAAACATTTTGGCTTGCCCGATTTGCGAAATTTTTAATAAACACTATGTACAGATTCTCAACGTCACAATACAAGAATGGCATGTATGTTCCACATCAATTCTACAGTCTTGCTTTCTATAAGTTCGACTTTCTTCAATTATATCATGTCTTCTCATATAACAGCCTGTCAATAATGTGCTTATATTTCCACTGATCCAAATTGTCTTTATTCAAATTCTCAGTATACTTCTATATATGTTCATTTATTCTTTTCCATTATCATCGGAGAAATGGCTTCCGGGCACGACTAGGTTCGCTTATTTCAATCCATTATCGGGGTATTTAGCCTCCCAAAGAAAGAACCAATTCTATTTCTCTGTAATATATTTCTCTTACAATTTTCCGTTATCGGGGATTTAGCGTCCCGACCTATCATTTACTTTCATCTATTTATTTGACCACATTTCCATTCATCTGGGAATTATCATCCCGCAATCAATATTCATTTTGAAGTTTGGCACCTTATTCTGCTTATACTCGTAGTGTAAAGCACATTTTGCTTACCACATTCTCTGATACATCCACTGAATGCATACTTCGTTGGCTGACATACCAGCCATAGGAAGAAACACATCTATACGCTATGACGTCACACATCCAACTACTTTTCGCCAGCCCTTGGTTACTCATCTCATAGTAACTGCACTCTTGCCTCTCTTACATTCAGGTGGAGTATGACATGGTGTTAATGACTGTAGTTAATATCGTCAAATTAGTTGTTTAAATAGTAGCGGAAGTCATTCTGCGTGTTTTAGAATATGAACTGCATTAAACGGACGATTTTTGGGGTTTATTCGCGATAAACTAAAAACTACGCTCTGAGCGTTGCGCTGGCACGGCGCGTTTAATTTTGCAACGCTCAGAGCGTTGGTCTGGAGGGGAGTATCGATTTGAGTGAATAAATCGGCCTAGTTACTGCAAATGTAACGACCTCCACTCTTTCATTCATATTCATCCGAAATACCTATGGGGATAATTCAAGAAATTTCGTCCAAAATCAAACATCCGCTATTATTAAGGATGGGAAGAAATTGCGCGTCGATTAAACAGGCCTGCAATTTAGTTCCGCGCCCGAAAAAAGCGCCATGAAAAATATTGCAACTTTTGATGGAAAAGATGAGACGTAACGCCACGCAGGGATAAGACAACTCATAATGTGTCGGTAGCTGATTATGCTGTTTTACTTGTAGTAACATTGTATATTGTTGAAGCTATTTCATGGTGTGATTTCTATCGCGGCAAATTATTATTAACACCGAGTTTTTGTCACACCATGTCGTACTCCAACTGAATGTAAGAGAGACACGATTGCAGTTACTATGAGATGAGTAACTAGGGGCTGAGGAAAAGTAGTTGGATGTGTGACGCCATAGCGTTTAGATGTGTTTCTTCCTTTGGCTTGTATGTCAGCCAACGAATTATGTATTCAATGGATGTATCAGCACATGTGCGTGTTTTGATGTTATTATCACAATTTGTGTGACGATTCGCTTGTTTGCGTTTTTCGTTGTTATTGCTAGAGAAATTTGTCATGCTTTTTATTTAGCCTACATTTTCTAAGTCTCCTAACCAAATAATTGTGTGAAACTACTTTGAAACATTGCTGACATTGATAATGATTGTTTGGTAGTCACAGTTTGTTGTCAAAATACAGAATCGGTGCAGAAAAGCACATTAGATTTAGTTGATCAGTGGGCGTTGTCATATTCTGACCGATCAAAAAGCAACAAAACTAGAACTACCGTAACATCTAATCACTAGACCTAGGTAGAAGATGAAGCTAGGGATACTATTAAAACATTAAACAAGTGTAAACAAGTTTTTATATAACGTTATTCTTGTTTATTTGTTTGAAAATTACGTATTGCACGATTGCATAATTTTTTTTTTCTTACAAGGGACCACAGTAAAAACTGGTGTGAATAACACTAAATGTACTGTATACCGAACACGTGTGTTAGTACTACCAAAGACGTTATATATTACAATTCTCTATCCATTTCCATACAGTTTGGTTTATAATAAGTACATGTTCACAAAAAAAAAAAAAGATTAACATAAAATGTACACTAAAAGACAGTACACTTTCACCGTTTAGAATTTTTCAATAAATAATTATGGCACAGGGTGGAAAATAATTATGGAGTCTAAGAGTTAAGTAATAACTCGAAGACGAAGTGATAGATAGTTTACATGTAATTTTTAGTTTAGTTTTTTTTTTAATACGTACAGCGACAAGATTTAAAAAAATAAATAAAATCCGTACATTTACAGAACATGCGATAAAGTAGCTGTTAATGAATTAGTCACATTTCAGTTCACTGGCTTTTTTCCCCACCCATTTACATCCCATTTTCATGCCAGGAGTTGGAGTCCCTAAGAGGTATGGTGTTTGCTTCGAATTCTAAAGGTATTGGGTTCGATTCCCAGTTGAAGGAATATAATTTATGGAGATTTTTTTCAGAACCAGTGGTCCTAATGATGACATACTCCCACTGGTCTCTTGGGTAGTGGAGATCAGACGCCTACTCAGATAAGAGCGAAAAAATAGGAGGTCCTATGTGCAAGTTGCGCACGTTAAAAATCGCACTGAAGTTGGAAATCGTAAAGAGTAGGCCATACGACAGCTGCCCTGGCACAAATGATAAAAATAATATACCCACCACAAAAATATTTACAGAATGTATGATTCCTAGAATCTTTATAGGATACACACATTGGGATTCTCGCCGGTGCTACGGAGTTCGTGCACTGTGCTGAGATCCTCCTTGTTTGATCTAATGGAGGAGATTGGAGCACTGATGGAGTTGTCCGTGTCCAATGAAATCAAAATCAAACCAAACCATGCCATTTTTGAGGCGTAGGTCTCTAACGTCATAACCAGTACATCCAGATAAGTACGTCCAGATAAGTGACCACATGAGAACTTGTGCTGCCACCGGACATGCAGCAGAAAAAGGGCACAATAATTAATTTACCGCCATGTTTTGGCGGGTGACTTACTCGCTAAACGAAGATCTGTTTCTATACGCAATATCTCTCTTATATCTCGCGTCCATTCTGTCTCACTTTCTTTAGCACAGATTACAAACATAAAAACACACATACCATTTTACACAACACATAAGTAGGCAGTAATTAAAAGTCTTGGAAATGTTCTTTCAATTTATAATGATCAACTGTAAGTATTCCCCATATGTAGAATAGTAGTAATGAAATGTATGTTATCAACAATGAAGTGGTCCCACCAGCTTTAAGGGAAAATGCGGAAAAGGCGCTCATAGTATCTTGAAAATTACTCTAAACATTCATTAACAAAACGCGCATGTCTTCAGTCCTTTCATGCCAATTTTTGGGAACATAGGAAACGGCGCGCACTTCACCGTGAATTTCAAGCTAAACTAAGCAGTGATTAAGAGAGCACATAGACCTTTCTTTTCTGTTTTTTTTTAACGGCGCGTTGACCACTGACCACAAGTCCATGATAAATCTGACTTCACAGATCCAATACATTTGAAGTGGAATGGGGAGGAATGAAATGACCATCATCATGTAGCATGTCCTTTGCAGAACGTCGCTCTCATCACATCCCGCCTGAATGATTCTCGATCTCTAGCCAGCCCTCCTGCCTCCTCCATTGTCATGTTCAAGGTGTCTTCAATGTCCTGTGTCCACCGTCGTCTTGGTCGGCCCCTGCCTCGCCTTCCAGGTACCACACCCTCCATCACTGCTCTCTCTAAGCCACTATGGCGTTTAATGTGGCCAAAATATTTCAGTTTCCGGGACATGATATTGTTTATGAGCCAGTTTTCCTCGATGTTCAGGTCGTGTAGGATGTCTATTTTTCTTCTTCTTGGTCCACGATATTCTGAGAATTTTTCTGTAACACTTTGCTTCAAAAGATTCGATTTTTTTCTTTAATGTTTGTGTAATGGTCCATGATTCACATCCGTACGTTGCCATGGGAAAGATGCACGTTCTCAGAAGTTTTACTTTTATTAATTTGCTGGTGTTATGCCATAGGTTCTTCATTTTATTTAGCCTCTGCATTGCTTTGGCCAGACTCCTTCTAGCCTCCTTTGAGCAGTCTCCTTTGTTGTTAATTATGGGGTCAAGATATTCAAAATTTGTGACATTTTCAATTTCCTCATCATTGATGGTAATTTTTGGTTGGCATCTTGTTTTATCTGTGGACATTATTTTTGTTTTTATTGTGTTCAGTAAAAGGTTCTGATCCTCATTGTGTCTTTTGACAGACAGGATTAACTGTTCTAGTCCCTTGGCACTGTTTGAAAGAATAACTGTGTCATCTGCGTACTTGAGTTCTGGGATGAAATGACCACGTGAGAATTAATGCTGTCATCAGGACACACAGCAGACAGAGCTTAACAATTATTCTCCTATTCTACCTAGTCCCCGGGTTCTCTACTGTACCACAGAAAGGCATGCGTGCCCAATTCTCAGGCTTCGAAAATAAGTCCGCTCGTTCGTTTGTTTAAGCATGTATTAAGGGGCGACTAACACGAGGTAGTGTATGGAGCTAGCAACGTGATTCAGCTGAGCAAGTTGCTACAGAAAACCTCCGCTGTAGCAGCTTACGATTGCTTTGGTGCTGGCGTCCTGAGCTACTGTAGGACAACCCACGTGACACATGATCCGATATAGTTAAGAAACGTGGTTTTTCATTCTCACTATGTTTATACTTAATTGCTACCGGACCCAAAAATGATAGATGCCCCCAGGATTCACCGAAAGGGGGGGGGGGGGGGGGGGGGGGGGGGATGATGAATCCACAGGCGCCTCATTGGAATCGACCAGACCCGTTACACGGACTTCGAGCTCTGAACAACGGCTGGAATTTCCATGTGCCTGCGGTTGGGAATGCTCTACTCAGAGAGGAAGGAAAATCCACCGAACGAAAAGGGGTGTGGGAGGTCATCAGGGGGAGATCAATAGCGCTCTGTCTCGACGGTTAAGACGTTAGAAGAACGCAGCCAGGAGTCAATTCACAGTGCTGAGTACATTCAAGTTGATCTGCCACATGATGATCTCACACACTTCTTGGACGGGAAGAGAGATGCTATCAAGTTTCCACCTGCCAGTGCAAAAGGGCTTTGGGAACAGCTGGACAAAGCCTTGGCAAAAGAGTTGGATAACAACCTAAAGCAGATAACTTTGGAGAAGAAGCTGGAAATCTTCGGCGACATAATATATCTGCACTGTCGCAAAGTGTTCGGAGTGAGGGAGGCAAGGGAAAGTAACCCACCACGAAAAAGTAGAAGACAAATTAAAATAGAAGAAATCAGGAAACAGAAGAAGCATGCCAGAAAACTGTTCAAGAACGCAGTTGCCACAGAGAAGGAAGGGTTACGACAGGTTTGGGAGCACCTGAAAGGCCAACATAATGCCCTCTGTAGAGCAGAAAGGTTGTGCAGGAAGAGAAGAAAGACTCGAAGGGATAGGGAAAGATTCTTTAGGGAGCCCTTCAAGTTTGCCAAAGAACTGCTGGATCAGCTACGGTCGGGTACGCTAAACATCAGGAAAGAAGACCTGGAAGAACACCTTAGAATGACATATTCAGATGGTCGTAAAGATGAGCCGCTCAGCAGCATGGCAGGCCTTAAATGGCCGAGTAAGCCAGGAGCTGAATTTAACACCAAGCCCCCAACGGTGCAAGAGATAGAAAGCATTGTCCAGAAAGCTCGGTGCAAGTCAGCTCCAGATCCTAATGGTGTTCCATATGTGGTGTATAAGAGATGCCCTGAGGTGCTCAAACGACTGCTCCGTTTACTGAAGAATGCGTGGAAAACCCAGCTTGTAAGCAAGGAATGGAGAAAGGCGAACGGAGTCTACATCCCGAAGGAACAACATTCCACAGACATCAGTCAGTTCAGGCCAATCTCACTACTCAATGTGGAAGGGAAGATATTCTTCTCAGTGACGGTGAAAAGACTCACTACATACCTCCTGGCAAATGGGTACATTGACACTACCATTCAGAAAGGAGGTATTCCAGGTACACTAGGATGTCTAAGGCATGCCACAATGATCTGGGAAGCAATCCAAAAGGCAAAGTCTGACAGAACAAACCTCCATGTAATCTGGTTGGATCTAGCGAATGCTTATGGATCCGTTCCACACCAGGTGTTGTGGCAGGCCCTAGAAATGTATCATGTTCCACAAGAGATTGCAGCAATGCTGAAGCTGTATTTCGCAGGGTTTTCTGTCAGATTTTCAACCAGAGAGTACACAACGAAGTGGATTGGCCTTGAAGTTGGAATTGCGATGGGATGTACCATCTCTCCGACACTATTCGTGATGGCTATGCAGGTAATCCTCAATGCGGCTGAAGGAATGGCTATAGGTCCAAAGCTCGGTGGAATATGTCACATGCCACCGCTCAAAGCATTCATGGATAACACAACAATTCTGCCATCAGATGAACATCAGACCCGGAGGATGTTAGAACGCCTGGATGAACTAGTCAGCTGGTGCAGAATGAGCTTCAAACCCAAGAAGTCGAGAAGCCCATCAGTCATGAAAGGGAAGATAGCAGAGATCATATTCATGGTTTCCAACCAAAGAATCCTTACTGTCATTGAGGAACCTGTTAAAAGTCTTGGCAGGGTGTACGATGCCTCATTAAAAGACTCGAAGGCAGTGCAACGGGCCATAGAAATGGCAGACAGAGGACTACATATAACAGACCAAAGCAGACTGGTGTCTCCAGTTCATGTTGATACCGAAGTTGCTGTGGCCACTGCTTATATATGAAATAAGCACAAGTACAGTGGAAGCTACAGAGCAGAAGGTCAACAAGTTCATGAGAAAATGGCTAGGGGTACCACCAGGTCTGTCAGATGTAGCATTGTACTGCAAAAAGTCAAAACTTCTGCTTCCTTTCAAGTCAGTTGTTGAAGAGTACAAAGTTGGAAAGGCAAGGCTTGCAACGATGCTACGCGAGTCAGCTGATGACGTGGCTAAGTCCATTCAGCCCACACTGAAAACGGGAAGGAAGTGGAGAGTGGAAGAAGCTGTTGATGCTGCCCAAGAGTCACTCAAACTGAGGGAGGTAATCGGATACACACAAACGAATAGACGGGGATTTGGTCATGGAGACATCAGCTGGTGGTCCAAGGTTTTTAGCAGGGAGCGCAGATACATGGTAGTTCAGGAAATACGATGAGCTGAGAATGATAAGAGGTTGCAAAAAGCAGTGCAGCAGGTCCAACAAGGCCAGTGGACTACATGGGAAGAGCCCTGCAGAGGTTCTTGACATGGAATGATATATGGCATATGGCACCTCTTAGCTTCGTTGTTAGATCAATGTATGACCTGCTGCCGTCGGCCACCAACCTTGTGAAATGGGGAAAGTCGGATGATGAGCAGTGCCCCCTGTGCCATAGAAGGCAGACACTCGAACACGTGGTCTCAGCGTGTAAGGTGTGATTAGAGCAAGGGCGATACACTTGGCGCCATAATAAAGTGCTAAATGAGCTTGCTGCGACAATAGATCTGGCAAGGATGAAGGCGAATAGCAAACCCAGGCCGAGCACCGCAAATACATACTTTCTGAGGGCAGGAAAGTCAGCACACCCCAAACCGAGTAAACCTGGTAGCGGTTTACCATCTCTTCTTGACTGTGCAAACGACTGGGAGATGGCGGTAGACCTACGTGGACGAGGGGCATACCCAGAGAGTATCAGAAAATCGCGGAGACGGCCGTTATAGTACTTTCATTCTTCAGCAACGCTTCAGGTCATACTGATTGAACTGACCGTGCCATTTGAATCCAGATTAGACGAGCAACATTCGTTCAAAGCGGCCAAGTATAGTGATCTGGACGCGGATCCGAGACACGATGGTGATAAGGTTGATATATGTTGGATTTTTATTCCCGTTAATGATATCCACCAAAAGATAGATATAAGTGGATGGAAGCAGACATCATCATCATCATCAGTTGATAAGATCTCTATGGTGTTGTTTGCTCCACTGTAGTGTATGGAATGTCAACTTGACCTACGCAGTGGTGTGTAGACATGGATTGAGTGTATAATGTGCGAATGATGATAAAGGTTCGTGGTGTTGACAAAAAATGTTCTTTTCTCACACTCATGTATGGCTGGAAGTCATCGACACCAACGACTGTGTACCTTTTCTAAAGTTTAATTGGACGTACACACTCGACAGCACAGATAGTGACAAATCACAGGTTGCCATAATACATCATAGTACAGTGGATAAATGGTCTTGCAATGTTACATGGGCACTCATGTAGAATAAGTGTATAATGGACTGTCAGTAGCCAAGCACTCAGTATCGCCCATACATATATCATCTGACTTCACTGACTGAGCACGTCAGCTTATAAACAATATTTCAGATGGCTTCTAAACCTAATCTCGTCTAGCGACGATTCTTCAACATAATGTTCAGCACATATTTTTCCATATAATAATATTGAACCGCTAATAACGGGTTCTCATGTGTAGCAGTGATCTCTGGACTAAACAAGCGATAATACGGGCATCCCTTTTCTCTTCTTGAAAGTCACTACATGTTTTGGTTCCAAGATGGCTTCACTCGTGAGCTGTCACTCACGTTTGGATACAGATAATGAATCTGTCCTAAAGTTAGTCATTCATAAAACATTTCATTGCTCTGTAGATTTGATCATGAACAATTGACTGCAATCTACAGGATATAGTGCTGCTAGGAATCGAAGTCGTTTTCATCGAGTCAAATATATTCTCTTAGACATTCAAATCGTAACTATCGAAAATGGTGGCTTCGATCGAGAGTTCATAAGAGTATCTTTGATTACCTTGGTATAGGAAATATGAAACTGCCATTCCTTGGCAATACGACTAAACACTGGGGTAAAGCATACACGATAGGTTTAGACGACTATCACCTTCCCCACAAATACTGAGATCACTTTTTCCCCGGCGACAGGCCGACATGGAAAACACACAGTCCCTATCAGGACGAAGCCAAATCACACCACTCTCTAGCGACACATCCGCCGAATAACCTTCGACCTCTCTAGAGACAACAGAACATATAGTTCGACTAAGATATGTAAAGATATACAGATATAAGACAGACTCGTCCTACTCAGACAAACAATACACATAAATTCAGGCCATAGATATTCTGAAGCAAGAACAATCTATTATTACCCAAACAACGAATAAATCGCAGTAAAATGGATTTATCCGCGGAGTTTGATCGAAAGAGCCGACACAACTTTCAAGGGAAGTAACTCAATAATGACTTTCCCTTAAGCACTAAAAAATTACCTATGTATAATATTGTAAGATATCAAAGACTGCACGTAACAGTCTTACCACACCTCCCGGGAAAAAAAAAATGGAACATTTTTTTTTTTGAAATACATCTAGGAGCAACGTACAATAGGCTCACAACGCATGAATAATGCGCAGATGAAAATATCAGGAATACCTATAACGCCTAATATGAGGCTAAGTCGACTTATGGAGCGACTGTTGAGAATGTGTCTCATAAACTGAGAGAAATTATTTCTCTACAAGTATATTTTTCCAGGAAGGTGTCATCAAAGTATAATACAATTCTGGCAATTACACAATGCCTAAAAAATTCATATCATCATTTCACATTAGATATCTTAAATCTATGATTTATGAAGAAAAAAATCATCAAAGCACAGCGGTGAATAAACATCAATGAACCGCTATGTAGTGATACAATCATTATATTATTAAATTACAAATGTGTATCTATCATGATATAGAAAAGGAACTACTATAGAACTAGACATATCAAGAAGTCTAAGCCCTAATAGTTATGTGGAATCATGTGGGCATCTTGACAGAATGCCTGCCATCACATTATCTGATCCACGAATAGCTCGCACAGAGAAATGAAAAGGTTGAAGAGCAATTGCATATCGAGTAGACCTCGAGCTCTTCAAATTCTTACTCTGTATAGCAGTAAGAGCTTTTTGGTCGGTTTCTACTATGAAATGTGCGCCTAGAAGGAATCTCTGTAGTTTGAGGATCGACCAAACCATAGCTAATAGCTCACGGTCTAAAACCGAATAATTCCTTTCTGCCGCATTAAGTTTTCTGGAAATATACATTACAGGATGCAGAGTTCCAGAGTACTCTTGCATTAGTGCCGCTCCAATCCCAGTGGATGAAGCGTCACTACGAAGAACGAATGTCTTATCTTTAGTAGGTAGCACTAAAATAGGTGGTGTTGAAAACAATGTTTTAATCTTATCCAGAGAGTATTGGCATTCCTGAGACCAGTGGACCACATTAGGCGAACCTTTCTTTAGAAGTGTTGAGAGAGGTGCCATGATAGAGGATAGATTCTGAATGAATCTGCCATAAAATTGAATAAGACCTAACAGACTTCTCACCTGTTTTTTTAGTCTTAGGGATTGAGATGTTAAGTATCTTACTAGTATTATGGTCCTCTGTCTTTAGGAAACCATGACCAACTCGGTGGCCTAGGAAAGAAATTTCGCTAAAACCAATATAGGCTTTAGAGGGTTTCGCTGTCAGGTTGTGCTCACGCAAAGTAGACAGCAATTCATCTAACCCCGAATAGTGATCTTCCCAAGTATCGCTGAAAAGACAGATGTCGTCTAGATATGCAATGACATCTGACCGATAAGATAGGATTCGGCGCATCATGCGTACGAATGTAGCTGGTGCGTTCATAAGACCGAAAGGCATAAAATTCCATTGGAACAAACCTCTAGGTGTTGAAAAAGCCGTGAGAGGTTTGGCGCGTTCAGATAAAGGAACTTGCCAATATCCTTTAGACAAATCAAGTTTAGTGAAAAAATGAGATTTGGAGAGTCGAGTAAGTAGCTCTTCCAGTAAAGGCATAGGTTCGGCATCGAACTTAGTTACTTGATTCAATTTTCGATAGTCAACGCAAAGACGTATGTTATTGTCTTTTTTACGCACAATAACCATCGGCGAAGAATATGCAGAGGTGGATGGTTCGATTATTTTCAAATCTATCATCTCATCCAACTCTTTCTCGACCTGTGCTTGAAAATGTATAGGTATAGGATAAGGTCTAATCCTAATAGGAGTATGGTCAGTTAGAACAATGTCATGTTGAATGACATTCGTTTGTCCAGGGATGTCAGTGAGTACATCCTGAAATGTTTGCAACATAGTTGAAACTTGTCGCTGTTCTCCTAGAGACAAATCAGGAGAGACAGTAACGTTCTTCCATGATTCACTGGAATGAAGTGGGATCATTGGAAGAGGAAGATTTACATCTGAAAAACTTGTTTCCTCATCCTGTATCACGGACAGTGATGAGTAATGACCATGTGGTACTGGAGAATTGTCCGTTGCTTGGAAAATGGGTTGCAAATAATCCGGACGTTCATGGAATTCAGTAAGCATATTGATGTGGAAGGTTTTATGCTTCCCATCAATATCGACAATATAGTCGACATCGGAAATTTTCGATATTATATCGTACGGACCTTTCCAAGAAATAAGTAATCTGTTTTCCCTACAAGGTAGTAATACAAATGCTTTGTCACCAGGACAAAGTTGTCGTAAGCATCTCTTCTTATTGGCAAATTGCCTTGCCTTCTGTTTCGCAAATTCAGAAGAAGAAGTTGCTAATTTGCATGCTTCGATAATCTTTTGTCTCAACGCGATGACATATTCGTAGGATGACTTTGTGTCATCGTCAATATTGTCAGATGTTATGAGATCGTGAAGCAACGACATAGGGCCACGCGGACGCGCGCCAAAGACGAGTTCAAAGGGAGAAAATCCCGTATGTTCATTGGGTACCTCTCTGTAAGCGAAGAGGGCCGCAGGTAAAACTCTGTCCCAGTCCTGAGGATGATCCTCAGTTATCTTCCCCAGTAAGTTTTTAAGTGTTCTATTAAAGCGTTCGACCATACCATTAGACATTGGATGGTAGATACTACTTAAAGATCTATCTATCTGCAGAGTAGACATTACTTGAGACATGGTATCTGATATTAGTTGGGTGCCATGGTCTGACAATATCTCTCCGGGAACCCCAGACGAGAAAATATAAGCCAAAGAGCATCTGCAATATCAGCAGTAGTAATGCTCTTCAGAGGAATAGCCTCTGGCCAACGTGTGCACATATCAACACACGTCAAGATAAACTGATGTCCTCTGGCAGACTTGATCTTAAATGGACCAATTATGTCTATGGCCATTTTTTGGAACAGCCGAATAGGAATGTCCGCCGCCTGAATGGGTGCAGCATGCCGTGGACCTTTGGATTTAACTTCCTGACATACTTTACAAGATCGACAATAAATACGTATGTCCTTGTTTACCAATGGCCAAAAGAAAGCCGCAAGGACTCTTGACTTAGTACGGGAAAAACCCATGTGTCCAGCACACTGAGAGTCGTGAGCGTGCTGCAAAATTTTAACTCTCAAATTCTTGGGAACCAGGATTTGAGAATGACTTGACGTAATGGAGTCTTGAACCATACGTACAAGTACGCCATTCTTCTTTGTAATCCACGATTTACGACTTGTGTCTTTATTCGGATCACCTTTAGTTGCAAGAATGAAGAATTTCTTCAGAGTGGGATCATCTTCTTGCTGTTTTATAAACGAGTCACGAGAAATTACCAAGGGATTATCTTGGTTATGCACTTCATTATTTTCAATAGATGAAGTTTGAGGCATATTAAGAGCCTGAGCTCTAGTGACTACAGCGTTAGCAATCTGCATGTTTTGCCTTTCCCACGTGGAAATTTGTTGCGGAGTGCATTCTTTGACTCCATGAATGCGACCGATGATGAGGTCAGCGATCGGATTCGGAAGAAGACATGCGTGTACATCTCCTGTAAAGAAAGGAGTAGCAATCCTAATGATAGCAGTAGAGTATTTCTCTAATGTGCCGCCAAATGTTACACATTTGACTACTTGTCCAGTGGCACGGGAAGGATCTACGAGTGACTGCCTAACACCAATTGTGGTGCATCCAGAATCAAATAGCACAGAGACTGGATTGTTATTCACTAAACCCTTATGTAAGACAAGAGAACCTCTTCCATCATGCGCGACTGATGCCGGAAGAGCAGGAAGAGGATGGCCACAGCTTAAAGTAGACACTGTGGTTGGCTCAAATAGCGTTTTGCATTGGGGCACTGAGATGCTCTCCCAAAATCAAAAGCGGCACATGCCATATTACTAGCATCATTATTATCTTTGCTCTGTTTATAGGCTTCATTGGACTCTTGTTGTGCAGAGTTTGCCTGAAAATGTGGTTTATGTCTTTTGTATTGAGATCTACCTCGGTTATTATCACCTCTGTAGTTATTGTTACCTCTATTGTAACCCCTATTTGGGTTTGAGTCATAGTTCCCTTGGTTACCATTATCATATTCATTATAATGAGTATCTCTGTAATTATGATCTTGTTGACTCCAAGACGGATAACCCTGATAGTTTCTATAATTACTTCCTCTACGGAAATTCCTATAATTATGACCACCCCTGTGTCGAGAGCTATCAGGTCGTCTCCAGTTCTTTGAAGAAGAACCCTGAAATGATTGGTTACCTTGGTTTTGATAACTATTATGGTTACCTTTTTTATCAAATCTGTTTTGAGGTCCCTGAAATCTGTGTGAATAATTGGGATTGTATGGTGTTGCTGAAGCAACTGGCATACTCTCCTTAATCTTAGTGTTGCCAAAAGTCACGTCGGGGTGTGCAGTGACATATTGGGAACAATATTCTTCCATTTCTTTTAGAGATTTGGGTTTACGCTCATGTATAAATTCAAGGAAAGGTTTGTTCACACATGACATAATCTTATCTCTGAGCAACAAATCCATAAGTCCTTCATACGTTTTTTTCTGTTTTGGAAAGCTCAATCCAACGATCAACTGTGAGACGTGCCTTTGCAGTGAATTCTGAGAATTCTACACCCGTCTCAGGCACCATCGTTTTAAATAAAAGGCGATAGCCTTCCTCACTTAGCTGATATTTTTTTTATCAAAGCCGCCCTAATGACATCATAATTATCCTTATCTGCTTCTCCTACAAGGCATAATCTAGTCAAAGATTCACCTTTCAAGTTTTCTGATAATTGATTAGCGTATTGTGATTTATCCACATTATGTGTACGACAAGAACGTTCAAATCTATCCAGCCAGAATGTAATATCGTCACTGGACTGATTGAACGGTGGAACCTTAACCTTGTAAGTAGAAGGTTTACCATTACCACTAGATGCCTGATTAACATTACTCATACTTGTCAATCTCAATTTCTCTAACTCAAATTCATGTTCTCTTATTGCTTTTTTTTCTCTTCAGCATCTAATCTTTTTTGTTCAGCCTCCCTGTCTAATCTTTTTTGTTCAGCTTCCCTGTCTAATCTTTTTTGTTCAGCTTCACTGTCTAATCTTTTTTGTTCCGCAGCAGCTTCTCTTTCTAATTTTTTTTGTTCAGCTTCAAATCTCCTTTCCTCCACCTGCATCTGCAATTTCTTTTGTTCAGCAGCAGCCTCAGCTTCTCTTTCTAATCTTTTCTCTTCCGCCATAGCTTTTCTTTCTTCTGCAGCTAATCTTTTCTCTTCTGCAGCTAATGCTTTGTCATATTGAGCAACTGTCCCTTGTTCTAATTGTTGACCAGTCTTATCAAGGGCTTTCCCTTGTGTAATGAAGTATTCTAATGTAGCCATGATGTCTAACAATAATACTAATCACCTGAATCAATAATAATACCACAAGTTCTCAATGACTTGATTAATCAGTATACTATCCCAATATCTGTGGGTCACAAGCCTTTAATAAGGTCTTGTATAATAGTAATAATAATCAGGTACTGGTTTATACCATAATCCAAGTGCAGTGCACAGGCAATTGTGTCTTATGAAATATACCTATATAAAACATATGTCAACCAACAGAATACATAAAGTACAAATAGGACTGACAATACAAGAACGTTTGCAGAAATCAAAATAAATCAAATAGGGAAATCAATGAAAATAATCACTGAATCTGCAAAGAATAACAACACAAATGACGTCACAATATATGAATATAAATTGAGAATAGAACTGAAAGATAGAAAAGGTTAGACCAACAAATTACAAACAAATCAAAACAAAACTAAAGAACAAAGAAATATTACAAAAATAACAATAATTACAGACTTCACAGCTAACACAAAAGCAACAGTTGTCGCAGCAAATTTTCAATCAAGAAAATTGCACCTATAGAAAACGCCCACAACGGACCCTCTATGACGTGGGATATTCTGTTGTGAGGACGCCGCCCAACCTTAAACACAACCCGCTGACATAGAAACTAACATACTATACAAACAAATAACATGTAAACATAAATATATATATAAATTATGTGTATGATAGTATGTGTTGCAAAATAGGCTCAGTCTTACAGTAATGGCAAAGTTATTTTTATGAAAACAAACAAACTGCCACTTTATTCAATTAAACATTCTGGCCTTAAATATTAAAGTTCATATATGGAAAACAAGAAGATCCATCGATGAAAATAGGACTTCTTAGTTCACTCATACTGTCTTCCTGTTAACATTGACAAGAATTGATCCAACTGTTCTGTGAAACTCTATAATGTCTAATGTAAAAAATGTCAACAACGCTGACCTACATACTGCATTCACCTGACAGGTCACGTGACGAAGTGTTGACAAAGAGCAAACCAATACTGCAAGTGTGTCGTATCAGCCACAGGAAACGGTCTGGTATCGGTAATCTGTTGACTTCTGAACTTCTGCGAGGTCAAACCCAGAAAGCTGGTCCACCAGTTGATAAGGTTGATATATGTTGGATTTTTATTCCCGTTAATGATATCCACCAAAAGATAGATATAAGTGGATGGAAGCAGACATCATCATCATCATCAGTTGATAAGATCTCTATGGTGTTGTTTGCTCCACTGTAGTGTATGGAATGTCAACTTGACCTACGCAGTGGTGTGTAGACATGGATTGAGTGTATAATGTGCGAATGATGATAAAGGTTCGTGGTGTTGACAAAAAATGTTCTTTTCTCACACTCATGTATGGCTGGAAGTCATCGACACCAACGACTGTGTACCTTTTCTAAAGTTTAATTGGACGTACACACTCGACAGCACAGATAGTGACAAATCACAGGTTGCCATAATACATCATAGTACAGTGGATAAATGGTCTTGCAATGTTACATGGGCACTCATGTAGAATAAGTGTATAATGGACTGTCAGTAGCCAAGCACTCAGTATCGCCCATACATATATCATCTGACTTCACTGACTGAGCACGTCAGCTTATAAACAATATTTCAGATGGCTTCTAAACCTAATCTCGTCTAGCGACGATTCTTCAACATAATGTTCAGCACATATTTTTCCATATAATAATATTGAACCGCTAATAACGGGTTCTCATGTGTAGCAGTGATCTCTGGACTAAACAAGCGATAATACGGGCATCCCTTTTCTCTTCTTGAAAGTCACTACATGTTTTGGTTCCAAGATGGCTTCACTCGTGAGCTGTCACTCACGTTTGGATACAGATAATGAATCTGTCCTAAAGTTAGTCATTCATAAAACATTTCATTGCTCTGTAGATTTGATCATGAACAATTGACTGCAATCTACAGGATATAGTGCTGCTAGGAATCGAAGTCGTTTTCATCGAGTCAAATATATTCTCTTAGACATTCAAATCGTAACTATCGAAAATGGTGGCTTCGATCGAGAGTTCATAAGAGTATCTTTGATTACCTTGGTATAGGAAATATGAAACTGCCATTCCTTGGCAATACGACTAAACACTGGGGTAAAGCATACACGATAGGTTTAGACGACTATCACCTTCCCCACAAATACTGAGATCACTTTTTCCCCGGCGACAGGCCGACATGGAAAACACACAGTCCCTATCAGGACGAAGCCAAATCACACCACTCTCTAGCGACACATCCGCCGAATAACCTTCGACCTCTCTAGAGACAACAGAACATATAGTTCGACTTAGATATGTAAAGATATACAGATATAAGACAGACTCGTCCTACTCAGACAAACAATACACATAAATTCAGGCCATAGATATTCTGAAGCAAGAACAATCTATTATTACCCAAACAACGAATAAATCGCAGTAAAATGGATTTATCCGCGGAGTTTGATCGAAAGAGCCGACACAACTTTCAAGGGAAGTAACTCAATAATGACTTTCCCTTAAGCACTAAAAAATTACCTATGTATAATATTGTAAGATATCAAAGACTGCACGTAACAGATGGGTTCACTGCAAGGGTCATGGCTGTTGAAGTGGGCGCAAGAGGGCTTGTGGCTGCATCAGTGTATGATTTATTGAAACTGTTGTGGCTGAGGGGACAGTCGAGAACAAGGGCACTGAAGAGGCTTAGTGAAACTGCGGAAAAGGCATCAGACTGGCTGTGGAACAACCGCAATAGGCAATGGAAATCATGAGAATAAACGCTGCGGTACAGAAAACGCCAACATTTTTCTAAGTCACAATACGCTGAGTTTTTTGGTGTACTAGTGAAAGGGCTGTGACTGAGGGCCAACAGGCGACGTATATTATAATGGGTGTCAGGCACATAATTTAAGTGGCTAGCGCGCAGTCTCAGTGTGTGTTCTTAGTTGTGATATGCGACGGAACGAACGGAATAATTTGTCTTCTCTTTGTTACTTTCACAATTGCCTCTACGGCTGGCGGAGTTGTGGATTTTAAAGTTGCTACCATAAGTGAAATGGGTTCATTTTCGATACAAAACAGGAGGCTGTGACGCTTGGGAGTCATGACCCAAGTGGGCCCGCCCCCCTTAGAGTGTAAAGGAGTATATCGGGCCGAAACACTTGTCGGACGGGGGACTTCTTCTGATGATCAGATTGCTTCCTGTTGTATCGCTCTGTAAAGAGTTTCCTATCATAATAATAACAGCCCTTTCAGTCATAACTGACTATGGGAATGCGCTCCGGAGTTCACAGTCCTCAGCTGCTTATTTTCATGGTGTTCTTTTCGACGTGTTTTCCTCTTTTCTGCTTGTCGTGAGAGTAAATGGGTACCTCTGCTTCCGAGTTAGGAAAGACAAACGCAGTGAGGCAAGGAAGCAGACACCCAACCTAATAAAGCAGAGACTTAGTGTATAGTGAACTCTAACTCTACTACCTCCAAAAGCAAGCCGTCTGACCACACCAAATACTACTCGACATGGTAAACAATAGAAGAAAATCTTCATCCCTAGATAGCGACATTAACACTGCAACAGAAATACAATGTAAAACATAACAAGACGAACGTGGTTTAAAACCTGACATTTTCAAATATCGCTCATACTTCATTTGTATTCTAGCATGTTTCTTGTTTTGTGGAAGTGTCATCTCTTGACAGTGCAAGATATCAAAATTGATTGGACTTTCAGACTTAGACAATGCCGTAAGTGACGTAGACCTTCCGAAAAGTGGCATAATAGCTATCTAACAAGCTTGGCAACGATTTTCATCAATCAGCCATTATTCTGTGAAAATGGAATAAATGCGAATAATGTGGATACCATAGAGATTCATGTTCGTGTTTCTGTTGTTCTGAGCTTCCTCTTCCTCTCATCATTTTGTCTTAAAAAAGAAAGTTGTCCTGAAGCGAAACCTTTTATGTCTAATTTAGTTTCCTTCGTTGATCATTCGCTGTGAGCAGATAATGTGAAAATAATCATGCCTTGCGTTTTTGCGTCTCTATTGTATAATTTCTGAACTTTTTATTTGTGTGGCCTTACACGTTATTATTCAAATTTCTGTCTTTAAATATGTAGAATTTAGACAATCGATAATTCTGTTCCATTACAAATCCGTACTGCGTTTTTAAAAATGGAAATGAAGAAAATTGTGATGAGCTAATGTAAAATATAAGTAATGATATCTCATTCTACAAAATCGACGAAAGAAGGAATCGAACGAGAATGTAACGAATGCAAGTTTTATTTAAAGATGGGGAGCGTTTAAAATCATTCTAATTTGCTCAATTTAAAAAAAAAAGCTGCTGAAAGACACTATTTACACAAGAGAATTTATAATGTTCAATTTCAAATTTTTTTTTTTTTTTTTTTGTTTTTTTTTTTTTTTGCGTACGCCCGCTAATACTCGAGGCGAAATCTCAGGTTATTACTATGTCTAACCTGACATTGATTTTACGTGAGTATCCCTTTTTACTTGTACAGAGACAGGTGTCCCTCGCCATTCAGGCAAATACTCTCCGATTTCGGAGGTACCCATTGCAGCTGGGTCGGCTCAGGAGCCGCCAATCCCTGGTCGACAACACTCCTTCAAATGTCTCCGCCAGGTCTCGAGTTAATCCAGTCCAATTCCCGGTCGACGAAAAATCCTCAAATGCCGTCGCCCGGGTTTGATCCTGAATCACCCGGTCGCCAGAGCGGTATTGTAACCACTACGCTAGCGCGGCTCCCTAAATTTCAAATAAGCAACACTTTCATATATGCATTTATATCAAATGTTCATGTTATCTGCCGCTATTTTTATCGTTTCTGTGGTTGTTTCAGTACAATAGACATGTACATTACGTCGTTAAAAACACCATGCAGGCAAAATGATGATGACCAAAAAAATATTGGTGAACAATAGCATGTTTTTATTTTATTAATTGATTAATTTGTTTCAAAGAATGAAAGCGAATATTTGAGAATTTATTACACAGGTAAATGAATTCCTGACCAATGCCATAGTCATCGAATTATTACTATTTGTCTAAGTGAAACGCCCTGTAAATCCAACCAGCTATTCGGGATAACAGGTACGCATTCAAGTGGCAGCTAAATTAATTACCCATTAAAAGAGCACGCAGGCCTTTCAATTTTTTCGTGGTGTATTGATGATAAGTCATGTTAAGTTTGACAAGGCAAATCCAATAAAGCTGAAATAGAATAGCAAAGAATGAAATGACCACAAGACAATTAGTGACGTCATCAGGACTTGCAGGAGACAGAGCACCATATAATTATTGTAATGCTTAGCTGGCAGAGTGGATAGTGGCGATTCGCTCCCGTGGTTAGGCGGTGGGTGCCGTTCGGAAAGTCCTGGTTCGATTCCCGGTAAGCCTATCATGTCTGTTGTTTTTCTGTTGTCTGGTCTTCTACCTCTTTATATCTCACTGAGTGCCTGATAACATACCTTTGTGTGTTGTTTGTTTATTTATTTACCATATAATTATTCTCCGTCACATTTTGACGGGTTACTTGTTCATACAGAATATCACAAGACTATGGCCAGCTGTCCCAGGTAGTCCCTGAAGATGCGAACAAAGAATAGCACTGCTGCTCCCTAATGCATGTCGTAGAATGCAACTACTAGGAGGGTGTACGTGAGACCGCAACCTCATCATGTTAAGAGTAATTTCTTCAGAGACTACCAGTGGAAGAGAATGTAAATGCCTGGTGTAGGTTTAATGCAAGAGGACTAGCTACAATGTTGACTCCATGCTCCATTAAAAGAAAATAGGAAGAAGAGCAAACACAAACAGATTTTTTCATTAGGATTTTTTAAAAAAATAACCTGTCCATGACTAGCTTCCGTATGTTAGGACTGACTCCATGTAACATTACAGAACTCTCTTCATTTCTTGAAAAAAGAGTTGTTGCATACAATAATGTTCATTTTACGGAGCGCTTGGTTTTTGCCTGTGCTCCTCTATTCATCAGTCAAAGGGCCATCAGCGGTGACAAATAACACTGACAAACAACATTTTTCTTTCTTATATAAGAATAAGTGTTCTTAGGTCAGTTTCTTGCGCTGATTTCAAATCTGAAATCCGTTTATCTCTATCACATCGGGTTCTTAAGATATTTGTGAATAAATATATTTTTGGGAAACCGTTATTTGCTCCATTTCATTTTTACTATATAACATTAAAAATTAATAAAATGCAAAATAATTCTACTTTTTATACTGCTAAAAGATGCAGGACATATGTTACGCTATTTTTCAAATAGTTACTGTATTTTGAAATAATTCTGAGCAAAATATGGCTTCTAGAAGTTGTAGAAATTCGGCTGATCTGTTCTGTTACTTGTGCGGATATTTAACCGATCGTGTTCACCAGAAAAACTTTACACCATTACTAAAGAAAGCATATGAACTTTATTTCGATTCGAAAGTTGATGATGCAAATAAATCTTGGAAGCCAAATGCAGTTTGTTCGACTTGTGCAAATACATTGGCAGGTTGTTACGAAAATCGCCGAAGCATAAGTCGATGCCTTTGGAGTGCCAGTAATATCCCGACAAATCCCGCTACTGATTGTTACTTCTGCTTGACAAATATCCATGGTTTCACTTTTAAAACTAGAAAGTCTGTGGTTTATCCAAATATTGAATCGGTTTCGAAACCAGTGCCTCATGATCCAATGACGTGTCCGACCCCAGTTCCACCAGAACAATATCCGTTGGACGTGAATGAACCATCAGAAATTGATAGTTTACCTGCTTTAGAAACTAATTCTGACTCGGATTATATACCGGTGAATGACGGTGTTCACTTAATTGGCCATTCAGAACTTTCAGATCTAATACGTGATCTTGCTCTTATCAAAGGACAAGCGGAATTACTCCGTTCGCGACTCAAAGAATGGAATCTTTTAGCGCCCAATACTCCGATATCTAAATTTCGTCATAGACACAGAGAACTTGTTCAATACTTTGAGATGGATGATGACATTTGCTATTGCAAAGATGTAAACGGTCTAATGGTGCACCTCGGTCATGAGCACATAGTCAACGAATGGCGACTTTTCATCGACTCTTCCAAGACTAGTCTAAAAGCCGTGTTATTACATAACGGAAATTTATTTTCATCAATTCCAGTCGCCTACTCTGTTCATATGAAAGAAACTTATGACAATATGGCTATACATTTGGCAAAAATAAAGTACAATGACTACCAATGGCGGATTTGTGGAGACCTAAAGGTCATTGCAATTCTCACGGGCATGCAGACTGGGTATACTAAATTTTGTTGCTTCCTATGTGAATGGGTCAGCCGCAACAGACAGGAACATTATGCAAGAAAGGTGTGGCCTATCAGGGATCGTATGCAGCTCGGGCATAAAAATGTAATACACGAGCCATTAGTTAACAAAGACAGCATCATTTTACCACCGATACATAAAAGTTGGGGCTCATGAAGAATTTCGTAAAAGCGTTAGATAAAACGAGCAAAGCTTTCACTTATCTTCGAGAAAAGTTTCCGCAAGTTAGCGATGCAAAGATAAAGGAAGGTATCTTTGTAGGACCTCAGATTAGGAAAGTTATTGCAGACAAACAATTCGAGAACTTGTTACATGGTAGTGAACTTCGCGCATGGATGGCATTCAAATTGATCGTCGATAACTTTCTGGGAAATCACAAATCTGTCGACTATGTGCATATTTTTAAGCAGTGCATAGATGCATACATAATTATGGGCTGTAAAATGTCCCTCAAAATCCATTTGCTCGATTCGCATCATGACTTTTTCCCTGACAACCTTGGCGAAGTCAGCGATGAACATGGAGAACGATTCCATCAAGATATCGCCGTAATGGAGTCACGTTATCAAGGACGGTGGAGTGTGACCATGCTTGCCGATTATTGTTGGATGCTTCATCGCGATGTACCACATGCCATTCACCGACGAAAGTCGACTGCAAAGAAATTCAAGCCTACATAACTGTTATACTTCTTGTACGAATGATGTTGTAATACTGTATGCGTTGTTAAAAACTTTCAATTGCGTATTTCTAGAGATCCCGACCTGATAGAGAAAAACGGTTTGCAAATTTAAAAACAGCGCATTAAAATTGACCAGAAAAACATAGAAATGTTAGAGAAAGAAAAAAAAAATTTTTTTTTGTTAGCCAGTGTAATTGACGAAATTAAAAAGATAATTAAAAACAACGGGAGGACGAGAGTAACATAATTACACATCAACATTTTCCTTTTAGCTCCTTACGGAGCATGGAGCCTCCACTTCAGCTGGTTCCCTTACAGGAACCCGGCACCAAACATTCACATACTCTTGTATCAGTGGTTTCTGTCACAATTTGTTTTACATGACGAGGTCTCCAGATTTACGTACAACTTCTTATTAGTCACCGCACTGTCTGACATGCTTGAGGGAACAATAGCCATATACATTGGTTGTCTTCACCAAAGACCACGGAAACTACATATTACACCTTATACATGAATGTAAACCGCCCTTCCCCACGACGCTCACGTGGAACGAGAGAGTACGCAAGGTCTTGACAAAAAATCATCACAAGAACAAAGAAAAACGCTGTGGTTAGTACATTCAAAAATTCAATATTATTATCACTCCCCCTCATTTCCTGATCCTCTCCCCAATCTTGCTCGTAACAGTTTTTATACTTTTATTTAATCTGACTTGGCCGTTGTTTGTTTGTTTGTTTCAAATCTTTGATCCCGAGGTTCATAAGCTGAAATGACCTGGATAGACTGAAAAATATATCAGCCCAACAGATTAATGTTGTGCTGTTCACTTACGACATTATTTGACAGCGATTTAACTCAGTTGAATGAGAATTTGTGGCTAATTAATGATAATAACTTACTGTACATTTAACAATTAATTAACTGAGTAGACTAACATGTATGTTAAGTACGATTTATAGATAATATAACAATTTGGTTCAATTTGCTAACAAAATCACTTAATGACTATGTACTTCATTCATTCAAAATTGTTACTAATTCTAACATGAATGCTAAAATATGACACACTTAGCACTTACAAGACCACTGGACGTACTTGATTAAAATACCACCCAGATTAATTTAGCATAATAAGATGAGCTTACTTTGTAGAAATTCTTAATGTACTTTGTATTTTCTACTCTGTAGTACATTTGACAATAAAAGTATAAAGCCTGAAACTTGTTTTTAAATGATTTTTTTTTAATGACGTAGAAGCTCGCGCAAATGTGACTCAGGTTCTGGCAAAATAAAAATGGGGAAATGTGACCAAACCGGAAAAAACGAAATACTTGCTGGAAAATATTCGTTTCCCCTCGAACCGAAGATCAGGTAACAAGAAACAAAAACGGGGCAACATTTTAAATGATATCATGAAAAGGTCACGTCCAACAGCAGACAGAGGAAGTATGTCTATAAATATTTGCTAACCCACGACCTGGAGATCACGCTAAGTTTTCAACATGATTTATTCGGCCCAACCCTCCCTTTGTCATCTCTCTTCCCTCGCCCCTCGCCTACACATTTTTTAAAGCGTCTTTTAGCACGTGCGCACCTAGAATCACATTGTTCCCCAATTACACTTTCTTCTTCTATGTATTTATGTAACAGTTTTATTTGTGTGCAATTCCACCCTGATTTGAAGTTGTATGTTTAGAGTTTGGCTTTATTTTTTTGTGTGGACTTAATTCGCCCTACTGAATATCTCCAGTCTGTTTTTATTTAGTTCGGGTTCCAAGGCTCTATACTTTTAGTATCGATGGGAACTTCGATAGTTTTTTGAAGTGTATAAATAGTCAAAGTAATAATACGTTTTATTAATACAGGAAAAGGTCATTATAATGAGCTTTAAAAGTAGTCTACTAACCATTTCTTGATGTCCCTATCTGTCCACACTGCGGCGAGTAAATGCCCTCTGAATGCACGGAGGAATATCTGGAGTCATCCTTATATGACAATGATATAGTCACACCTTTGCTAAGCACAATGAAGTCTTCTATCGCTTGAGCCATTGATGTAACTCTTTAGCTTTGACCTGGTAGGCTGGTTCCAGGAGGATCTCACTATGGATCCATTATAGGCAGAGGTAGCTGAAAAGTGGTTCTGTGTAGCATGTGACAATTCCTTGGGAGAGCCCAGAACCAAAGTATTCTAGCTCGGCATATTTGGACAGCCACCTTGGATGGCAAGGAATGCACAGTATGCCACGAGCTTCTTCCTCCTAATTTTAGACCAGATGTGATGATCCTTTAAATGCAAGCCAAGCTGGAGAAACTGGAGCTCATGACTTCAACTCAACACGTTTCGGAATGGCAGAAAAGCCGTAGGAAAAGCCTAGATAATATCAAGGAGTCTTCAACTTGGTATTGGCTGCAAAAGAGTGAGAAGCTCGCAGCTCTGGTTAAACAACAACAACAAATACCTACTGAACTGGAGAACTATTTGTTGACGTAGAGGATTTGTCGTGTGGAGTCAATACCGTAACACGTTTTCTTTCTATTTATGTGTTTAAAAAAATCATGTAAAGTTTTATCATTCACTTACTTGCGGTTCATTGCTAATCTAGAAACCCTGACTGAAGACAACCAGCTGCGCGATACCACAATCAAGCCACGGAACAGACCAATGTCAAATATTTTTTTTTTTAAAAGCTATGACCACTAACCACAAACCCAGAAAACAGTCAAATAACAGAATACATGAACACCAGCTGTAGACTGTCCCAACATAAATACCTAGAGGATAAGACATCATAGTCCACAGGGTCATTTATATATGGTCATGCGCACTAATATAATCGACAGACCCTGTGTCTAATTCGAATGAAAACGTTTATTTAAAAGAAAAAGGTGAAGGATCTACAACATAAATATTAGCAAGAAGTGGAAGGATCTAGAACAGAAATACTAGCAAGAACTAGAAGGATCTAGAACAGAAATACTAGTAAGAACTGGAAGGATCTAGAACATAAATACTAGTAAGAACTGACTGCAAGGATCTAGAAAAGAAATAGTGTGAATTGGACGTATCTACAATAGAAATACTAGCAAGAACTGGAAAGATCTAGAACTGAAATACTAGCAAGAACTTAGAGGATCTAGAATAGAAATGCCAGCAAGAACACGAAATATCTTTACAATAGAAATTACTAACAAAAACTGAAAGGATTTAGAACATAAAACGATCTTTTTGAACACAAAACCCACTATAAAAGTTTCTTCCCCAAACCATCAGACAGCCAGCCAGTTCAGTCATACAGCACTGCACAGTTTTAAAGTAACTGTTTACACTGTAATGTCCTGAGTTTGTCTTAATGCCAATAGGCTTCCAGGAATTATTCTACAGCGAAGCCTTGTCAAGTTATTCAAGTTCTCACAGTGTTCCCGTTTTCTGTTTTATTTTTACTCAGAAATAATACTTGATCACTTTTCGTATTAAACAGGATTATCCTTGAAAGATTAAAAGAGTCCATAGACAAGAAACTGAGAGATGAACAAGCAGGTTTTCGACAAAACAGATCCTGCACAGACCAGATAGCCACTTTGAGAATAATAGTTGAACAAAGTCTGGAATGGAATTCACCACTATACATCAGATTTGTGGACTACGAAAAGGCATTTGACAGTGTAGACAGAGAATCACTTTGGAAATTGATGAGGCATTATGGAGTTCCCCTGAAGATCATTAATTTAATAAAGAAAACATATGAAGACATGACATGCAGAGTTCTTCACGAAGGACAGCTTACAGAACCGTTTGGGATAAGAACAGGAGTGCGACAAGGATGCCTCTTGTCTCCATTTCTTTTCTTACTAGCAATAGACTGGATTATGAGATCATCGACAACACACAACAGAAATGGAATCCAGTGGACTCTGACTAAGCAGTTGGATGATCTGGATTTTGCTGATGACTTGGCTCTTCTGCCCCATAACCGTAATCAGATGCAGGACAAATTGAAAACACTCGATGAGAAGTCACAGCAATTGGGTCTTCAAGGTTACAGTACCAGGCAAGATAAGACAAGGTACAAAGAAAAAACCAGTGGACTGGTAATGTCAAAGAATGTTTGAATCTACTCATCATTCAACTAAAAGTCATCGTCATTATAAGCATCCGCCTTTAACATACTCATGCAAAGTTCCCCTGTTTCGTGCCACCAACTCTAGGTAGTTCCATGTCTTCCTCTGTTCTTAAATTGTTGTCACCAGCTCTCTTCTCCATGTCTGTGCGTTTGGTTTCCTTGTACCTCTCTTTACATTTGAACTCGACAAACATTCCATAAACAAGAAAGACGACTATCAGTAAAGCGCTCATGGATAGTGGTGCTCCAATGATGAACAGTTTATGGAACTGACGATGACGTATTTTTTGTTGCAAATGATCTTTAAAAAAAAAAAAAAAAAACTAAGAAAGAAGCGATAGAGCAAAATGAGTCACAAAAGAAGCTAATTTTGGCCGTCTAAGAACACATTACGTCACAACAGATGCTAAATATAGCCGTCTAAGAGTACATTATGTCTCAATAGAAGCTAACTTTGGCCGTCTAGCTCTCTGAAAGATTGAAAGCGAGAAAAAGTGATCTCCATAGAGTTAAGTATAATGAAGTAACATTTCCTATAGATTCCCTAGCGACCAAAGTGATATAAGTATTTACCGGCTGCCAAGTTAAGATACTTTAGAATTATTTGCCGACTTCCACTGATCAGAGTAAACCTATGAACATAATTTAGCCAGTGGTTTCCAAAAACCGGAGTGTCTCGACGGATTACAAGACGCGTTGTGAAATATGTGTGGCTTTTGGGTAGGAAATAAAGTAACAATAATTTATCTCTAGCAAGATGAGCTTTCTATGCATTGGGAAATACAAGGAAATAACAAGAAATCAAAACCAACTCAGATGTCAAGTCAAATCTATTGTATGGTTCTGTTAACATGAAGATCCAAAAAAAAAAAAAAATGCAAGAAGATTCAGACGAGGAAGTCAAAGAGAAAATAAGAGAGAAGAAAATGGCATGGAAACAATACTTAGGAGCTAAAACACAGCAGGACAAATGGAGAAATACAGAGAATATGTGACACTCAGAACAGAAGCAAAGAACAAGGTGCTAGCAGCAAAACAGAAGTCCTGGGAAGAATTTGGAGAAAAGCTAGAAAAAGATGCGCAAGAAAACCAGAAATTGTTCTATAAGACCCTAAAGAACATGAGGAAGGAAAAACAACGCCCTCTCAAATTTATAAAGGACAAGCAAGGCAAATTGCTTACTGCCCCGAAGGAAGTAATGGAAAGATGGAAAGAATATTTCTCAGAACTCCTTGATGGTGAGCAAGGTCAAGCATCAGAAATGATAACCACTAGCACAGAAGAGGAAACAAATGGTGATGAAGATGACATAAAGATGGACTAACTGAAGGCAGCACTGGAGAAAATCAAGATGGGCAAAGCAGCAGGGCATGATGGTATAACACCTGAAATGGTTTAGTACATGGGAGCATCAGACGACCTATTACTCTTAAGGGTCCTACAGGCAGCGTGGTGCAACAAGACCATACCAAAGGACTGGGAGATTGCCATCATAACACCAATTTTCAAAAAGGGTGACAATCGACAATGTGGAAACCATAGAGGCATATCCCTTCTCAGTGTCCCTGGTAAAATCTACTCTAGAATCCTAGAGCAGAGACTCCGACGCCTAACTGAGCCACAATTGGATGAGGTCCAGTGCGGATTCCGAGCAAACCGAAGTACTCCAGACCTAATCTTCACACTCAGACAGCTGAGTGAAAAGGCCCTTGAGTATAAGAGAGAGATCCATCTTTGTTTCATAGATCTGGAAAAGGCATTTGACAGGGTCCCCTGGAGCAAACTTTGGGACTGTTTGGATAGGAAGAACATTCCAGCACCTCTGATTCATGCTATACAGAGCTTCTACAAATCTTGCAGAAATTATGGAAAGAAGACATCAGATTAAGCTGGGAGAACAGGTCCTGGAGCAGGTTGACCACTTTAAATATCTCGGAGCTATTATAGACCGAAAGGGAGGCATCAAAGAAGAGTTGGCCACTCGAAAAGCAGCAGCTGGGAGACTTTTTCAGTCCATAAATCGAGGATTCCTCAGCAAGAGAGAGGTTGGTAAGAAAACGAAGATGGCTGTATACCGCCCCACCTATGTCCCAGTCTTGACATATGGATGCGAGTCATGGACAATGACTACAACCCATAAAAGCCAGATCCAAACCTCAGAAATGAGGTATCTGAGGAAGGTGGTTGAAGTAACAAGAAGAGACATGGTCCGCAACCAGACGATACGTCAAGGCCTAAAATCCCACCCCCTGCAGACCCAAGTAGAACAGTCCCAACTAAGATGGTTTGGCCATGTCTGCAGAATGGGAGAAGATCGGCTACCACGACAAGCATGGGAAACAAAGAGCCAGGGATCCAGACCCCCAGGACGACCCAGAGTCCGCTGGGAGGACAACATTAGACAATCTTTGAAGGACCGAAGTGTGGTAAAGTGGGATGATATAAATACTTATAGGGGACTTAGTGTACTGACTGAGATCAGCTGTGAAGGTATCTGTATCTAATAGGTGTAGTGTTTTACAGATAACCTTACTTGCTACCACATTTATACCTCAGTCAGAATTATTCTGGAATATTGTGATGACTACGTTGAATGTCTAGGGTTATGTAAATGATGAAGTGTAAGTCACAACAACAACAGACAGATAAACAATTTATTTTATTCCACAACACTTGACAACACTGTGACACTCACACACATTTAACACTCTATAAGATTATCTTAAATGAGTCAATGGTAAAGTTTCAAATATATATGTATTAATTACTTTCACTAATATATATCCTGATTCAACTACACAGTGAACCAGGAATCACAATCAAATGTAATCACAATTTATATGTACATAATTTATAAATATGAACCTTGTAGTGACATATTGTATTAGTATTATCCTATGTGTGTCAGTTGTGTAGCAGTACTATGAGGTAATACTGGTTTTGTTTTTCAAGCTATGTTGTTATTTGTCATCATGACTTCAAGTGTTTGTTTATCTTGGAAATAGTATGGGGAAAAGTTCACAGTTCCTATCAATTGAACCAAGGTATTGTCCCTCTGTTTTACTATAATGTCAATTTTAGAGGGGGACACATAATGTTGAGCTCCTCTGGCCACAGAAGCTTATCTTTCGTGATGGCGGCAGGAAAAGACTCCTCTGCTCGATAGCTTCCCTGTGTTCTGGAGACACCTCACTGGTCGGTATCTGGACCAAGGAGTATGCTGTCAGCCTCTAGATTCAGCAAAGCTCAGACCAGGTGCTGCTCAATAACTTTAGAACCACGGTCCCTGAAACAAGAAGGTTGTACCTCCTATTTCAGAACTAATTTATAATCTATTTCCAGACTGAACACAATACATAACAAAAGGCTAGAATTTGTTAATTCCTAGACTATTTGCGTAACACTTAACATATTCTTTGTCAGCAAGTCCTAAGGAACCCAACTATATAAATTTTATGGGGCTAAGGGGCTGCGTTCAAAATATGCATTTTCTTCTAGGATAGTCGTGCTGTTGCCACCTCCTCACTTCCAAACTTTATGGTGTCTGGGTACTGTCAGGCTTTCAAACGTAAACCAGTATAATGTCATATTTCCTAATAAGCATTTTTCAGGTTTTTAAACCTAACTCTCGTATGGGTAGTGTTTTTTATCACTGTCGATTTGAAAAAAAGTTAGTGCTTGTGGCCTTACACGCGTGATGGTAGTAATTTTGTATCGCGAGACGCTTGTTAGTGTTGCATGCGTTCCTGCTTTCAGCCCTCCCTCTCTTTCTATCCTTAGTCCATCTGTCCTTTCGTTTATGGTAACGTAGTGTAATTAATGCTAGTATTAATTTAGGTCATTAATCAGCTTGCGTATCTCAAGGTTTTTCTTAGAAATGCAGTACACGTTTTATTGTAGAAAGCGTGTATTGATGCAGTAGGCTTACTATCAACGTGAAAGCGTGAGAATATGCAGACGAAGCATAAAAAGGGGGATCTCGAGTACCGTCATTGTGACAGCACTGTTCTTTACCATTCTTCTTTCCTTTTATTGAATTTATGTGTTAGGCTTTACATTTACCTGATAATTTATATATGTGGATTAGAATTTCTCACGACACGAAGACTAGAATGGAACCAGGCCTGGAGGAAGACCGCCGATAGGATAGTATGGCGCTCTCTCTTCCAAACCTCTACACCTCAAGGTAGAAGGGGAACGACTAAGTAAGTAAGTAAGAAGATTCAGACTTTCGTCAATGGTTGCCTGCGTAGAATATAAAAAAAATTATATATATATATAATTTTGCCTCGTTTTGACGAGGCGAGTCCCGTTCAACCTAGTCGGTTATATTAGGGCGCTTTTCCAAATATAAAAGACCTTCAGGCCTGATAGCAGTAGCGTAGAATGTAAGAATTGACATGGTATTACAAGATCACCACAAACAAAAACAAAATTGCCTCGTATTGACGAGTTGGTTATGACACAGTTGGTTATGACACAGTTGGTTATGACACAGTTGGTTATGACACAGTTGATTATGACACAGTTGGTTATGACATAGTTGGTTATGACATATTTGGTTATGACACAGTTGGTTATGACACAGTTGGTTATGTCACAGTTGGTTATGTAAGGGCGCATGTCTAAATAAAAAAGAGATTTTGTTTCTGGTGTAAGAAGAAGTAGATCATCAATGTGGAACTGAAGACAAGAACCAGACTTGTGTCAATGGAACGAGGTGAGAAGATACTGGCGATCGATAAGACACACACTGAGGAAATATGTTGATAGCATTTTAAGGTAGTCCTTGTTCAGGAATCCCCACGGTAAGAGAGGTAATGGTAGATAGAAAAAACACACAGAGAAGAGAGCTGGAGACACATGAAGCGGATAAGAAAGACACTGAGCTGATGGCACAGGACAGGAGATTTTGGCAGGAGTTTGTTGAAGGCCAATGCTCGTCGGGGATCTCGAGGGTAATGAATGAAGGCAAGTCTTAATGATGTGTCGGGAAATCACTGTGACAGAACAGGGCGGCCCCTATCGATCTCCCTTTCACTCCGTCAGTAATCTGTTACATTGTTAAATAATTATTACTTTGCGTGCTTTCAATTGTCGCACTTTCTTTCTTTTTCTGCTATGTGTAGCAGATATTATGTATTTTCCTTCTTACACCCTTCTCAGGGATAAGTAGACGTGTCTGGTTGTTATCCATTTCTCCCTACGTTGAAGGAGTGGCCAACCAGGTTGGCTATCGTGGGCGCAGCGATATCAGTATACAAATTAACACGTAAATCGCCTCAGCGCAGTGCTTAATCGCTGATAAGATGCGGGTACGCGTATCACCAAAGCTTGGAATACGGGGAGACAACTGATGGACAGACACAGATAAGAGATTACTTTCTGATAAAAGTAATAAGTGTTACATTGTGAACACGTTGTTATGAATTTACCGACATGTTCGTAAGTTTGTACCCAAGGGCAAGCGGATGTGTACAATCCATTTTCAGAAAAGTAATGTTTGAAATTTTGCATTAGCTGAGCCATGCAACATATTCAAATCAGATTGGCTGATCCTGTGAGGCGCGCATAACAAAGGCGTGGGAAGGCCGGGAATATAATCTGACCATTTTCTCAAGCTATTTCACTCGAGAAATCGCTCGCCAAGATACCAGACCTTGCTAGACTGAAGAATTAGAATTCAGAATTCCTTCTTAAACATACCGGACACCTTTTATTGGAGAATTTTAGACGGACTTTCATAGCCCAGGAAATCTCCTTCATATTAAATAAGGAAACCGGGACTGAGGAAACTGAAGGACTACATACGAAGTCAGAGAGGGAACTTATTAAATCAACGACACCCCAGACGCGTGTAAGAGGCCGATTCAAGTCTCTTTTATTCATCTGAGGAAACCGAGCAAAAAGTCTGTGAGCCAGGATTGGATTATTGATCGTACCAGCAGAAAGTACTATCCCTGGAACAAGAAGGGAACAGTGGACTAAGCTTTAAGACGAAGGACCCACTTGGTAAACTCTCCTTGACATTACTGGGAAACTAGCTACACCCGACAACGTTGACCAGAGACGAACCTAAGCAGTGTGAAAAGAACGAACCAATAAGAAGGAGCAGAACCGTCATTGGCAGCTAAGTTCAAATCTATGCTGCCACCTGAACTTCTTGTAACATTTCACAATCCATACCGACTGTAATGATAACTTTTCTTGATTCATAACTATTCAAATTATTTTCCAACTATTAAAACTTAAGTGATTATTAAATTTTGTTATTTGTAATTATACAAATTTAACTTCGATTTAATCATTTTAAAGTTACTGCATGTTTGTCTCAGTCAACTTACTACACACATTCTAATACTAGAATAATAGAATTCCACTGAGTAAATCAGGGGTGGGGCTTGAACGAGCTGAAATGAATAAGTGCTTAAATCCTTCACAAAAGTGTCGGCAGAATTACAGAGTTAACATACTCAGTCAAAGCAGTATTGTTCTCGCTTATTCTGAATATCTTGTGAAGACTCCCTGGAGATAGAAGCGTTTTGTGTCTTCTATCTACATCTCTGCCAAGAGTAGTCTTGTGCGAAGGTAGACACAGTTGAAACCCATATTAGATACTCTTGAGTTTTGGCCACTGTTGGACCACTACTACAAAGCAGGGGAGGCAATACCGTCACAATCACAAAAGTTTGATAACATGTGCCGTCAGTAAACAAACAAAATACACATGTTTGAGAACCTTTGTAGACACAAAGTTTAGTGTGACATCCCAAGTTTGATTTGGTTTAGTTTGGTCCTTAAAAAGACTTTCTTCATTGCACACGGACAACTTCATCAGTGCTCCGATCTTCTCTCTTAGATCACACAAGGAGGATCTCAGCACAGTTCACGAATTCCATAGCACCGGCGAGAATCGCAGTGTGTGTATATAGGAATCACACATTCTATAAATATTTTTTCCAAGTTTGTTAGAATAAAGTGTAAGTCATCAGCAACACATTCTCGAGATGTGTCTACAAGTGCACTCACCGTCGGTGCACATGCTTGAATGTAGCATATGTCTGTGATCTGACATAAGTACGATATTCCAGAAGTAACCTGCGCAGAGAAAACAAACACGCAAAAGATCACTGTCTGCGTTAACAGAGTGCAAAACTAGGTTACCACGTCATGAAATAGAGCACGATTAAACTATAAACGTGTTTGTCTTAATGTAAAAGATGTGATGGACGGGTAATAAATCATGAAACATAACAATGTAAGTAATGGGAAGAACATTCACATATGTAAACAGCGGGTTAATGTGAATGTACACGTGTAAAGCTGACTGAACCTAATATCTCCTTATGGAGGGACCACAGTCGTTTTAGAATAGCTAAATTGAATCTACTCCGAGTATTGCAGAAATAAGCAAGGTGGCTTTGTATGTAAATATTATAATGATCTTTTCACTTTTTTTCTCCTTTTTGTGTGCAATTATTAATATTATTTATATTCTAGGTCCTTCCCATTCTTGCTAGTATTTCTGCATTAATGTGCTGTACCGTGTTTGACTACGAAGTGATGTGTGTCGTACCTGTTTGACTTCGTTACCTGACAGGTGCTGTACCGTGTATGGCTACGTCAACTGACAGCTGATGTACCGTGTTTGACTACATTAAATGACAGGTGCTGTACCGTGTTTGACTGCGTTAACTGACAGGTGCTGCACCGTGTTTGACTACATTAAATGACAGGTTTGTACCGTCTTTGACTATGTTAACTGACACGTGCTGTACCTGTTTTATTACGTTAACATGGAGGGTCTGTACCGTGTGACTACGTCAACTGATAGGTGATGTACCGTGTTTGACTGCGTTAACTGAGAGATGATGTACCTTGTTTGGCTACGTTAACTGATTGGTGAAGTACCGTTTTTGACTGCGTTAACTGACAGGTGATTTACCGTGTTTGGCTGCATTAACTGACAGGTGATGTACCGTGTTTGAATACATTAACTGACTGCTGCTGTACCGTGTTTGGCTACGTTAACTGATAGGTGAAGTACCGTGTTTGACTACATCAACTGACAGGTACTGTACCGTGTTTGACTACGGCAATAGACACGTGGTTATTGTTATACTGTTGTGTTTTTACTATTTTGTACTTTATCACGTGCTTGTATTCCTTTATTTCCACATTTTTGTTTCTAGCGCGTAGAAAAAGCTAAACAAAAGGACAAATAAGAATATAATCAAATCGAGATCTGCAGAGGGACATGATGGCGGACGTCTAGAGAAGCGATATCTTTATTTCAATTGTTGTGTTTCATAGTGCCTGTTTAATTTCCATATGATGTTCTACAAGTTGTAAAAACGTCGTAATTTGAATAACACATCCTGCTTTTGTAAGCGTGTTAACGTCGGCAAACACTAACCCCTCTACACTGTACACTACCAATAAACCATTTGAAATTTAAAAGAAAACGATAAACAGTAAAATAGGTGTTGCGGGTCTTTATATTATTTTTATAATGAGTAACACTTTGACTCAGACCAAGTCCATATAGGGGTATGTAGGTTAGACCACGCACACACCCTTCTCCATCAACAATGAATGATACTGCAAAGGCCAGGCTGGACAAATCAAATACACAGTTTATTTTCTATAACGTTGCTCCACAAATCTCTTCAGGAAAGCCATGATATATATAGGCATTATATAGATATGCAGTCCTCAGTTTATCTCAGTATCGTCTGTCACTAAAACTCTGTCCTCGACAGGTGTTCATTAATTTTATTTACTCACGTTCTTCACAGTAATAAGAATTACTGTCATTCATAAACTAGCATCATCACACGGAGGTGTATGGATGATCTGGTGGTCGAACATTGTATGAATCTGTAGTGAAGTTATATAATACTCAGGAGCTCAGAACACACGTCCACCTGCCTCAAGAACACACAGAAAAGACCCTAGCAAACGATCGTAGACTTCTGCTGGTAGCAACCTTAGACGTCTGCTACTCTAACCCGAGGCAATGACGTAACTTCCTGTTACCAAGGGTCACCGTTCATAAACAAATATGACTACTTGTTGAACCGTTTTGATATCGACAGACATGTTATGAATTTTACTCATAATAATAGTCTTGTGAAATACTTAGTGAAATACTTATTGAAATACTTAGTGAAATACTTAGTGAAATACTTAGTGAAATACTGCATGGATTAAACAATTATAAAACAGCATAGTTGTACCGGTTTAAAACACTGTTGTCACTGTTATGATTGTATCATAAGACTTATTCACTTTGTTTGAGCATGTTATTAGAAGAAGAAAGCTGGAATATATCATGACAGCTTGAAAGATTGAAACAAACATAGCTAGAGGACGACAAGTAGAGAAGATACAGGACAGTCTGACATCATGGCATGTAAAGAAGTCAGCGACAGAGTTGATAAATATAACTGGAGACAGAAAGTTGTGGTGAGACATGATCTCCTGTACCACCAGGCATGGCACTTGAAGAAGAAAATCACAAGACTAGAAATAGGCTTGTGGAACGATAATTAAAACACGACATATATTAAATAAGGCCTAATTAATGTAAACACGCAGTCTTCTGTCTTTAAGATAAAACGGAATAATTTTGTATCAGACTGTTACCAAAAAAAAAAAAAAAAAGACAAATTGACAGAAATGTAAATAAGCTAGAGAAGTGATTCAAAACGAAACAATCTACATTGTTTTTCTCCATTCCAAATTTGCATTTCGTCTTTCTCCCCTACATGTAAAGTTCATGTTAATCTGAAAGTGTCAGGTTGGGATAAGATTGAAATTTATAGTCCCGTGACCAGCTTAACAATACAAGAGTACAGGCAAGGGCAGTGTTATGATATTGCAAAAGTTATAATGAGAATATTTATTTTTTTAAAAACCGTACTAATACAGAAAGACAGCTTAGTGCTACATAAATTATGGTTAGCAGTATTAGTTCAGGTTGTTATTTTTGACTAAAGTAAATGTCTATGATAGCTAGGAGGATCAACGTGACATTTCTCCAGGCATTCTACAAGAGGTCACACGCTAGCAACGGAGTCAACATTAACCAAAGTTCCAGAAATAATCTTTTATTGCTGCTACCTGATTTCTTGACAACCAAAGGGTTTTCTCAATACCTTCCATATACAGTGTCTACGCTTGGTATTTCGTGAAAGGACAAAGTAACAAATGTCAGAACCTGTCACCTTCTGGCCTTCAAAGCTTGTATACACTGCTTAAACAGCGCATACTACTTTGGCTTAGCGATGTCCACCGCATGGAAGATGGTCGCATCCACAAAGATATTTTTTACGGACAACTAAGAGATGGCAAAGGAATAGCCAGGCGACCGCCGCTGAGGTTCAAATATGTGTGCAAGAGAAACATGCAGACACTGGACATAAATCCAGCAATCTGGGAGGATGAAGCTGCCGATCGTACCAAGTGGCGATGCTTCCTACGGCGCTCCCTCTGACTGGGCGGAACGAAGCTCTCACAACAAGCAGATGAGAAAATAACACGCCTAAAGGAAGGTACATCACGAAAAAACAGCAGTCGAGGCCTACCACCTTAAGGGCACATTCCCATAACCAGTTACAACTGAAGGAGACCATTAAGAGGTTGTCTGTTTGTTGTACAAGAGAAGACATTTGTCGGCAGTAAAAAGTCCACAGTTAAAGTAAGCCTAGTTAGCAATACATGTTATTCATCTTTATCATCATTTCAATTGTCGTTACTGTGGAGCACTGAGCCCAGTGGCGTATACTCTATGTGTGCTGTGCGTGCTGCGCACACCTATGCCCGAAGGAAAATAAAAATTTAATTTATTATTCTATAAAATATTTCTCTTCTAATGTTCTGCTTTCGGACCGCACGCACCAGGAAAACGGATTTTCCCGCATAGAATCTACGAGTATAATCTAGTTTCAGTTTCCCAGACGCTTTTTATAGTGCAGTTTTTATTGGTTGGTAGCAATCGCCCGAAGTTTCTCGGGTAATTCCGTCACAATGCGTGCGGCACCTTTCGGATTCACGTTAGAACACTGGTTTGATTGGATCGGGGTCAAGGCCAGATACGTAAATACAATGCGAACATGCGTGCGGTGGTCTTGCAGCTCTCGAGTTGTAAAAATCGGCTGTGTCCGTCCAGTGTTTTTTGTGATTAATTTTTGTTAGTTGCCGGGAATGCACATTATTGCAGTGACAGTGAGTTTCAAGTTGTAAGTTAATTAGTATTTCGGAGATAATTGACATATACCCCTAATAACTATCGTTGCGTAATTGAATATAGTTGGTTTTTAAATTAAGAGGGGAAGAAGTTAAATAGTAGGCGTACATATTAATTTTAAGTAGCAGCACGCCTAGCTCGCATTACCAGGATACGCCACTGACTGAGCCGCCACTGAAGCTGGATCACCTTGCAACATTCTTGTAGCTGTGGTTTCTGTAGCAATCTATTTTCGAAGATGAGGTTTCCGGTTACATGCACAACTTCCTATTAATTGCCTTTTATGACATGCCTGAAGGAAAAATAGTTATATTCTTTGACAGTCTTCTAATAGATTCTCAAGAACTACACTACACAAGCCCGCAAACACAGTCACACATATATACGCACACACACAAATCGATGCATTACATTTTCATTGCATTCTTTTGATAAGGAATAATTTATGCAGACACCATTATCTTGTAAAGAATAAAATAACAATAAGATGTCCCAAAATCAACAAGAAGATAATCACAAGCGTGGGATTAATATAAAAAATACAATTACCTTAAGTGTTGTGTCGATTTTCAGACGTCACGTGTCACGGCAAGTCAGACAGATACGGATAGAGTGTATGTGAGAGTCCGTGTGCGTAGGGATGTGTGCGACATAGTGTTCGTCGGTTTTCGAAACAATAAAAAAAAAATGTTGCCTCGTATTGCCGAAGCGCGCCCGTTTAAACTTAGACACAGGGTCGGTCGATTATATTAGGGCGCATGTTCAAATAAAAAAGACCTTGTTAGCTTATGTTTTAGACATGACAAAAATCAGCAATCATCATTTTCCGTTGCCCTCCATACGGAGCATGGAGCCAAGATTGTAACTTGTGTAGGAAGCCTGTACCAATCACTCTCATGCTCCTGCAGCAGTGGTTTCTGTAGTGCTTTGTTTTACATGATGAGGTTGCCATCTCCATGTACAACCTGATAGTTGTCGACACGTGCGCCATGCATGAGGTAGCAGTAGGCTTATTCTTTGTTTGTCTCCCCCCGGGAACTACACGAGACGGCAAAAAATCAGGGAGTATTTAAATTCGCATTAGGTAACCTTGCATTCGGTAACGTGTAATGTAGACACTTGGTACTCTTACGGTCGTTAAAGATGTATACAGCTGGTAACATTGCGGTGTTAATGGTGTATAGAGCTGGTAACATTGCGGTGTTAATGGTGTATAGAGCTGGTAACATTGCGGTGTTAATGGTGTATACAGCTGGTAATATTGTGGTATTAATGGTGTATACAGCTGGTAATATTGTGGTGTTAATGGTGTATACAGCTGGTAATCTTGCGGTGTTAATGGTGTATACAGCTGGTAATATTGCGGTGTTAATGGCGTATACAGCTTTTAACACTGTGGTGTTAATGGTGTATACAGCTGGTAAGATTGCGGTGTTAATGGTGTATACAGCTGGTAACACTGTGGTGTTAATGGTGTATACAGCTGGTAATATTGCGGTGTTAATGGTGTATACAGCTGGTAACACTGTGGTGTTAATGTTGTATAGAGCTGGTAACATTGCGGTTTTAATGGTGTATACAGCTGGTAACATTGCGGTGTTAATGGTGTATACAGCAGGTAACACTGTGGTGTTAATGGTGTATACAGATGGTAACATTGCGGTGTTAATGGTATATACACCTGGTAACATTGTGGCGTTTATGGTATGAGGTAAGCTTTTGCAGAGTAATGGAAACGCATCAAATCAACTATTTACAATTAAATGTATTCTCTCACTCAATAACTTCTAAATCTTTCTTCTAAAACACCAAGTCATTTATATCCCATGACCTTGACGTCGTTATGAAGGTCTGTGGGATGTCAATGGCGTGGTGTGGGTTGCATCTTATTGCAACTTACATGTCACGAAGAAGCTGGTAGATAGGCAAAGGAAGTTGAAAGCTACTTCAGGATGATACAATCATAATTTATAAAGAGGACAACAATTTTATCAGGAACGGAACAGAAACAAGTGGGACGCAGAACTTCCAGACTGTCGTGGAATATTCTAATCCACATATATAAATTATCTAGTAAATATAAAGCCTAATAAATCCATATAATAAATAAAGGAAGAAGAATGGTAAAGAACAGTGCTGTCACAATGACAGTACTCGAAATCCCCTTTGTTTTATGCTTCGTCTGCAACTTGTAACGTTTCCACGTTAAATATAGGCCTTCTGCAACAGACACGCGTTTCCCAAACACACAATAAAATGTGCTGCCTTTCTAAGAAAAACCTTGAAATATGCAAGTTGACCTAAATTTTAAATTCCATTCATGTCTTTTTCTACACTGCGTTACCAAAACGAACGAACAGATGGACAAAAGGATAAAGAGAGAGGGAGGGCTGAAAATCAGGAACGCATGCAACACGCGTCGCGCGATACACAAATGCTACCATCACGCGTGTAAGACTACATGCACTAATTTTTTTTTCAGACGGACAGTGATAAAATACACTACCCTTCCCAGACAGCACATCTTCGAAACAGGAGGTAGAAAATACATATTTTGAACGCAGCCACGTAGCTCTTTTAAATTTGGATATTTGGGTTCCTTAGGGTTTGCTGACAAAGAATATGTGAAACGTTACGCAAATAGTCTAGGAATTAACAAGTTATAACCAAAATAAAATATTGGGGATGCCTGACAGCATGAAATCATTTCTGCTCATAAAATTTTTTTACATGTTTGAAAAAACCTTGCGTTACAGAAATAGCCTACCATGTAAACTCCAAATTGATTGGAGCGCAACAAATGAAAGACGAACCACGATTGGTCGGACTATAAATACTATCTTGGTGATGCGTGATGCCATATGATGATGGATGGTATCCGCATGTCTGGTTTTGTGTGGTGTGCAGATGTGTTCAGTCAAAACAATGTTCATACAAAAATAACAGGGCAATCCACATAGGACGTCAGTAAACTCACGACGTATAAAGTCAATGATTCTTGTAACAGCCGTTGACGTTTTTCTTCATTATTTATTGTGGACGCCACAGTGACAAAATGGTTACGCGAATATGTAGACACATCAAACAGTCATTATCACAGCAACATTCAATACAGCAATAGACGGTAGACAGCATTACAATGATGAGTCAGATGCATGTTATATTTCAAAGTGCTGTAAATGTAGTCAGGTGAAAAACTCCATCCCTTTCTATAACAGCCAGGAGATAACCAGATGTATGAGATCAGTTCACTCTCCTTAGTTTGACTTCAGCAAGACAGACACGTCTGCCGAAGTATAAATAATGTCCTCAAAAATATCCTCTAGATAACAAAGGTTTTTCAAACCTAGTTCAGGTAACCAAGTAGCAAGTAATAGTCCTTGGGACCTGCATCAACCGATGCAGTACAATGCAGCGACATGTGAGCTGGGAAAAAACATCTCGTGACGACGACTTTCGCAGACAGGCTATGAATCGAAATCGCTCACGACCCAAAATCGATAGAGTTAATGAAAAAGTCAATTTACCTTGCTTTCAAGAAATACACAGAAATATCACGCCTCCCGGCATGTGCAAATACACTAGAGGTATTATCCCGAATAAACGAAATATCCATAAGAGGACTCTCACATTCCTGACAGAACAAAAAAAATAGCGGAGATCCCCTCTTCAACGAGGCATCTCTTTCGCCATTCCAAATCGCTCACCCCACTAGTGGTGGGCGGAAACCGATCGACCAAGAAGCAAGACAAGTCATGCGCAGTCCAGCGCAAAATGACCACAGCTCAAACTTAACTGCATTCGACACCAACGCGAGAAGACAAATGCTTACCGAGAAAAGTGACTATAAATTTCAAGCAGTTGTTGCCCTTGCGTTATAAAATAGATATTGAAATAAAACGATGTTGCGAGAATTTATCACGCAACATATCACCACCTCCTCCCGATAAAAAAAAATGTGGAACATATTTTTTTTTTTTTAAATATCAAAGAGCATGCGATAAGCGGCTCAAAACGCACGAATTATGCGCTGATAATTAACTAAATTGCCAAACAATAGGCTAATTATAGAGTGTCTGGTGAGGATATACCTCAACAGAAAAATAAATATGTCTCAAAAAATATTCACATCGGGGAGGTGTCACCAACACACATCACGTTAGCATGTAAACACAATATACGTATGCAAGTTACTATAATCATCATTAAACAGCATACTCTAATATTGTCTTTAAAAAATGGATGTACAAATCTGATAGGAAAATTTAAATAGTACATTCTTTGACATGTAATGACATAAGTACATAGTAAAGTTAAACTACATGACGATCCAGGACATATGCTCTGGTATTCCGAGGGTAAGTACACAATCTAGAACTCGTCATGCTTGATACTAGTAAGGTAAGTCCTCAGCTCAACAATGACATTCTGAGAAAGTACAAGCAATATAATGCTAATTAATAACTAATATGATTCATAAGGTACAATACATTATTAATAATTGTGGCTGTTTAGTAAACTAACGGCCCTTATATTAACTACTCAGTCCTCCTCTATCATCTTAAAATACGAACAGAAGAAGATGACAACAAAGCACGATAGTGTGTACATATAAAGTGAGTACAGATGTGCTAATCTATTGTAGAAATATAGGTGTGTTATGACTCTGTAATATATGGAAATATAGGACAGAAGTATTAGTTGGAGTCATGTGGGCATCTAGACAAAATGTCAGCCATCACATTATCCGCACCACGGATAGCTCGTACCGTGAAGTGAAAAGGTTGAAGAGCTATAGCATATCGAGTGGATCTCGAACTCTTCAAATTCTTAGTCTGAATAGCTGTAAGAGCTTTCTGATCAGTCTCTAGAATGAAATGTGCGCCCAGGAGGAATCTTTGTAGTTTTAGAATTGACCAAACCATCGCTAACAACTCACGGTCTAAAACCGAGTAGTTCCTCTCTGCCGCATTTAGTTTTCTAGAAATGTACATAACAGGATGCAGAGTATTTGCATATTCTTGCATCAGTGCTGCTCCAATCCCAGTGGATGAAGCATCACTCCGAAGAACAAAAGTCCTATCAAGAGTAGGTAATCTTAAGATGGGAGGAGAAGAAAATATATTCTTGATTTGGTCTAGTGAAGATTGGCATTCTTCAGACCAACGGACCAGATTAGGCGAACCTTTCTTCAACAATGTTGATAGAGGTGCCATGATCGAAGATAAATTTGGAATAAATCTCCCATAAAATTGAATTAAACCTAAGAGACTCCTAACTTGTTTCTTCGTTTTAGGAACAGAGATGTTCAGTATTTTGGAAGTATTGTGGTCTTCTGTCTTCAAGAGACCATGACCAACACGATGACCCAGGAAAGAGATTTCACCAAAACCAACAAAAGCTTTAGAAGGTTTTGCTGTCAAATTGTTCTCACGTAGAGTGGACAGTAAGTCATATAACCCTAAATAGTGATCTTCCCAGGTATCACTGAAGAGACAGATGTCATCTAAGTATGCGATGACATCCGAACGATGTGACAGAATTCGACGCATCATGCGAACGAAAGTGGCAGGGGCGTTCATGAGACCAAAAGGCATAACATTCCATTGAAATAGACCCCTAGGTGTAGAAAAAGCAGTAAGAGGTTTGGCATGCTCTGCTAAAGGCACTTGCCAATAACCTTTAGACAAGTCAAGTTTAGTGAAGAATCTAGAATTAGAAAGTCTAATCAGTAGATCTTCTAACAAAGGCATCGGTTCAGCGTCGAACTTTGTGACCTGATTCAATTTGCGATAATCAACGCAAATTCGTATGTTCTTATCCTTCTTCCGGACAATAACCATGGAAGAAGAATATGGTGAAGTCGATGGTTCAATTATATTTAATTGAATCATTTCATCCAATTCCTTTTCCACTTGCGACTGAAAGTGTATAGGAATAGGATAAGGCCTAACCCTAATTGGATTATTGTCGGTAAGAATTATGTCATGTTCTATGACATCTGTGTGTCCAGGAATGTCAGTGAGAACATCCTGAAATGTTTGTAACATCGACAAGTCTCGTCGATGTTCGTCACCAGAAAGATTAGGAGAAACAGAAACGTTTTTCCAAGATTCCGTGGAATGTAATGGAACCACTGGAAGGGGAAGGTTGACATCAGAGAAGGTAGCTTCCTCATCCTGTATGACAGACAGGGATGAATAATGACCGTGAGGTGCAGGAGCATCATCCGTTGCCTGGAAAATAGGCAGCAAATAGTCCGGACGTTCGTGAAATTCCGAAAGCATGTTTATGTGGAAAGTTTTATGCTTTCCATCAATATCGACCACATAGTCAACATCGGAAATCCGAGAGACTATTGCATACGGACCTTTCCATGCAATAAGAAGTCTATTTTCCCTACTGGGGAGTAGGACGAATGCTTTGTCACCTGGACAAAGTTGTCGTAGACATCTATTCTTGTTAGCAAACTGCCTTGCCTTCTCTTTAGCAATTTCTGATGAAGCAGTTGCTAGCTTACATGCCTCAATGATCTTTTGTCTAAGAGCAATGACATACTCATATGAGGATTGAGTTTCATCGCTAATATCATCGGCAGTGATGAGATCGTGTAATAAAGACATAGGGCCGCGTGGACGCGCGCCAAAGACAAGTTCGAAGGGAGAAAATCCTGTGTGTTCATTAGGGACTTCTCTATAGGCAAAGAGAGCCGCGGGTAAAACCCTGTCCCAATCTTGAGGATGATCTTCAGTTATCTTACCAAGCAAAGTCTTGAGCGTTCTATTCAGACGCTCAACTAACCCATTAGACATAGGATGGTAGATACTACTGAGAGATCGTTCAATATGTAAGGTAGACATTACCTGTGACATAGTGTCAGATATGAGTTGAGTGCCATGGTCTGACAATATTTCTCTGGGGAACCCCAAGCGAGAAAATATCAACCAAAGAGCATCTGCGATATCTGTAGTAGATATGCTCTTAAGAGGAATAGCCTCTGGCCAACGTGTGCACATATCGACACATGTAAGGATAAACTGATGTCCTCTGGCCGACTTGACCTTAAAAGGGCCAATAATATCTATGGCCATTTTCTGAAACGGCCGAATAGGAATGTCAGCAGCCTGGATAGGCGCAGCATGTCGTGGTCCTCTAGATTTGACCTCCTGACATACCTTGCATGATCGGCAGTAAATACGAATGTCCTTATTGACAAAAGGCCAAAAGAAAGCCGCAAGGACTCTCGACTTCGTACGGGCAAAACCCATATGTCCAGCACATTGCGAGTCATGAGCATGTTGTAATATTTGGACTCTCATGCTCTTGGGAACAAGAATTTGCGAATGTGCCGACGTAGTCGAATCTTGTACCATACGTACAAGTACGCCGTTTCTCATTGCAATCCAAGATTTTCTATTTGTATCCTGATTCGGATCACCTTTCTTCGCAAGAACGAAGAATTTTTTTAAAGAAGGATCTTCTTCTTGCAATTTTATGAAAGAGTCACGAGTAATCACTAAGTGACTATCTTGGCTATCAACTTCATTATCACTATTCAGTGAAGTTTCGGGTGTTTGTAGAGCTTGTGCTCTTGTAACTACTGCATTTGTAGCTTGCATGTTATTATCTTCCCAAGCAGCAATCTGCTGTGGGGTACACTCCCTAACTCCGTGAATACGACCAATAATAAGGTCCGCAATAGGATTAGGTAAGAGACAAGCATGCACATCTCCAGTAAAGAAAGGAGTGGCAATGCGAATTACAGCAGTAGGATATTTTTTCTAGAGTGCCGCCAAATGTGACACATTTAATAACCCTTCCTGTAGCACAAGATGGATCTACAAGCGATTGTCTAACACCAATAGTGGTGCATCCGGAATCGAAAAGTAGTGAGACCGGAGTATCATTAACAAGACCCTTATGTAGGATTAAAGAACCCCTCCCGTCATGCGCAACAGCAGCAGGAAGAGCGGGAAGTGGGTGACCACAACTCAAAGTAGTTATGGTACCCGGTTCGAATAAAGTACTGCATTGGAGGCATTTGTTTGCTCTCTCAAAGTCAAAAGCAGAACCAGTGACAGCGTCAAAGTTTTTATTATCAACAACATGATTACAGGCTCCCTCAGTTTCCTGTTGTACAGCATTAGCCTGCTGATATCTCTTTTTTTTGTGTTGAGATCTACCCCGACTATTATTACCTCTGAAGTTATCAAAGTTATTATTATCTCTGCAGTTATTATTGTCTCTATTGTAATTGTTATCCTGGTTCGAATTCCAGTTTCCACGATTACTATCATGTTCACATTGATGCGAACATCTATTTGTTTGGTTCTGAGGTCTTCGGCAGGAATAACCTCTATTACCATATCCTCTTTTGAAATGCCTATAATTATTAGGGTGATAGTAACGACCACTATCAGGTTGTCTCCAATTCTTCGAAGATGAATCACCATGAAATTGGTTTCCATGATTTTGACAGAAATTACCGCTGCTCTTTCTATCAAGATTTTGTTGGAATCTACGAGCAAAGTTTTGACCATACGGAGCTGCCGAAGCAACTGGTAAACCTTCTTTCACCTTAGAGTTACCCATGGTTATGTGTGGGTGCGCAGTTACGTATTGGCAACAGAAATCTTCCATTTCTTTTATTGTTTTAGGTTTACGTTCATGAAGGAAAGCAAGGAAAGACTCATTGACAGACGACATGACTTTGTCTCTAAGTATTAAGTCCATAAGTCCTTCATAAGTTTTTTCCGTCTTAGATAGTTCAACCCATCGTGAGAAAGTAATGCGTATTCTTGCAATAAACTCGGAGAATTCAACTCCATTTTCAGGTAACATGTTTTTAAATTGTAGACGATAGCCGTCTTCGTTAAGCTGATATTTCTTTAACAAAGCGGCCCTGACAACCTCATAATTGTTCTTGTCAGGTTCATCCACCATATTTAATATACTTAGAGCTTTACCTGTCAGTATCCCTGATAACTGATAAACATATTTTGCTTTGTCTATGTTATGAGCTGTACATGCTTGTTCAAATCTGTCCAGATAGAACATTATGTCATCACTGGAAGGACTAAAAGTTGGCAACTTAATCTTAAAAGTATCATTATTAGCCTTACCAGAAGATGAACCCTTGTTTGAATCATTACCATTACTCATGCTTGTCAATTTCAATTTTTCCAACTCTAAAGCTAAGACCTTTTCTTCATGTTCCATTTTTGCTTTCTCTTTCCTCTCATCAGACTCTCTCTGTAATCTTCTTTCCTCAGCCTGAGCCACTTTTTGAAGTCTTTCATTTTCAGCTTCTTTTTCAAGTCTTTTATTTTCAGCCTCTTTTTCAAGTCTTTTATTTTCAGCTTCTTTTTCAAGTCTTTTATTTTCAGCCTCTTTTTCAAGTCTTTTATTTTCAGCTTCTTTTTCAAGTCTTTTATTTTCAGCCTCTTTTTCAAGTCTTTTATTCTCAGCCTCTTTTTGAAGTCTTTCAGCTTCTAGCTGTAGCTGGAGTTTTCTTTCCTCAGCTTCTGATTCCCTTTTTTGTTTTTCCATTTCCATTTGGAATCTTTTTTCATCCACCTGCATCTGCAGTTTCTTTTGTTCAGCTTCCATATGCAGTTTCTTTTGTTCAGCTTCCATTGCTTTATCATATCGAGCAGTTGCAAATTCTTCTAACTTATCACCAGTCTTGCCAAGCAATTTACCCTGCTCAATAAAGTGCTCAAATGTAGACGTGTTGTCTAACATATGAGTCCAAAACCTGAAATAATTAACTAATTTATTTCAAACCTAAGTGTAACAAGTCTTAATTAAGCACTTGTATATTCACATCACATTATATTATCCCAGTCTCTGTGGGAAACAAGTCTCCAATCAAAGAACTTGTATATGAAATATCAGCACTCAATTCTTGATCATAAGTGCACTTCTCATTCAATAGTGCACGACACTATTCATCATTCATTTATCATCAGTGTAGTAGTAACAGTGCATTAGCATAGTCCATTAACTAATTACTATAGCTGTAAACAATGACTATGTAAACACATGCAGAATGTAAACATTGAAAATGTAAACAATACAAACAATGTAAACAATAACAATGTAAACAATAACAAAGATCAGCAACAATACAAAAACTTTCGCAGAAATCAACTAAAAATAAAGCAGAAATTAATGAAATATCACAAAAAATGTGACGATATCTGCGATAGAATTAAACAAAATACATGACACCACAGTGTATAAACAAAAATGTTGTATGAAACTAAATTATAGACAAGAGTAGGCTAACAAATACAAACAAATCAAAACAAAACTAAAGAATGCGAAATAATAACGAAAACAATATTAAAACATGTCATCACAGCTAACATAAATAGCAACAGAAGTCGCTTAGCAAATTCCAGTATTGGAAATTTGCAAACCTTACAGAAAACGCTCACAATAGACGACCTCTATGACGTGGCATAATCTAACGGAGACACCACCCAACCGAGAACCCGCTGAAATATAAACATATAAATATACGAATAACATATAAACATATAACATATAGAATGAGATGATACACAGAAGACTCAGCAGAAGTATAAGGGCACAGTTTACATACAAACAGGCCACTTAACTTATAGGCTTCCAATCGTAGAACAGCAGAAAAACGGATGTCAATCAACGTCCTAAAGAGCGAAGCTCCAACGATGATGGCACATCTGAACTGCTTCCACTGCTAACACGATGGTACAAGAGCTTCTGAAATACTGTGTGTTGAGTTGTTTCGGCACTTGACCTTCTAATCCAAAAGTAAGTTGATGGAAATCGGTACTTGGCCTTCTTCAGAAAACAACCCGTTTCAACCGGCACTTGACCTTCACAAAAACGACAGCACTGGAACCTTGACAGCAGCAACTTGCTTGACTTGCGTAAAAGATAACAGCAGTCCGAGTTATCCGGCAACATGTAACAACGCCGGGTACTGTCAAATTCTTGTTTCCGTCAAAAAGTTGAAATTTTGACTTTTACCGGGCAACGCCGAGTACTTTGAAAATTTTGAAGATGTTGACTGTATTGAAGAATGTTAATTTCTTGAAGGATGCTGATGAATTCTTGTTGAAAATGAAGTGGGTAAGGGACCCCGTGTTTGCTGGTACCAGAATCAAACCAGCTTATGGCCACCAAATGATGCGTGATGCCATATGATGATGGATGGTATCCGCATGTCTGGTTTTGTGTGGTGTGCAGATGTGTTCAGTCAAAACAATGTTCATACAAAAATAACAGGGCAATCCACATAGGACGTCAGTAAACTCACGACGTATAAAGTCAATGATTCTTGTAACAGCCGTTGACGTTTTTCTTCGTTATTTATTGTGGACGCCACAGTGACAAAATGGTTACGCGAATATGTAGACACATCAAACAGTCATTATCACAGCAACATTCAATACAGCAATAGACGGTAGACAGCATTACAATGATGAGTCAGATGCATGTTATATTTCAAAGTGCTGTAAATGTAGTCAGGTGAAAAAACTCCATCCCTTTCTATAACAGCCAGGAGATAACCAGATGTATGAGATCAGTTCACTCTCCTTAGTTTGACTTCAGCAAGACAGACACGTCTGCCGAAGTATAAATAATGTCCTCAAAAATATCCTCTAGATAACAAAGGTTTTTCAAACCTAGTTCAGGTAACCAAGTAGCAAGTAATAGTCCTTGGGACCTGCATCAACCGATGCAGTACAATGCAGCGACATGTGAGCTGGGAAAAAACATCTCGTGACGACGACTTTCGCAGACAGGCTATGAATCGAAATCGCTCACGACCCAAAATCGATAGAGTTAATGAAAAAGTCAATTTACCTTGCTTTCAAGAAATACAGAAATATCACGCCTCCCGGCATGTGCAAATACACTAGAGGTATTATCCCGAATAAACGAAATATCCATAAGAGGACTCTCACATTCCTGACAGAACAAAAAAAATAGCGGAGATCCCCTCTTCAACGAGGCATCTCTTTCGCCATTCCAAATCGCTCACCCCACTAGTGGTGGGCGGAAACCGATCGACCAAGAAGCAAGACAAGTCATGCGCAGTCCAGCGCAAAATGACCACAGCTCAAACTTAACTGCATTCGATACCAACGCGAGAAGACAAATGCTTACCGAGAAAAGTGACTATAAATTTCAAGCAGTTGTTGCCCTTGCGTTATAAAATAGATATTGAAATAAAACGATGTTGCGAGAATTTATCACGCAACACTTGGTTGTTAGGGAGACGTAGAAAGGTAACATTTTTTCAAACACTTGTCGAAACGTGGCCTCATTGGCTAGACTTGCTGATATACTCACTTAGGAGCGTTAGTTCGAGACCACTAGTGCAAATAATCTTGATAAAGCGACAGTGCGTTGAAGCCAGCTCACATTTTTGCTAAAATAAAAGCCTGGAACATAAGCAGATGGGAATTTGTGCCAGTAATTGTGCCAGAATTCATTGCTAATCAACGTATCTGTGTTTATTTCCATGAAATTGTGGGACCGTGGTCTTGATGGTATTGAGCTGCACCTGGTCAGAGCTTTGCTGAATCCAGAGTCGGACAGCATACTCCTTGGTCCATTTAGCTATCAGTGAGGTGTCTCCAGAGCCCAGAGGAGAATTCGAGCAGAGGAGTCCTTTCCTGCCGCCATCACTCAAGATAAGCTGATTTGGCCAGCTGAGCTCAACATTATGTCCCCTCATCTTGAAATGACTTTATAAAAATAACATTCAGAGGGGGATTTAATTGTCTTAATATCAGGAACTGAGAACATCTCCAATACTAGTTTCCTTAAGACAAACTATTGAAGTCATGATGACAAATACCAACAGAGCTTGAACAAAAAAAAACCAGTATTACCTCATTTTACTACTACACAACTGACACACATAGGATATTTTTAATAATATATGTCACTACAATATTCATATTAATCCATTCTGTACATAACTTGTAATGAAAATTGATTGTGATTCCTGGTTCCTTTGTAATTGAATCAGGACACATATTCATTCATATCAGCAATGAATACATATTGTTATTTGAAAAGTTATCAGTGACTCCTTAAGATATCCTTTAGAGTGTTATATGTATGTGAGTGTCCCAGTGTTGTCAAGTATAGTGGAATAAATTAAATTGTTTATCTGTCTGTTGTTGTTTTGACTTACACTTCATCCTACACATACCCTAGACACATAACGTAGTCATCACACTATTGCAGAATAATTCTGACTGAGATATATAGATATGTGGTAGCAAGTAAGGTTATCTATAATACACTACTCTTAATAGATATAGATACCTTCACAGCTGATCTCAGTCAGTACACTAAGTCCCCTATAAATATTTATAACATCCCACTTCACCACATATATTGGGGTCTCGCTCTTGGGATTTTGAATCTTTCCCTATTAAAAATATTGGGGGTAATTCACTTCAGGGAATATAAGAATTAAAAGGTATCCTTGGGTGGAATTAAATAAGGTTGAGCTCACGGTGCCTGTGTTGTCCATTAGATATACTTAGAGATTAAATTGTTGGTTAGACATTGTAGAAATTTACCTGATAGACAATGGCGGACCTGGCCAAGTTTCGATCTGCTGCTGTACAGACTGCAAAAGAGTTAGGATTAGATGGGCAAGTTATGGTTGCCTATGTTACTACGGAATGTGACAAATTTATTGAACGCGAAGAAAGAAGGTTTGAAGCCGAAAGAAAGTTAGAGGCTGACAGGGAAATTAAGAAGTTACAATTTGAAGCTGAGGCTGAGGCTAAGAGGTTGCAAGCTGAGGCTGAGACTAAGAGGTTGCAGATTGAGGCTGACAAAGAGGCTAAAGCATTGGAAGCCGAAGAAAGAAGACAGGCTGCAGAAGAAAGAAGACAAGCTGCAGAAAGGGAGGAGAAGAGATTACAAAGGGAACATGAGTTACGACTAAGGGAGTTTGAGTTTCAAGGCCATGCTCCTGAAAATGGTGCCAGTCCCTTTGCCTCTGATGCTACGGTTACTCAGGGAGCCTCAACCTCAGCTATGAATTTTCATTTAGATCATTTTGTTGAGAAAGACGATGATATAGAGAGCTACCTAAATAGGTACGAACTATTAGCTACCACGTATGGGTTAGAGAGAGAAAGGTGGAGCTTAAAGTTATCTCAGGGACTTCGTGGGGCAGCTTATGAAGTTTTTGCAAAAATGAGCAGAGGTGATCAGGAAAATTATGACATGCTAAAGCAGGCTCTTTTGTTAAGGTATGAAAAGAATGCAGAATTTTATAGGAAAAAATTTAGGAATGCTAAACTACTATCAGGTGAAACCTATCACCAGTTCTCTGCACGAATAGAGACATACTTGGAGAAATGGACTTCTCTGGGGAAAACCCAAGATCTTAAGGAAATGGTCCTTATAGAGCAATTAAGAGAGTCCATGGCTCCAGACCTGAGAAAGTTTCTCATGGAACAAGGTGCAGAGAGGCTGGGTGAGTTGCTAAATGTTGCTGAAAGGTATCAAGCAGCTCAAGCAGAGGTAACAGGTAATAAAAAGAAACAGGTGGACAACTTTAGGGCACCACAGAACTTTAATAAATTTGATCCTAGGGATCAAAATAAAGGTAAGCACCAATTTGATAGGCCACGGTATGACAATAAAAATAAATTCCCACAATTCGATGAAAGGAAATATAATGAAAGAAAATCTTTCAACCAAGGAAAAAGGTGGTGTAAGAATTGTCAGATGGACAATCATGACACTGACCGTTGCAGAAGGAAACCTGTGTATATGGCAACCCTTCAGGTCAGGTCGACCTCAAGACAGGAGGAGGATATTATGTTAGATACCACTCCAGAAGAGATGAGGAAGGCACAGGCTGGGGATAAAACACTCAAGCCTTGTTTCAGGAAATTGTCAACTTGTCATACAACTCCAGGCAAGGGAGATTTTTACATGAAAAACAAGTTGATGTATAGGAAGACTGGAGCTAGATCCAAAGGTCACGGACAGCTGGTTCTTCCAAAAAGATATAGGGCAGACTTAATAAGGAGCCTACATGTGAAACCAGATGGGGACCATGAGAAAATAGGTACCATCATTCAAAAGGTGGCTCACAATTATTATTGGCCCAAAGCAAGATGGGACATTGAGAATTTTGTAGAAAGGTGTAGCATAGCACATGAGGGAACACCCACAAGTGGGAACATGGATCAGGACCTGGACACGCCCCGGGGCAAAATTAGGCCTGAGAATAAAAGGAAAAATAGATTTGATAAAGTGGACCAAATGGAATGGGAAGCCCCTTTTCACGGACATGCTTCACTTAACTGTTTTACAATGGCCACTATGCGGAGAGTGCAAAAGGATGTCTTACCCCAGGATAAGCCGACAATCCCTCAATCGGACTTAAACAAACTGGAGGAAGAGGATGTAGAGAGGAAATCTCTCATCAAGAATTTTAAGTGGGGAGAAAGCCCCAAAAGAAAAATTGGTAGCGGTCGTTTTGTGAATGATAATTCTGGGAGGAAAAATCATCACTATAAAGCTTCGAGTGGAAGAGACCATACCGGTGCATGGACAAATAGGTCCACACAATTAAAGGTCCATATGTAGCTATGTTGAGAACGTGGACTGATGAAAAGGCAGAGGAAAACATTACATCTTCATACCAATATGTGAATGAGCTGACCACTCGGTTAAAAACTGGCTGGAAACTTGCCAATGAAAATTTGAAACAAGCCAGGAAGAAACATGCTGCCTATTATAACAGGAAGGCGAAAGACAGAGATTTGGCTGTGGGAGAGAAGGTACTGCTTCTTTTGCCTGGGAGTCAGAATAAGTTACAAATTGGATGGCAGGGTCCATATACAGTTCTAGAGAAGGTATCTAGAACAAATTATAAGATAGATAAGAAGGGGAAAGAAAAAATCTATCATGTGAATCTCCTGAAGAAATATTTGGAAAGAAAACATCAGGAAGAGACACACTTGTTGACCTTGTCCATCGCCATGGAGATGAAAAAGGAACCACTTTCATCATTTGAATATCCATTACACCCCTGTGAGACAGCAGCACAGGTGAAAATCAGTACACATTTAACGAAAACTCAGAAAGAGAGAGTGCAACAGGTTCTAAATAATCATGCAGAGGTGTTAACAGACCGACCAGGGCATACAAACCTATTGGAATATGATATGAAACTAATAGACTCCACACCTGTCTGTATGAAACCATATTCGATTCCGTTTGCTAAGGAGAAAGCTTTGAAGGAAGAGATAGACTATCTGTTGAAGGAAGGAATTATTTCGCACAGTGAGTCTTCGTATAGTTCCGGTGTTGTACTCTTAAGGAAGCCCTCTGGAGAACATAGACTCTGTATAGATTACAGGAGACTGAATGCTATTACAGAAGGACAGGTGGATCCATTGCCGGATACAAATCAGCTGTTTGCCAGACTAAATAAAGCTAAATATTTCTCAAAAGTGGATTTGAGTAAAGGATACTATCAGATCCCAGTAAAGCCTGAGGTTAGACCATACCTAGCCTTTAGTACCTCAGAAGGACACTATGAGTTTAATAGATTGCCATTTGGATTGAAGAATGCGCCTAGTGTCTTCTCTAGAATGATGAGAAAATTATTGGATCCTCTGAATAATCCCTGTATAACAAATTTTATGGATGATATCCTTATAGCAACAGAAACATTTGAGGAACACATTGACTCTCTGAACATGCTGTTTGATCGACTTAGGGAGGCAAATTTAACAGCCTGACCAACCAAATGTTGCGTTGGATGTAAAGAATTGGAATTTTTGGGACACACAGTTTATCAGGGAAACATGACCCCTGACCCAAAGAATTTAGAGAAACTACAGAAAGCCCCGAGACCACAAACCAAGAAGGACGTGAGATCCTTTGTCTCATTATGTGGTTTCTACCAGAAGTATATCAAAAACTTTAATTCCATATGTGCACCGTTAACTGAATTGACACGTAAAGGACATCCAGATCGCATTACATGGACACCACAATGTGAAATGACTTACCAAGAATTGAAGGAAAAGCTCACAAGTAAACCCATTTTGAAATTACCTGACTTAAGTCAAGAATTCATAGTAAGGACGGATGCAAGTAATATTGGGTTAGGTGCAACTCTACTACAGAGATCTGATGTATTGGATGGGGAATTAAGCCCAGTGGCATATGCTAGCAGAAAGTTGAATAAAGCTGAAATCAACTACTCAACTAGCGAAAAAGAATGTCTTGCAGTAATATGGGCGATAAAGAAATTCAATATTTATCTATATGGGAAGGCATTTAAGTTGCAAACAGATCACAAACCTTTATCGTTTCTAGCACAGGCTAGGCATGAGAACTCCAGGTTACTCCGATGGTCTTTACTTTTGGCTCCATATAATTTTAGCATTGAGTATATATCTGGAAAAACCAATTTGGGAGCGGATTTTTTAAGCCGCCATCCGTGTGATGAGAATCACCGTAAACCCCAGAACTAATAATAAATTTCTCTATGTGTATATAGAATAAAGGACTGACATATAATGTCTGTTTTAAGAGGGGAGGTGTCGTGGAATATTCTAATCCACATATATAAATTATCTAGTAAATATAAAGCCTAATAAATCCATATAATAAATAAAGGAAGAAGAATGGTAAAGAACAGTGCTGTCACAATGACAGTACTCGAAATCCCCTTTGTTTTATGCTTCGTCTGCAAATTGTAACGTTTCCACGTTAAATATAGGCCTTCTGCAACATACACGCGTTTCCCAAACACACAATAAAATGTGCTGCCTTTCTAAGAAAAACCTTGAAATATGCAAGTTGACCTAAATTTTAAATTCCATTCATGTCTTTTTCTACACTGCGTTACCAAAACGAACGAACAGATGGACAAAAGGATAAAGAGAGAGGGAGGGCTGAAAATCAGGAACGCATGCAACACGCGTCGCGCGATACACAAATGCTACCATCACGCGTGTAAGACTACATGCACTAATTTTTTTTTCAGACGGACAGTGATAAAATACACTACCCTTCCCAGACAGCACATCTTCGAAACAGGAGGTAGAAAATACATATTTTGAACGCAGCCACGTAGCTCTTTTAAATTTGGATATTTGGGTTCCTTAGGGTTTGCTGACAAAGAATATGTAAAACGTTACGCAAATAGTCTAGGAATTAACAAGTTATAACCAAAATAAAATATTGGGGATGCCTGACAGCATGAAATCATTTCTGCTCATAAAATTTTTTTATAACATGTTTGAAAAAAACCTTGCGTTACAGAAATAGCCTACCATGTAAACTCCAAATTGATTGGAGCGCAACAAATGAAAGACGAACCACGATTGGTCGGACTATAAATACTATCTTGGTTGTTAGGGAGACGTAGAAAGGTAACATTTTTTCAAACACTTGTCGAAACGTGGCCTCATTGGCTAGACTTGCTGATATACTCACTTAGGAGCGTTAGTTCGAGACCACTAGTGCAAATAATCTTGATAAAGCGACAGTGCGTTGAAGCCAGCTCACATTTTTGCTAAAATAAAAGCCTGGAACATAAGCAGATGGGAATTTGTGCCAGTAATTGTGCCAGAATTCATTGCTAATCAACGTATCTGTGTTTATTTCCATGAAATTGTGGGACCGTGGTCTTGATGGTATTGAGCTGCACCTGGTCAGAGCTTTGCTGAATCCAGAGTCGGACAGCATACTCCTTGGTCCATTTAGCTATCAGTGAGGTGTCTCCAGAGCCCAGAGGAGAATTCGAGCAGAGGAGTCCTTTCCTGCCGCCATCACTCAAGATAAGCTGAATTGGCCAGCTGAGCTCAACATTATGTCCCCTCATCTTGAAATGACTTTATAAAAATAACATTCAGAGGGGGATTTAATTGTCTTAATATCAGGAACTGAGAACATCTCCAATACTAGTTTCCTTAAGACAAACTATTGAAGTCATGATGACAAATACCAACAGAGCTTGAACAAAATAAAACCAGTATTACCTCATTTTACTACTACACAACTGACACACATAGGATATTTTTAATAATATATGTCACTACAATATTCATATTAATCCATTCTGTACATAACTTGTAATGAAAATTGATTGTGATTCCTGGTTCCTTTGTAATTGAATCAGGACACATATTCATTCATATCAGCAATGAATACATATTGTTATTTGAAAAGTTATCAGTGACTCCTTAAGATATCCTTTAGAGTGTTATATGTATGTGAGTGTCCCAGTGTTGTCAAGTATAGTGGAATAAATTAAATTGTTTATCTGTCTGTTGTTGTTTTGACTTACACTTCATCCTACACATACCCTAGACACATAACGTAGTCATCACACTATTGCAGAATAATTCTGACTGAGATATATAGATATGTGGTAGCAAGTAAGGTTATCTATAATACACTACTCTTAATAGATATAGATACCTTCACAGCTGATCTCAGTCAGTACACTAAGTCCCCTATAAATATTTATCACATCCCACTTCACCACACAGACCACCAGAAAAATGGTGCATATCTCGTACCAGCTCAGCAGAAGTGAACAAGTGGTCATCTTTATACTCCGCCTTGGCCACAGCAGATTGAGGTACCATCTATTCAACAAAGCTAACAATAAGAAACTACTGATTAGTAAAACTGTGGCACCGTTAACATGACTGCTGAACATCTGCTGCAAAAGTGCCCACAACATGAGGAACAGAGAAAGCACATAAGGCCGTCATCAGTACCATTTTCTGGACAAACTCTACGGAGATGCCAACAACATCAAACTGATCACTGCTTTCTGTGAACATATTCAAGTTGATCACTGCTTTCTGTGAACATATTCAAGTTGATCACTGCTTTCTGTGAACATATTCAAGTAGATCACTGCTTTCTGTGAACATATTCAAGTTGATCACTGCTTTCTGTGAACATATTCAAGGTGACCACTGCTTTCTGTGAACATATTCAAGGTGACCACTGCTTTCTGTGAACATATTCAAGGTGACCACTGCTTTCTGTGAACATATTCAAGGTGACCACTGCTTTCTGTGAACATATTCAAGGTGACCACTGCTTTCTGTGAACATATTCTTCACGCTTGAAAGTGGACGAAAAAGATGAAAAATATCATTTGACTATTATCTCAACCATTCGTTCTGTAGTCCACACTATAATGACTTCCACATCCTGGCTCAGTTCTAATATAATTACAGTACGTCAGAGCCGTCCACGGCCCTAAGCACTTAAAATATTTTGATATTTTGCATTTTTATTACAGTAAAATGTCCATATTTTGCATTTTTATTACAGTAAAATATCCATATTTTACATATTATTACAGTAAAATGTCCATATTTTACATTTTTAGTACAGTAAAATGTCCATATTTTACATTATTATCACAATAAAATGTCCATATTTTACATTTTTATTACAGTAAAATGTCCATATTTTACATTTTTAGTACAGTAAAATATCCATATTTTACATTTTTATTACAGTAAAATGTCCATATTTTACATTTTTATTACAGTAAAATGTCCATATTTTACATTTTTATTACAGTAAAATGTCCAAATTTTACATTTCCTCACTCAAAACTTTGTCCTGCAATTAAAGAACGGACCATGAGCAGCTAAAATTTGTGGAAAAATACCAGCGTTGCCATCATTACAAATAAAAATAATCGAACACGCAGATCTAAGTGGTCATATATAATTCATTTCATTTTATTATTAACTATTAATTTGAAAAGAAAATTTGTTGGTGCCCCTGATAGGGCTAATGATTTCAATTTATGCTTAGTGTGCTTTATGAATAGTCTCACCTGGACTTGTGCTATTATGATAACGACTAATGATATCCAATGAGAACCACTTATTCTATAAACATGACTTTCTTATAGTAGACGGCTTATAAATTAAAACTACGGAAAAATATAAACACAGAGGGCACATTGACATTAGCACGTCAGAAATGTGGACTGAAGCCGTGCCAATAAAGAAACATTTTGAAAAAAAAAAAAAAAATAAATGTAACGAGCAAAGACACGAATATTAAAAAGAGTGATATAAAAATATAATTAACTAAGAAAAGACAGAAAGAAGCCAGACAAAAAGCATACAAGAAATAATGAATTTTGGGGGAAAAGTTAGAAGGGGGGAAAGAGCAGGAAGACCACAAGAACATATAAAAAAAGCAGGATAAATGAGATTGTGTGGAAAAATACAAAATAGAAAAGCAAGATTGAATAAATAAAAAATAAAAAAACAAAAAACAAACAAAAACACGAAGTGTAACAGTGCACGGAAGATAATGAAGTGTTTATAAATGAGACATGGGATTTTTTAAATAAAAAAGGAAACTTTAACAGAAAATAAAGAGCAACGTTGAAGCCGCTGAAAAAAAACTGCAGGGAAATTACAAAAAGAATAAAGAAAGAAACACAACAAGAAAAATACTCAGAGCTGTTCAAACAAATATCAATCCAAAACTGTTATGAAGAAATAATCTACAATGTGGTTGAATAGTGTGACGAAATGGACGACCTCTTCACGATCCTTGTTTCACTCCGACAGGATCAGAGACATATTTTGTACTGCTTTTTATTTGTGTATTTTTAAAAGTTCCAATTTCTTTTCATTATCGGCTAAGGAGCAAGTAGTTTGTATGTTCAAACATGTGTGAAACTCCTTGCAGACAACTGTGGTGGGTTGATATTAATTATGTATATATTTGTGTAGCAGATGTGAAGTCAGCTATGCAAGCCCCTGAGGAAGTTTAATTTCTAAATATATGTCAGGGAACCTGTCTTGCTTCCACCAATGACTACCACCCGCTATGTATATTATCCCCAATTTATATGTCCTGATGTATGGGTGTTGTGTAGCTAGATGTCTAGGGTATATGCAATGTATGTGAAGAAAATAACAACAACCACACTTTAAGGTTAATAAACAAGTAAGTAAACAACTCACTATTGAATTTTGGTCTGAACAATTTTTTTCAAATGTATTAATTATAATTGAGTTGATTCATAAAAGATTAAACGTCAAGATATATTTACACACATACCAGTTTAACTACTAAAGTCTATTATTTCCTGAACTAGGAAGTGTTCTTAGTATAATACTCTCTTCCAAACTTAAGCACATATTTGGGGGATCAATAATGTCATCATATTTTATAATCTTGTTGATATAATCGGTGGTGGAGGATCAGTCAGTGAATTAACAAGGCCCCAAAACACAAGGCCTTATCTTTAGATATGTGTAGAAAATTCTGCGATGTCCTGGTTATAAGTCTGCATGTACAAAGCACTGCACAGCTTTCAGGATTCGAGATAAGGTAAGGCACTCAATTCATATGGCCTCAAACAGGTACTTTTGTTGAACACAAACGTGACTGGCTCACTTCAGTTTCTCACCCAGAAACTCGAAATATCGAATTTTTTTCACTATGTAAGTTAATTACAGGCCATAAATGGTCACACAGAATCTCCTGCTGACTATCAGAACAGCGAAGGCATATGAGTACAACTTGTCTGTATACGTCAATAACTACACACGTGAACTTATAATTTGAAAGTGGCGAGGAACGCTGGTCTCTCTGTGTATTTATTCCCACTTCTTAGTTATTCTAAGCAACCAATCAGGGGACTTCCGTTCCTACGCGTCATTTTTCAAAAAGTTAACCTACTATTTTCAAATCAGGAGACACCCCTTAATATGGCCAGCATCAGTAAAGAATAAATTAATATGAAACAAATATAAAGGTATGTTATCAGGCACTCGCAGGAAATAAAGAAGTAGAACACCAGACAACAGAAAAACAACAGACATGAGTGGCTTACCCAGGATTTGAACACTGGACCTTCCGTGCGACAACCCCCGCCTAGCCATGCAAGCGAATCACACTATCCGCCCTGCCATCTACGCATCATCAAAAAATGATGTTTCAATGGCAGGTCAACAGTGCGAACCACAATACATGACACCAGAAGTCCACCATGGGCAGTTCAGCCTATTAATGACGCAATCACTTCTGTGATAAAGCTGGCATCAATGGTACCTATACCTTGTAGCGGTATGGCAGCTTGCGTACCCTGACAATCCCCAGAGCTATGCCAGTGGGAGTTTTACTCCTGGTAGGTTCAACCAAGCTGGACTGGTCTGTGTGGGTAGGGGTCAGACAAAAGCTGGTACCCTAGTCCTCCAGGTTGGGGGTTTTAGCATAGGGCTGACACCCCTGTCTATGTAAAAAAAATAATGAAGTTACGGAAACAACATCAAATGAACAAACTTTGCTGCGGGATGGACATTCGGAGTCTGTGGCTCGTATGACTGTCAGTGGTGAAAGCCGAAAGGAAGCCACTGACATGAAAACGGATGTCCTGACCGCAAAACAGGATACAAGAATACGATTTTGGAATGTCAGGACAATGTAGGAGACAGGTAAACTAAGACAGGTCACGGCAGAAATGAGAAACTATAGATTACATATCCTGGGGATAAGCGAGAGCAGATGGACAGGGGCAGGAAAAGTTAAAACAGCAACAGGAGAAACAGTACTTTACTCTGGAAGAGAGGATGGACAGCACAGTGAAGGCGTAGCAATTATTCTACAGAAAGGGATAGAAAGGACATTACTGGAATGGAAACCCATCAACAACAGACTGATACGATTGAGATTGAGAGGGAGATTCACCAACACTACAATAATACAATGCTACGCACCAACGAATGATAGCAATGAGCAGGTCAAGGATGAATTCTATCAACAACTGCAGAAAGAAATGGAGGACACACCTAGATATGATCTTGTTATAGTAATGGGAGACCTCAATGCGAAAGTTGGTACACACAATACATATAATGAAAGAACAATGGGGAAATGCGGCAGCGGAATAGCAAACGAAAATGGGGATAAGCTAATAAGTTTATGTAGCATTAACAACCTGGTCATTGGAGGAACACTTTTCCCACATAAGGAAATTCACAAGTTAACATGGGAATCACCAAATGGTCGGGACAGAAACCAGATAGACCACATCATGGTTAACGGTAGATGGAGACATGCATTACAAGATGTGAAGGTAAGAAGAGGTGCAGATGTGGGAAGCGATCACCATTTAGTAGTAGCAAAACTGAAAGTGAAACTAAGAAGGGCTGGACCAACTGCAACTGCACAGAAAAGGTTTGACATCAGCAAATTGAAGGACCCCCTTACCAGAAAAGCTTTTGCGGCCGACATTAAGAAACAATATCAATTTGCCAAAAGCCAGGAAAAGACATTGACTGATGATATAGACCAGAATTTCAACACCATTTCAACAATATATAAGGAAAGTAGCAAATCATGCTTAGGAATCCAGGAAAGGAAGATGCAAGACTGGATAACACCAGAAACACTAAACACCATAAAGATGAGAAAGGAAATGAAAAGAAAGAAAACAGAAGCGAAGTCCCCCAGGTTAAAGCAACTATATAGCGAACAGTATAGTCAACTGGACAGGGAAGTTAAACGCCAAACCCGAGCCAACAAAAGGAATTTCCTAGACGATCTTGCAAAACAGGCAGAAGAGGCAGCACTGAAAAATGAACAAAGCACAGTATACAAAATAACTAAATTCATCAGCGGAAAACAAGGTGCAAACAATATTACATTAGTAAGAGATAAGCAAGGAAATCTCATCAATACAGCAGAGGGACAAGAAACAAGATGGGCAGAGCACTTCAGAGAAACTCTGAACAAGGAAATACCAGAGACACAATTGAATGTTCCTAAGGCTGAAAACGATCTAGATGTAAATACAGACATTCCACGAAAAGAAGAAATCATCACAGCAATCAAAGGGTTAAAGAACGGTAAAGCTCCGGGCCATGATAACTTAAATGCAGAGCTATTTAAGACAGACCCTGAGCTAGCAGCAGAACTATTAGAACCACTATTTGCACAAGTGTGGAAAACGGGGACAACACCATCAGAGTGGAACAAAGGAATAATTGTCAAATTGCCCAAGAAGGGAGATCTTTCAGACTGCAATAATTGGAGAGGAATCACTCTTCTCTCAGTTCCCAGCAAAATACTAGGCAGGATAATTATACAGAGAATTTCAAAGGCAGTAGACTACAAACTGAGGAAAGAACAAGCAGGATTTAGAAAGAACAGAAGATGTGTAGACCATATATTCACTCTCAGGAACATTATAGAGCAGTGCTCAGAATGGCAAAGACAGCTTTACATAAATTTTGTTGATTTTGAAAAGGCTTTTGACAGCATACATAGGAACAGTTTATGGAAAATACTGAGGGCTTATGGAATTCCAAGCTGCATAGTGTCAATCATAAAAAAGCCTCTATGCCAACTTTACGTGTAGTGTTGGGCAGAGCAACCTAACCTTCGAGGTGAAGACAGGAGTACGACAGGGATGCCCCTTATCAACCACTCTATTTTTAACAGTCATAGACTGGGTGATGCGCCAGACAACAGAGGGCAGTCCAAGAGGAATAAGATGGACTACATTTTCTACATTGGAAGATCTGGAATATGCAGATGACATTGCACTGCTGGCACATTCACATCAACACATCCAAGAAAAAACGGATAGACTTAATAAATTTAGCCAGCAGGTGGGCTTGAACATCAATTTAAAGAAGTCTGAGGTCATGACGCTCAATGTGAACAACCCTGAGCCCATATCAGTAAGGAATCAGCAACTGGTACAGACAGATACCTTAACATACCTAGGAAGCATAGTAACACCAGACGGTGGGGCAGGCAAAGACATCAACATCAGAATGAATAAGGCAAGAACAGCCTTCTTTAGCCTAAATAACATCTGGAAGTCCTCCCAATACAGCACAAGCACAAAATTAAGATTATACCAGAGTTGCGTGCTTTCTGTGCTTCTCTATGGTGCGGAATGCTGGAGAGTCACAGAGAAGGACATGTCGAAATTGTCCTCTTTTCACACAACATGCCTAAGAAAAATTCACCGAATCTTTTGGCCGAATACCATCACCAACCAAGATCTGCTTACTCGTAGCAAGCAAGAGGACATGCACACCATCATAGCTGGCAGACGCTGGAGCTGGGTTGGTCATGTCCTCAGAAGAGACCCCGATGCCATCACAAGAACAGCTATGCTTTGGACCCCTGAAGGAAAGCGAAAGAGAGGCCGACTAAAAACAACTTGGCGGAGGACTGTGGAGGCTGAGATGCAAAGAATGAACCAGAGTTGGGGCACTGTACGAAGGATGGCCACCGACCGTGCAAAGGGGAATCAATTTGTTGTTGCCCTACAAGACGCCACTAGGCGTGATGGCCACTGACTGCTTTGACGGTCGGTGGTTAAGGATCGAAGAAGAAGAATGTGTAATAAATGTTTATACAATACCAAACCTACCCACTATCCTGTTCTCACTGTTCTAGTCTACTATCATTTACTGGACACAGTATTAAGGTCCTTGTCTTGTTGGATTCGGCCTATACTGCTTGATAGAAATACAACAGAAGTGATTGCGTCATTAATAGGCTGAACTGCCCATGGTGGACTTCTGGTGTCATGTATTGTGGTTCGCACTGTTGACCTGGCATTGAAACATCATTTTTTGATGATGCGTAGATGGCAGGGCGGATAGTGTGATTCGCTTGCATGGCTAGGCGGGGTTGTCGCACGGAAGGTCCAGTGTTCAAATCCTGGGTAAGCCACTCATGTCTGTTGTTTTTCTGTTGTCTGGTGTTCTACTTCTTTATTTCCTGCGAGTGCCTGATAACTGTCACGAAGTGGTTTTAATTTTTATAGAGTGTGCCTGAATGAAAGCAAGACCCTAGTATGAGAAAGTCTGAGAAGATAGAATTTAGATGGAAAATAACATGCCTGTGGACAGGCGAGACTATTGGCTCAAGAGATAGACCCAGGATTTGAATCTCCCCCTGCCGCTTCGTGACTAAAAAAAATGGCTATAGTCTCCCCACCTCTGACTGCCTTGAAACACAAGGAGATAAGGTGTATAATTACGACCACAAACACCACTATACAGACAACATAGAGTAAGTATAGTAAAGAATAGAAGCTGATCCAGTAAATAATATATGTATATATTTATTTACATACAAGAAAACATAAAATGGCATCATACGTCATCAAGTCAGTCAATAGCGTGCACTGTTGCACGGCCTGGAAAAACCAAGGTAACAATTAAATTGAGAGACACTCAACAAAAAAAACCCCAAATCACATTCACTCTTCCTGCCACCCTGCTGAGGAACAATAAAAATGGTTAGTGATTTAAACCAAATCTACTTTGGTGGGGCTGTCAACTTTTAGCCTCCACTCTCTAACACTAATAAATTTCTGTCTTAGTCCTGGTGACTCTTCCTCAACGAACGGCTACACAGCTTTCTACTAGTTAGGCAATAGGCGCCGATAACTACACCACAAGAAATGCTACAATTAATAGACTTGGTTTTTTCGAACGCAGACTCAGTGTCTATCCGTCCAATGGATACTGAACAGACCCTACTGGTCCTGTCTATTTTCTCCCTCCTTCTCTACCTTTCTCTCTTGATCTCAGTGTCTCTCTAACACTCGAGGGCTGATGATGCGGCATCTCCGTTACGCTCTTCTCTTGATTTCTATCAGGACCTAGGTATGGTAACCCTGTCACCTGTTCCTGATTTTGGTGATGACGATGTTCGGATATCAAGCATGAGGGACTTGATTAACTGTAGACAAAACTTTTCTGCTGCTGAATAGCTTCCCTCTTTTAACCCGCCCCGGAGTTAGAGGAAAAAAACCACAGTCTTGATTTCAGGCTGTACAAAATGAAACTAGTCTCCCGGCCACCTGCCGTTGCTAGAGACTATAATAGCGATGCTCTCGGCTGTATGTTAAATAAACCTCGGTCCAGCTGAAGCATAGGGACTTCCCTGCCAGAGACCATAGGGAAATTTTCTTTTGCTCCTGACGATACTCGAGTACTCTGACCCTGAGATATGTCTTTTGCCGTGGATAATTTTATTTGACAAAATTATGCTCCCCACTGTTTCGCCGAGACTCGCTGAAATTAAAAGAAACAGCGACTCATGTACACCCACTCTAAAATCGCTTATCTCTAACATATACGATACATAAAATAATTCTATACACGTGTCTCTTCATTCTCACTTCTTCTCCCCCTTTCTCTCGTTCTTCACAACAATACATAAAATACCACTATCCCACGTGGCCTCTTCATCCCCCCTCCTTCTACTAAAATCTGCCAGGTAAAACAAACAATAGCCCAGACCCGTCTGACATGTTACATGGCCGTTACGCATGGCCGATCACTTGTTCAAACTTGACAAAATTAGGGAAATCCTTTTACCCATTAACACAGGAGTTTCCCCGGCTTACTCTTATTAAATTAAATCTCGCTATAGGAATAGTTTCCTCCCCTAAGCAGTATAATTCATTTACAACGTAAATCTGAACCCTCTGACAATATTTCTCACATTTTTAAGGCTCAGAAAAATTAACGAACACACCAGGGATTTCCCCATAAATTTACATTAGAAAATATACAGGAATAAATGGTGGTTTTACATAACATCCTACAAATATGGCACACGTGTTTCTCACAACTTCACACACTCCCATCTATTGCCAAAATCATAGAAAGAATAAGCACACTGTTGCATTACGTCGTTCTTCAAAAATAGCAATTAATGGCGCTATCGTTTATTTTAAAACTGAAAAGTTAATCTTTACCTAAGGGCGAATTTCTCAAAGAACCCTCTAATGAATAAAACGATAATACGATAAAATCTTACATACCAATTCATCGCTGGTTTTTCCCACAGTGGAGAACGATAAATTACGTAGTCTGACGGCTGGCACTTATTTTTTCATAGAGACCGAATCCCCGTTTTCGGTCTCAATATATACAAGAGCAACCGCCCACGCGGATTTCCCTTCCTACGCAAATCCCGGACCAATGGGAGCGCTAGAAAAATTAATACTATCAACCCACGCAAACCCCGCGTGCTTCCGGCCTCATCATATCGCGTGCCGGAAATGGCGATTATTTCCGTAAACAACGAACTTTACGGGAATCGCGAAAAATCAGAAGAAAGTAAAACTGATGCTAGAATAAAATAAACATACCATCATAAACGAACCCATTTAATTTATCTACTCAAAAAAAATACCAAACACGATATATATTCAAATGAGAAGAAATAAAATGGTGAAAAAGTGTGCCCGAAAATAGCGATTTCCGTAAACAACGGAAAATCGCGTGATCAGAAGAAAATAAAACTGGTGAAAATTCAAAATAGAACCACAGAATCGGGCCTGTTAAAAGTCAGAATTACAGTGTAGCGTCACATAAGTGCCCCCTTTCAAGTACGGGAACCGTGCTAAATCACTGAAATCTCTGGGTTTCACACTGGCCCTTCCTTATTCCTGTCTACAGAGCTGTCTGTGAGTACTCCTTCTTCCTCCTTCTCTTCCGGAGCTAGGTGCCGGCTTAAGAAATCGGCTCCTACATTATCCTTTCCTGGGATGTATTGCACTGAAAACGAGTACATGCCCAACAATAAAGCCCATCTCATGATTTTAGCATTATTGTGCTTGTTGGCTCCCAAAAACGCCAAAGGAGCGTGGTCACTTTGCACTACAAACGTGACCCCGTATAAGTATTCGTGGTGTTTGCGAATCCCAGCCACTAATGCAAGGCACTCTCGTTCTATTGTTGAGTAGTTTCTTTCGGCCGCATTAAGTTTCCTACTGGCATAGGAGACTGGGAACAATAGACCTTGTTGGGATTCGTCGGCTTGTAAAAGAGTGGATCCAATTCCGATGGCGCTGGCGTCCACCCTTAAAACAAAAGGTTTTGTTAGATCCGGGAGCCGAAGTATTGGCGAACTGGTCAGTAGCTCCTTAAGAGTGGTGTACGCTCCTTCACATTCTGCTGTCCACCGAATTTTTTCCGGTTGACCTTTCCGAGTGAGGTCGGTCAACGGCCCTGTTAAGCTATTAAAATTCGGAATGAATTTTTGGTAATATGCGCACAGAAGGAGATGAAGGATCTCGTGTCCTTTTTTGTGATGGGGCGAACTGCTTTCCTTATTTTCTCCACGTTTTTGTCCAGCGGCCACATGCATCCGTGAGCAATAGTGTGGCCTAGGAAATCTAGGGTGTCAAAGCCGAGTAAACATTTGCTCGGGCGGGCGGTAAGCCCCGCCTCCTTCAATCTCCCAAGGAGCGAGGCGACAGTTGCTATGTGTTCCTCCTCCGTTTCCGTGGCGATGAGGATATCGTCCATAAAATTATGAATGTGGGGGTTTTGCAACGGCCCTAATAGCTTTCTCATCATTCGTGTGAAGGCACCTGGGGCATTATGTAACCCAAATGGCATGACGTTAAACGTATAGTGCCCTTCACTAGTGCTAAAGGCCAGCATCGGCCTGACGTCCTCTTTCACCGGAATTTGATAATAGCCTTTACTGAGGTCTATTTTCGAGAAGATCTTTGCCTGGCTCAATTTGGAAAACAGTTCCGCAGGGCTGGGGAGGGCTTCCGGTTGAAATTCCGTCACGGTGTTGAGCAATCGATAATCGATGCACAGTCGGGTCTCACCGTTAGGTTTTTGTAATAGGACCACGCTTGAACTGTATGGGGATGTGGTTTCAGAAATGATGTTGGCCGCCAGCAGTTTTTCAATTTCCTCCCGTAACGCAGCAGCTTTGGCGTACGGGACCGGATATATTTTAGTCCGTACTGGGGTGTCGTCTTTCAGTTTCATCTCAAATTCCGAGAGGTGGGTGAGTCCAGGCTTATCCATTTAAAACGTCCGCGTATTGTTGTAATACAGTCCTGAGTTCTCGCGTCGCTCCTTCTGAAAGATTCTCCCCAAATTTTACGTCTCGGTACGACTCTGTTGGGTGTAAGGGGTACTCCCCATAATCCTCTGGGTCGTCCTCTGCCTCAATAGCTACCGCCAAAGCTAACAGGTGGTCTTGAGATGGTGGGGCTCGTTCTAAAAATTTCTTAAGGAGATTCACGTGGTATATCTTCCTTTTTCCCCTGATAGCGATCCTATAGTTGGTGTTAGAGATTTTCTCTAACACCTCGAAAGGCCCCTGCCATCCAATGCGCAGTTTGTTTTCCCCGGTGGGAAGTAACAACAAGACCTTCTCCCCTACCTGGAGCTCTCTTTCCTTGGCCGTCTTGTTGTATCTCTGCGCCTGTTTTGCGCGAGCCTTACGAAGGTTGTCTGAGGCCATTTTCCAACCTAACTGTAGTCGCTTCTGTAGCTCTGCCACATATTTGGAGGCTGACACCGTTGTCTCATCTGCCTTCCGATCTGTCAAAGACCTGAACAGTGCCTCCAAGGGGCCCTTGATCGGTCGCCCAAACAATAAGGTGGCTGGCGGGTAGCCTGTAGAAGCCTGGGGGACTTCGCGATAAGCAAACAGGGCGGCGGGATAAAAAGGTCCCAATCCTCAGGCCGCTCCTGCCCTAATTTGCGCAGCATCGTCATCAAGCTGCCGTTGAATCTCTCCACGAGACCATTTCCTGCCGGGTTATACGGACTGGTATGTATGTGTTGGGTCCGAAGAATGTTGAAGATCTCCTCCATCAGCAAGCTGCGAAATTGGGACCCATTATCTGTCAACACTTGCTGAGGAAACCCCAGTCTTGTAAAGATTTGCAGCAAGGCTTCTGCAACATGTTTCGAGTCGGTGACCGCCAGGGGGATGGCCTCTGCCCACATGGTGCACACATCGACTAATGTCAGGATGAACCTGTTCCGCCGCTTTGTTCTTTCTAATGGGCCTACAATGTCAACCGCCACTCGTTCAAAGGGGGTACCGACGATGGGCATCTCTCCTAACGGGACTGGGGGGGTCCAGTGTTTGGGTGCCACTCTCTGACACTGAGCACACGATTTTACAAATCTTATGATGTCCTGGGTCATTCCCGGCCAGAAATAATGAGCCGCTATTCTATGTATGGTGGCCCCCTGCCCCATATGTCCACTAAATGGAAGCGCATGCCCCATTTCTAAAATCTGCAGCCTATACTTGGCTGGCACTACCAATTGGCTATGCCCCTGCTCTTCTCCTCCGTCTCTGCGATAAATCAGCCCGTCCTTCTTGAAGAAATTCCCCTTTTGTTTGGGGTCCTTCGACGTGGGTAATTTCTGGAAACAGGCCTCCAGTGTCGGATCCTGTTGTTGTGCCTCCTGCAGTTCCTGGGGTAACAGATTAGTGGGGGCCTCCTTTTCCCTCTCCTTCTTGGCTTGCTCCCTAGTAACCACTGCGGCCACTACTTCCGGTTCCTTTGGGTCCCCTAGGTACACATACCTACATCCCAAAATGACCTCAAAAAGGGGCCCCTCCATTACAGCCGCCTTGATCGTGCCCCTGACGAATTTGGACACTATTTCTATCTGCGCTACTGGGAGGCGCATTGGAGCATCTCCCTTTAACACCCCACATATCTCCACAAATTCTCCAGTCATCTGTTCGGGCTTCACTAGATGATGGCCCACGAGACATTCGAAACTTAAGCCTGTATCATACAAACACTCGGTTTCGATCCCATTAACCGTTACCCTTCCCCTCGTAGAAGGTCGGTCACTCGTAGGTTGAGAATCCTGCTCCTTCTCCAAGTCTGGTACAGAAGTTTGTAAACAGGCCACTCTCTTCGGGGGGTTTTCCCGGCTTCCCCCTGCTTTCCACTGCGAGTTATAATTATTTCGGCCACCCCACGTCCGACCATATGCGTGTTTGCGGCCAGGGTCCCTCCTTGCCTCATCTCGTTTATTCGGTGGGTTGGAGTCCCTCGCGGAGTTTGAAGCAGGTGGAGGGGGCTCTCGGGTGTTCGGCCCGTTAGTTGGCTTGTCGGGAGAGGTGTTATGTCCTCGGGTTGGCGGGTCAGGGTTTTTCCGTTTCTGGCTCAGTACCTCGGCCTGTGCTGTTTGGAACCTTTCGGCGAACACGATAATCTGATCAAGTTGCTGGGCACCCTGCTCCGCCAGATACCGCCTCAAGTCGGGGGACATGTTTGCCTTGACTTGTTCACACAGAACTAACTCCTCCAACCCTTCAAAAGTTTTCGCCAATCCTGACAGTTCCCTCCAGCGAGTAAGGTAATTTCTCACCCGCTCGGCAAACTGTGCGAAACTCTCTCCCTTCTCCGGCCTGCTCTCCCTGAACATGGTTTGGCATTTCCGGGGTGTCCACTGAAATCTTTGCAACAAAGCATTTCGCAGTGCCTCAAAGTTTTTCTGGTCATCTAGGAGCATCTTGTTGTAGACTTCATAAGCATGACCTTTCAAAGATTGCGATAATTTCAGGCACCAAAGACTCTCATCCAACCCGTATGCCTTTGCCATCTGTTGAAATTTTTCTAAAAACACGTCAATCTTTTCATTCCCATTAGGGAACGAGTCAAATGGGAAGCTCATGGCGGCCATCCGGGGTCCTCCGTTTCCTGAGGTGTCTGTCGCTCCTGCTCCGGGTGAATCTCCATTAGCCGAACTGCCTCCCGAAGCTCGGTACTGCAGTTCCAGAGAACGCAGGGCAAGTTCATGCTGTCTCTCCGCTGCCTTCTCTGCTGCTTGTCTCTCTGCTGCCTTCTCCTGGGCTTCCAATTTCCGAAGTTCCATCTCGGCCTGCCTCTCCGCTGCTTTTGCGGTGGCTATCCTTTCCTCTTTTGCTGCTTCTGCGGCGGCTATCCTTTCCTCTTTTGCTGCTTCTGCGGCGGCTATCCTTTCCTCTTTTGCTGCTTCTGCGGCGGCTGCCCTTTGCCTTTCCTCAATTTCTGCGGCGGCTGCCCTGTCCTCCTTCTCTTTCTCTCGCTGAATATGCCTATCAGTTTCCCTTATCAGGTAGGCCTTAGTCTCCTCCTTATCCATTCCCATATCCTGAGCAGATTCACGCCAGGCAGCTCGTAACTTGGCCATATCCGCCATCTTACCTGTAAACTGCTGTAAGTTCACAACTGACAGAAAATGACAGAAAGGAGAACAAAAGGAAGGAACTACCTGTTACGTAATATATAATACTCCCTCTTTAACCGCTGTTCCAAAACCCGACCTCAGACTAGCGTCAAGTCTGAACAATAACCTGAGAAAAAAATTTAGTTAAGAAGCTACCAAAAACTAAATTACCTTCCTGTTAAAGAAAAATATGTCGGTATGCCATCAATTACCTCTTAGTCATATAAATCAAAAATACCACAAAAATCTACTAGACTGCATCCTGTGGAAAAACTTATACTGGATCAGTTCTAGTAGCTCAAGTCTAGGGGATATTTAAAGAAATTCTATTCTCAGAAACTTCCTAGAGACAATCTATGAATGTAGATCACAGAATTGATCTCAACAGAATGATCCACCGGACGATTGCCGCCCACTTGTCACGAAGTGGTTTTAATTTTTATAGAGTGTGCCTGAATGAAAGCAAGACCCTAGTATGAGAAAGTCTGAGAAGATAGAATTTAGATGGAAAATAACATGCCTGTGGACAGGCGAGACTATTGGCTCAAGAGATAGACCCAGGATTTGAATCTCCCCCTGCCGCTTCGTGACTAAAAAAAATGGCTATCGTCTCCCCACCTCTTACTGCCTTGAAACACAAGGAGATAAGGTGTATAATTACGACCACAAACACCTCTATACAGACAACATAGAGTAAGTATAGTAAAGAATAGAAGCTGATCCAGTAAATAATATATGTATATATTTATTTACATACAAGAAAACATAAAATGGCATCATACGTCATCAAGTCAGTCAATAGCGTGCACTGTTGCACGGCCTGGAAAAAGCAAGGTAACAATTAAATTGAGAGACACTCAACAAAAAAAACCCCAAATCACATTCACTCTTCCTGCCACCCTGCTGAGGAACAATAAAAATGGTTAGTGATTTAAACCAAATCTACTTTGGTGGGGCTGTCAACTTTTAGCCTCCACTCTCTAACACTAATAAATTTCTGTCTTAGTCCTGGTGACTCTTCCTCAACGAACGGCTACACAGCTTTCTACTAGTTAGGCAATAGGCGCCGATAACTACACCACAAGAAATGCTACAATTAATAGACTTGGTTTTTCGAACGCAGACTCAGTGTCTATCCGTCCAATGGATACTGAACAGACCCTACTGGTCCTGTCTATTTTCTCCCTCATTCTCTACCTTTCTCTCTTGATCTCAGTGTCTCTCTAACACTCGAGGGCTGATGATGCGGCATCTCCGTTACGCTCTTCTCTTGATTTCTATCAGGACCTAGGTATGGTAACCCTGTCACCTGTTCCTGATTTTGGTGATGACGATGTTCGGATATCAAGCATGAGGGACTTGATTAACTGTAGACAAAACTTTTCTGCTGCTGAATAGCTTCCCTCTTTTAACCCGCCCCGGAGTTAGAGGAAAAAAACCACAGCCTTGATTTCAGGCTGTACAAAATGAAACTAGTCTCCCGGCCACCTGCCGTTGCTAGAGACTATAATAGCGATGCTCTCGGCTGTATGTTAAATAAACCTCGGTCCAGCTGAAGCATAGGGACTTCCCTGCCAGAGACCATAGGGAAATTTTCTTTTGCTCCTGACGATACTCGAGTACTCTGACCCTGAGATATGTCTTTTGCCGTGGATAATTTTATTTGACAAAATTATGCTCCCCACTGTTTCGCCGAGACTCGCTGAAATTAAAAGAAACAGCGACTCATGTACACCCACTCTAAAATCGCTTATCTCTAACATATACGATACATAAAATAATTCTATACACGTGTCTCTTCATTCTCACTTCTTCTCCCCTTTCTCTCGTTCTTCACAACAATACATAAAATACCACTATCCCACGTGGCCTCTTCATCCCCCCTCCTTCTACTAAAATCTGCCAGGTAAAACAAACAATAGCCCAGACCCGTCTGACATGTTACATGGCCGTTACGCATGGCCGATCACTTGTTCAAACTTGACAAAATTAGGGAAATCCTTTTACCCATTAACACAGGAGTTTCCCCGGCTTACTCTTATTAAATTAAATCTCGCTATAGGAATAGTTTCCTCCCCTAAGCAGTATAATTCATTTACAACGTAAATCTGAACCCTCTGACAATATTTCTCACATTTTTAAGGCTCAGAAAAATTAACGAACACACCAGGGATTTCCCCATAAATTTACATTAGAAAATATACAGGAATAAATGGTGGTTTTACATAACATCCTACAAATATGGCACAAGTGTTTCTCACAACTTCACACACTCCTATCTATTGCCAAAATCATAGAAAGAATAAGCACACTGTTGCATTACGTCGTTCTTCAAAAATAGTAATTAATGGCGCTATCGTTTATTTTAAAACTGAAAAGTTAATCTTTACCTAAGGGCGAATTTCTCAAAGAACCCTCTAATGAATAAAACGATAATACGATAAAATCTTACATACCAATTCATCGCTGGTTTTTCCCACAGTGGAGAACGATAAATTACGTAGTCTGACGGCTGGCACTTATTTTTTCATAGAGACCGAATCCCCGTTTTCGGTCTCAATATATACAAGAGCAACCGCCCACGCGGATTTCCCTTCCTACGCAAATCCCGGACCAATGGGAGCGCTAGAAAAATTAATACTATCAACCCACGCAAACCCCGCGTGCTTCCGGCCTCATCATATCGCGTGCCGGAAATGGCGATTATTTCCGTAAACAACGAACTTTACGGGAATCGCGAAAAAATCAGAAGAAAGTAAAACTGATGCTAGAATAAAATAAACCTACCATCATAAACGAACCCATTTAATTTATCTACTCAAAAAAAATACCAAACACGATATATATTCAAATGAGAAGAAATAAAATGGTGAAAAAGCGTGCCCGAAAATAGCGATTTCCGTAAACAACGGAAAATCGCGTGATCAGAAGAAAATAAAACTGGTGAAAATTCAAAATAGAACCACAGAATCGGGCCTGTTAAAAGTCAGAATTACAGTGTAGCGTCACAATAACATACCTGTAAAGCTTCACTTTCCACTCTGTAAAGTGTCAGTCTGTAAAGAAGTGTGGTGTGTTGTTGAGATCAGGCATGCTCCAGTCTACCCAGCGGTAAATGGGTAACCCACCCTAGTCCTGAGTTAGGGAAGGCAAAGGCGGCTGTCAACAGTAGTTTCCCTCTAAGGCTCCAGGGGAAGCAGGCCCTAAACTTGGTCACTTCAACCGACGCAGGATGGTGTATGTATGGAGTAGAAGTGTAGAGTGTGATTAACGCGAATGGTGTACTGTTCGTGTGCTGACCAAGATAATCACTCATACACTTGTGTCTACAAGGCACCAATGCAGACTGTTGGGATCTTTGTTTACACAATTTATTCAGACGTACACACTGGGACATACGAGTAAATCATGGTATGTTGACACATCAATTTGCAGGCATACATAGTAGATCCAAAGTCATGACACATTTATAAACAATGGGTAGTACATCAAAAGTTCAATGTCATGATACATTATGGCCGCATCCCCTATCTGACTAAACGCGTCAGTGAAGGCGGATCGGTAAATAACTAAAGTTGCTTGACGTCCATAGTTTGTAGCATATTATGAAACCACGAAAAGGGGGTTTCTATCAAGATTGAGATCTCCTTGTCACTGTCCGAGTAATAAGATACATGCCGCGTTCTTTGGACAGTGATCAAAAAATATGATGACAGGAATATAACATGGCCGCCTTCCTGAGTTGTCGTTCACTCACTCATAGGAAGGTATATATAAGCCAAAGTTACTTTATAATGTACATAGGAATAATTTCATAAAGTTTTCCATACAGCTCTACAGTAATCAAGTTAATTCACGTAGACATCACTGCTGTAGGAAAGCCTGTCATCTTCGTCGATACAAAACACGACCCTAGCGATACGAAGCGCAATGTTCCATCTAGGTCTAACCGACATGAGATCATCAAAATAGGGTCTGGCAATACATGGAGTCCGAATTATACATTGTACCGTACCTTAGGAGAGTCTCTAACACAAACTCTAGTAGAGACACAATCTCCTATAGAAGAAAACCATTTCATAAATCATTTTTCCTTAAGAATCTACCAGCCCTTTGAAAATGCGTACCCGCCATTATCACGGTACATCGGAACTCTTCACGACTTGTCAAGACAACTCATACTTCCGCCAGAGCGGAATAACAAGAATCTAGTCCCGCCTACCCATCCAAAATATACAGTATAGGACTGATTCTACTTGTACTAATAATATGTAATACATATGAATTCAGGCCATAAACATAATAAGCAAATTAATCTATTTTCTGGCCCTAAAAAATAAGTACAAACATAAGAGCAATATCCATGCGCCGGATCAATATCAAGAACGATTACTCCTATAATCAAAAGTGTGAATCAAACATGGATTACCTCGCTTTACCATAGACAGCATTTTCATACACAAATGAATGACTGTCTATATCTTTTCCATATTAAATAGCCATATCGATTTTTGTAATATGTGCGTCAAAATATGCACGCAACAGATTACCACACCCCTCGGGAAAAAAAATGGTACAGTTTTTTTGTTTTGAAATACATCTAGGAGCAACATACAATAGGCTCACAACGCACCAATAACAATGCGCAGATGATAAGCATAAGTTTTATGACCTTAGAGAAGTCAATGACACATCTGATACTTTTATTTGTTAACAGAGGGACAGATTGTTGTAACATTATGTTATGTTTGTATGTTGGGAAGTTGATATACAGATGACATCGTATTTTTCTTAGGTTTTTTTTTGGTGATGTATTTTTTTTGAAAAAAAAGAAAAACTTACATGTTTTGATTTAAGTGTTTGTCTAGAGATAAGATTTTATGCTTCTCTCATTTTGTTAAAAGTTAATTTCATTGTTAGTTTATTAGTTATAACTTAGAATTACTTAAATAATAATTTTATTTTTTGATAACTTATCGTTCAAAAATATTTGTATGGTAATTTTTGGGAAAAAAATTGTTTTTTTTTTTGGCATTGTAAATTATTTTTGTGTGCCCTATGATTGAAAGGGATATTACTTCTTTGGAAACTTGTCTTATTTGATATTATGATGTGTTTTTATTATTTAGCGGTTGATTTTGCGTTAGGTCAAAACTTAGTTATCGCAAATGCTATTATTTGTTTGTGTAAGGTTTATAATTTATTTCAGTTAAGTATAACTTTTGTAACTTAGTTAAATTAATTATTAGACTTTGTTTAGTTATGAATTATTCATTTTGTGCTGTTAGTATGGATATACTTTGACATTTTGTTTTGTGCCTTGTAATCATGATTGTATTTAATTTTTTGTAAGATATTGTCTGATCTAAACATTTATTAGTATGTATTGTTATTGACTTTCTATGCGTTCGTACCTTTGCTTTCCATTCGTCTTTGTTGACTATCCTTCATTTCATTCTATCTTTTTGTTGTCTTTCCGATATGTGTTCATATCTTGTTTATATTTCCGTACCACGTTTTCATTTCTCTTCATTCTACTTGTATACTTCTTCTTCTTTCGATACTTATACTTTCATTCGTTGTATTCTTGAGTGAATTATATAACTTAGTATAATGTAACTAGTATTTTGGTAAATTTGTATTTATTGTACATGAAATTGTTGTTCTTATTGGTTATCTTGTGCTATTGTTAATTTGTTTCTCATTCTCTGATTTCTTACTTTCCTTTACTACAGATCATTCTTCTGTTGCTTAATCTTGTTCTTTCACTTTCTATTGGTTGTTACTTGTACTAAATGTACTTAGCTTGGTGTTGTATTAAGATTAATTTTGGTATGCTTGTATTATGATTGATGGTTTTGTTGTAATTTACATCGGTAACATTCATTGGGATATTTGATTGATTATGTTTGATGTTTTAGTTGTAATTTTACATTTATTGCTGAAATTGTGTATAGATGTACTATTGTAATAGGTACATTTTTTGTTAGGTACATTTTTGGTAGCCATATAATATAATTTCATTTATCTCTAAATTTTTGGGACTTATATTTTCAATAAAAAAATGATAAATCATTTTTTTCCCGGGCGGTGTGGCAACTGTTACAGAGTAAATATTAGCAAGGGGAGGTGATCTTGAAAATGTTAAGCAAATAGATTCGATTACGGGTTACGGTGCTTGGTTAAGCTGATGTTAAGTTAAAATAGTATTAGGGGAATTCCCTCGTGTGATCGAGAAGTTTCCAAGTGGCGAACACTGGTCAGTTCAAATCGCGGAGATGTTTTTTTTTCTCTGAACTGTCTTGAGCTGTGAGTAAGCTCGTGTGACTAGCCCATGCAATTATCGAGACTGAGTTGTGTTTTTTAAACAACCGAGTCTCGTGTCTTTTTTGGCGGGTATAGTGTGTGAACTAAGGGCATTGGGGTTTTGGGCACCGATTGGAGAGGTCGGTCCTACAGTGTGTGTTTCGAGTATGCCTGCGCAGTGCAAAAGTTCTAGAGGCCATATTATTTGTGTAGGCCTATAATTTCAGAGTTTATTGGAGAATTGTGTTTGTGAGTATTTTTGAAGAGGTAAGGATCCAGGACATTTGTTTGAATATATATATGTCAAGATGAGTGAAGGCGAGATTACTGCAGATTGCCAGGGTGTGCAGTCTTGCGAGAAATTGCCGAAAGTATTCACCATTGATGTAGTTAGCACGGCGAGGATGATGTCCGTTGGCTAACCGGATCTATATGATATTTGAGAGGCCATCGTTATTATTGAAAGGATCCACATCTACATTAAAGCGCCAAGGTTGAGAGCGTCTTTGATGAAGTATATTTGAGAGGCCATCGTTATTATTGAAAGGACCCACATCTACATTAAAGCGCCAAGGTTGAGAGCGTCTTTGATGAGGCATATTTGAGAGGCCATCGTTATTGTTGAGGGGATCCACATCTACATTAAAGCGCCAAGGTTGAGAGCGTCTTTGATGAAGTATATTTGAGAGGCCATCGTTATTATTGAAAGGATCCACATCTACATTAAAGCGCCAAGGTTGAGAGCGTCTTTGATGAGGCATATTTGAGAGGCCATCGTTATTATTGAAAGGATCCACACCTACATTAAAGCGCCAGGGTTGAGAGCGTCTTGATGAGGGATATTTGAGAGGCCATCGTTATTGTTGAGAGGATCCATAACTACATTAAAGCGCCAAGGTTGAGAGCGTCTTTGATGAGGCATATTTGAGGAATTCATTATATTAGCACGGGGATGCCGACCGTTGCTAGGCATATTTGAGGAATTCATTATATTAGCACGGGGATGCCGACCGTTGCTGAGAGGATCCAGTAGTAATATTATATAGCGCTAATGATTATGAGAAGTAGAGATATATAGCGCTAATGATTATGAGAAGTGGAGATGTGACTGGAGTACTGTATTATTGTATTGCTATGACTTGTACTTAATTGTGACTGTGTATTCTGTGTATTTCATGAACGTGTTGTGGTGTAATAAAACGATCATTAACTTACACCAGCCGTTTATAACCATCTATGACTTCTACGTGCGTACCTGTGTTGTGAGTGATTGTTCCAGCACGCACGCACTCAATCAACCCTCCTAACACGGTACGCCACCCACACACACACACACCATCATGAGGTATCAGTGGTGTCAATGTTAAATAGCCATTAAACTATGGAAGGAGTAATTATCAATGGTTGACCAATAACAGACGTATCAGTAGTAACATCAAACATAGTTGTATCAATACCTTTATATTTGTTTCATATTAATTTACTGTTTACAGGCCTCGGGTTTCCCTCCCTTATGTGTAAATAATTAGTAAAGAAGCCCCATGCACGTCTATATATGTCTTCATTCTACCATATCGCTAGTATTATCTAAGTCATTTTAATACAGAACGATAATATTTACTTATTCTACCGTCTGTCATCTAATGCATAAGATTTCATACTTCTGGCTATTATTTTTACCATTTTCGTTTTCCTCTATATTTATGCCAATAATATATCTTTCTTCCTACAGTAAGATAATATATTAGACTAAAGAATATGATATATTTAATAACTAATTAGTAGCATTTTAATCGTCTTTTTTAGTCTTTATTTTTCCTATCGTTCGATTTGGACAGTTAGTTTCAGTTTCGAGATGCAGACGATAGTTTAAACAGGACTCCGTACTTTTTCCCTCTCTCTCTCCCTTTTCCAAGAAATAAACAATTTCTAACGATACTAACATTCAAACGTGCGTTTTGGTTAAAGGCTTGCAAGTCTGTGACGTCACATTGGCATTTATTCTACTATCGTTTTTATGCGTTAACCCTTTAGAGACCGAGTTTAAAAAAAGCTAGTATTTTGGTGGCGCGGTAATTCCTATGTTATTTTATACCTACAAACAACTATATGCTATATTTTGATCGGTGAAATTTCGGATATCATCACAACAACGTTTATCCTAGCCTGCGAGAAGCAACTAGATAAGATGAGCGCCGGCGTGTTTAGATTAAACCGCTGATAAGCGACTTGTTTGTTAAGAAGCTGGGCAAACACGGAGTTTTGGGTACTCATACGTCAGATAACGAGATTACTGTCTGTGTGACACATGTGGGCAGACAAGTGTGACATAATCGCTACCGGGCGGACTTGTTATGACAACATTACTTTATAATAAAGTAATAAGTATTACAGCTTTCCCATGTTGTCATGTGTGTCTACCGATCTGCCTGTGAGAGTGTATACAAGGCCTAGATGTCCATATATGGTAATGCGTGACCTTGGCAGGCACGCAACTTATTTCACGTGGGAGTATTTTGAAAATATCACACCCTATCTGCATGATTTGAAATGATTGGAACTTTCTGATTAGATTCATAACAACAATGCGTGGGAAGATAGGAATATAGTCTGACCATTTCGCAGTTTTATGTCACTGTGAATTTCACGCTCGCCAAGACAACATCAGACCTCGCCAGAGTGAAGACTAGATCCATAATTCCTTTTCTTAACCGCACCTTTTATTGGAGAACCAAATAAGACTTACAAAGCAGAGGAAATCTCTACATTTTAATAAGGAACACCGGGACTAGGAAACTGAAAAAAGACACAGAGTCAGAGGGAATTGAAGTTAATATTAACGACACCCCAGACGCTTGTATGAGGCCGATTCAAGTCTCTTTTATTCACCTGAGCAAAAAGTCCCTGAGTCAGGATTGGCGTAAGTTGTGATTTACATTGCATGTTTTATTAAATATTGTATTATTATCATGTGAAGTTTACATGTGGAAAATAACACTTATGGCGTAAGTTATATATATATATGATTATATATATATCATATCATATATATAACTATATTTACTCAATACGTATATATTGACATGTGAATATTAATATGTGAAAATTGCTAGTGAATGTCCAAGTCATTTGAGGCTGGCAACCTCAGCAGATAGAATGATGATTTCATGAACCACCACTGCCAGGGCTGGTGACTGCTTTATTGCGAGTTTCTTAAAGAAACCAAAGCAGACGTAGTCCCAAGTTCCATATGGAACAGAAAGGAAATAACGAAAGACATGATGTACATACTTGTTATATTATTAACCTTTTCAACCAGTGTAAATGTAAAACATATTCACTCTAACTGTAATGAAAGTTTGCAACCTTTTCAACCGATGTAAATGTAAGCATATTCAAAATTATATTGTTAACATTTTCAACTAAAGTTAAATATAAAACTATTCTTTTAAATGTAATGACAGTTTTTCGCCCACTGAGATTGAGATTAATTCTCAGAGAGGGTAAAAGTTCTGAGACAGATGGGATGGTGGAATGAAAAGGGAAGGGGGGGGGGGGGGCACTTAAGTATGTATCGGGAAACTCAATACTCAGAGGGTATTCGTTTCTCTTCTTTTGCCATACTAGTTGTTGGTACCAGTTGAGGGTACTATTTCTGGAACAAGTGAGGGTATAAGTGGCCTGAAGTCGACGCATCAGACGGGTCTTAGAGACGCGGGACCAACTTTGCAGTTACTCCCTGATTCTACTTGGAACGTGCTGCAACTCTTAAATCTTGACCAGGAACGTGAGCAGTCCAGTCACCTATCTGCGAAGAACCAAAACACCAGCGGGAGCAGAGACCTCAGCAGCTAAGTGTACACATAAAAGCTGCCAAGTGAAACTTCCCCTGATGTAATTCCCCATTAACATCAAATAATAATGACCATTTTTTAAAAAAGAATATTCAATTTTTAATAACCGTTAAAACCAAAGTGATTATTAAATGTGTTATTTATATCCATCCAAATTTAAAGTTGATTTAATCATTTTGAATGTGTTGTATCCGTATGTCTCAGATAATTGCTTAAATACACTCAATCAGAGTTATTAAATAATAATAAGAGGAAATGCGCTAAATGAACTCAGCTGGGGACTTGAACGAGCTACGAATTATAAGATAACCCTATTCTTCACAAAAGTTGTCGGCAGATCCTAGAGTTAACGTGCTAAGCCAATGCAGCATTGTTGTCGCTTTTCTGAATATCTTGTGATCACTCCCGGGAGGTAGAAGCATCATTATCCTTCTACCTACAACTCTGCCAAGAGTAATCTTGTGCCAAGGTAGACACCTTTGAAGACCTACATCAGTTACTCTTGAGTTTTGGCCACTGTTGGACCACTACTGCAGATTTTAGGGGAAGCAACCCGTGACACTATCAAGTGTAAAAAGCTCAATTTCATATATTCTAACATTTATTATACAATTTTAGTTATAAATATAGTGTACTTAAAATAGTATCCTTCTTCAAAATAGTTTCGAATACTCATGAGGGTTATTTTCAAATGAATTATTGTCCCTATTTCTGCAGATGTATGAAACAAAAAAACAAAAAAAAAGTCTGAAACTTACTAACTTACTAACAAAAGCCCTCACGATTCATGTGCCTCTAACGACTATTTCCCCACATTTCTGGGCTCACCAAATGCGCTAAATATGTCAATAAAATGATTTTATTCTTGTCATTTCATGTAACAATACATACTTCTACCACTTTTTTCTGCATTACATTTTTTTTTTAAAGTTAGAAGATAATGGGCTGCGTGGCTTCTTATGATGCTGTATTGGAATTCTAAAAAGTTAATAAGCACCGCTGTAAAGTCACAACGGCTTCCTTACAACCTTATGTCTCTCAAAGATGGGTCAAGATCTCTTGGTTGCGTCAGTCCTCATTGCAAAGACATACACCGGCTAATGATTTACAATGTTGATCGTTTAACGTGACTGGCGTCCAATGAAATAGCGAGGTATAAACACGTTCACACTCAATTAATAACAATCAAGAAGAATAATAAATGATTCAGATATTGACAAGGAGAGAGAAATATTGCAAATGTCAAACAGAAATGCTAAAAGTATAGTTTCACACAGACCAAAAGGACTGTGCTAACAGTTGGACGATGTTGAATAACTAAGATTAGAATGAAACAATGCAAATGTCTTAAATGTCGTGATGAGTTACCTTTAAAGGGATATTTACAAGAATGCAGAAATTACAGAGAAATAATGTTACTATCAGTGCCTGGCCAAATATTAAAGAGGGTCATCCTGGAGAGATTAAAAGAGTCCACAGACAGACAACTGAGAGATGAACTAGCAGGTTTTGAGCCAAACAGATCCTGTATAGACCAGACAGCCACAATGATACCACTAAGATGTAGAATAATACATATACCTTGGCAGCAATATAGATACAGATGAAGGGACAGACAGTGAAACCAAAATTAGAATACACAAGTCTGTCTAGAAGAGATTTCTTAGGAAACATATCGAGGAAAAAAAAAATCAGGCCCAACACCCCCCAAAAAAACTCTAAATTTTCAATACAAATGTCATGCTAATGTTATTGAATGGCCCTGAAACATTGAAAAAAAAAAACAAACAAACTTAAAAGCTACATACAAGAGCCAATGGAACAGGAGATGATAAGGGGACGCAGAAGATGGATGGAATACACATTAAGTAATCATGTTGATAGCATTACAAGACAGTCCTTGCCCTAGAATCCACAGGGTAAAAGAGACAGAGGAAGGTCAAAGGTCACACTGAGAAGAAAACTGGAGACAGACATGAAGAGAATAAAAAAAAGACATGGAAATACCTTGAGCGAATGGCACGTGACAGGAAGACTTGGTGCTGATGGCACGTGACAGGAAGACTTGGTCCTGATAACACGTGACAGGAAGACTTGGTGCTGATGGCACGTGACAGGAAGACTTGGTGCTGATGGCCAGGAAGACTTGGTGCTGATGGCATGTGACAGGAAGACTTGGTGCTGATGGCACGTGACAGGAAGACTTGGTGCTAATGGCACGTGACAGGAAGACTTGGTGCTGATGGCACGTGACAGGAAGACTTGGTTCTGATGGCACGTGACAGGAAGACTTGGTGCTGATGGCACGTGACGGGAAGACTTGGTGCTGATGGCACGTGACGGGAAGACTTGGTGCTGACGGCACGTGACGGGAAGACTTGGCATAACTAGATCTATGCTCCTCGGGGAGCTGAAGGGTGATAAATGCAGATATTAAGGCCTGTCCTATTGTATGGCTCCAAATCATGGAAAACAACATAAATGACAGTCAGAAAGATACAGACGTTCATAAAAGGGTGCTTACGAAGAATAGATGAATTGAAATGGTACGACAAGATGACGAATGTGGAACTGATGGATACAATGACAAATACGAATAGAAAAAGATCAATGCAGAAGATGCCGGTGTTGAATTAGACGCACTGTGGAAATATGTTGACAGCATTACAAGGCAGTTCTTGTTATAAAATCCCTAGGTAAAAGAAGGAGCCACACACAAACACACGGAGAAAGGAATTATACAGACATGGGGTAAAGGACATATGGACAGACCTGGCACGGATGGCACAGGGCAGGAAGGCTTTGCCTGCATTTACCTGTGCTTCATGGGGGCAGACAGGTGATGAATGAGAAATAAAACTTGAGAATTATATCGATGGTTGGGTGAGTGAAAAACATGTCATAGGACAGAGCTTACAACATCAAAGTCAAGTGCTGGATTCTATGATATCAAAGTCAAGTGGTGGATTATGTGATATCAAAGTCAAGTGCTGGATTATGTGATATCAAAGTCAAGTGCTGGATTATGTATTATCAAAGTCAAGTGCTGGATTCTGTGATGTCATAGTCAAGTGGTGGATTCTGTGATATCAAAGTCAAGGGGATTCAAGTTTTTTTTATCTCCCTTTTAATGCCTGTAGTTTTTTGCTCCATTACTTTGTTACTGCCCGCCGGTTACACGCAGAATCAGATTTTAAGTTAAGTCAAAGCTCTGCATGTGGATGAATTAGGGACATCATATACAAACATTGGAGCTATCACCAAAATCCGGTGCTGCAAATCCTGCACATGCGCAGGTATATCACTGGGGAAGGTTGATAAGAAGAACCAGCTGTGTTTGTGTAAGATTCGTGCTAATTTACTGACACAAAAAATACCGAAATATTCATAAAAACCACTAGAACACAAAGAAAAACTCTTGTCATTTCACACAATTATTTTGCAGATTAAAGAAGGTATTCAACAGAAAGGTGATTATAAATGTATCGTTTGACAAAACGGAACAAAGGAAGCAACGCTTTTGCAGATTACGTATAGTCTCTTGCTAGTTAACGAACGTTACATAGTTTTAGCAAGGTTTTAACTCTGCATTTGTTTTTGTTGATTTATAACATAATTACTCCATGTAATGCCAGTTCCGTCTCTCAGAAATGAGGTATCTGAGAAAGGTGGTTGAAGTAACATGAAGAGACATTGTTCGCAACCAGACGATACGTCATTGCCTCAAAACCCAGACCTTGTAGACCCAAGTGGAATAGTTCCAACTACGATGGTTTGGCCATGTCTGCAGAATGGGAGAAGATCGGCTACCACGACAAATATGAGAAACCAAGAACCAGGGATCCAAATCTTCAGGACAACCCGGAGTTCTCTGGGAGGACAACATTAGACAGTCTCAGAAGGACTAGATTGGAACCAGACCAGGAGGAAGACAGCCAATAGGATAGTATTGCGCTCTCTCTGGCAAACCCCTACACCTCAGGGTAGAAGAGAAACGACTAAGTAAGTAAGTAAGTATTATTCTATGTTAATAATGCCACGGTCAGCTAAAAAAGAGTACTGGGGATGAACTGAAAGAATCCACTACGCAATGGAAGCATATTACTCACAAAAGAAAGAATAAATCCGATTTATTTGGGAGTGTTAAGAGAGAAAGAAAACTACAATATATCGTGGCAATAGTACAGGCTGCAGAAAAAAGGATACAGGTCGACAAAGAAAAATTATACTGACATTATGGCATGGAAAGTAGTCATGAACGTAACTGATAAACAGATATGCAGCCACCCACACCCATTGGCGGATCTACTATGAAACTAATGAAGCTTAAGCTTCAGGGCCCCTAATCCCGGAGGGGCCCCAAAAGCGACTTTAGTCCACATTGCTTAAACATTTTGGGTCTACTGTATGAGAAGGAGTTAAAAAAAATAAATAATATTAATAATATAGTGTAATTCAATACAAAATAATAAATTCAATACAAAATAATAGTTAAACTAAAAATTAAAAGGTTATTAAAGTATCATGTAGTCTAGCCGTAAACGAAAAAAACGCTTTCTCAGAAAGTAGACCTACAATTTTTTCCTTTCAAAGCATGCGACAATAGTCGCACGACTCAAATGGGTTAATTTTTTTTTGTATATGTTTCAACAATCCGAAACTTTTCGAGTCAGTAGCACAGATGTTGTAAAAGTGGAGTGTCGCGGTAAGCTGGCTGTTCTGCCGTGGCTAATGTAATTTTTTTCCCTTTTTAACAGAGGTCAAGACCCTAGAGGAATAACAATCAGTTCACGAAAGTACTTATAAGACGTTTCACTAGCTTTGCCCAACTTCAAAATGCTATATCTCAGCGAATATATAACGCATATAAGTGAAATTTTTTGTGTGAATTTGAAATGGTATAGATCCTATGAATTAAATTTTTCATTAAAATGCGGCCATTGGTTTCAATTTTCGTTTCTTTGCGATATAATATAAAATCCTACTTGCCAACACACATCACACGCACACATTTTGAAATGTCTACAGTAAATTATACGACCTCATTTGCACATTTTTGGTTTATCAAGAAATAGGCACGATTTTTGAGTGAAATTGCGTGAAATCGCACTTCTTGAACACAAAATAGTTTATATCCGGTGCTACTCACACATTGTCAATCAGTGGCGTGTCTACAAAAAGTATTGTGTGGTTAACTAGGAAAATGAGTCTGCGAGTACATTTTATGACATTACAGCTAATCACAAATAGGATTTTTAAGTATTTCTGCAATGAAGCTACTCGTGGAAAACTATATCATTCTATTTCAAACCCACAAAAGAGGACTATTCACGCCTTGGGGATAAGCAAACGATCATTGCACCGCTGGATAGCGACATCTAAAATTTCTAATTCTAGTTTTTTACACACGAAAATTAGGCCAAGAGTGGTGGATAATTTTGACAGAGAATTGATCCGCAGAGAAATTTGCAATATGTTTCACAATAATGAGGCAGTGACTTTAAGGAAATTGAAAATTTGGTTAAGAAAGAATAATGACATTGATATTTCCAAATCTACGCTATGGAGGACTATTAGGAGTTTGGGATTCACTTTTAGAAAATATGTTGGTGGTAGAAACCTTATTTGTGAGAAGCCTCATATAGTTGCAATGAGAAGCAAATATTTACGCGAGATCAGAGAAATGAGAAGAGATTGTTATGATTTTGTGTATTTAGATGAAACTTGGATCAATTCTTACCACAATAATGAACGAGAATGGCAATCATCTGATGGGACAACTAAGAGACTAGAACCAAGCAGCAAAGGACAGCGCCTAATAATTGCACATCCAGGAAGCAGCCATCATGGGCTTCTAAATAATACTGAACTCATATTTGTTTCAAAATCCACAGTTATTAGGGATTACCATACAGAGATGAATGGCAAGATATTTCAAGATTGGATTGTGAATCATGTACTTCCTTCCTTGGATAGACCGTCGTGTTTGATAATGGACAATGCTTCATATCACAACGTTGTGGCACCAGAAGATAAAGTTCTTAATTCATCAAGTACTAGAGATGTAATAACGATTTGGCCAACCATAAACAACATTCACTTCAACGAAATGTCCCTGAAGCCTGAATTACTTGGAATTGTAAAATAAGACACAGCGTACAAAGATATTTCACATAGACAAGGCAATCCATGAACATGGTCACAGATGTTTAAGATTGCCTCCTTACCATTCTCACTTAAACCCAATAGAATTAGTATGGGCTAAAATTAAGGAACAGGTAGCAACAGAAAATAGAACGTTCAAATTAAAAGATGTTGAAATACTTATAAAAGCCGCCATCTCCAATATAGCCAGGGATTATTGGAAGAAAAGTGAGAACCATGTGTTACAAGAGGAAGAGGAATATTGGAAGAATAATGGTTTGTCCTTCATTCAGCCGAGATTGATTATCAATTTCTCAGAGACATCTGATTATGATTCGGATGAAGTTTAATTTCTTTAAAGATGACCTTACCGTTATTTACAAGCACATTAGAGGAGCAACGTTCCATTATGATATTTATGAACCGCAAAAAGAGGTGATACCCATTTAAATAATTAGATCAAGGAAGGTCCAGTTTGGTAGCGCATTAAATGTCAATGACAAACAATGTCACGAGTATCTCGCATGCAGATCATTTAAGAAATCATCTTCAACAGGTATTCGTATGCAGACGTGATGGCCACATTATTGTAATAGTAGACACGCCTATGCCTAATCAATTCACAGAATCTGTGCATGAAGTGGTAAAATTTCTTTTCTCGATACACAATAATTAGTATGCCGTCAAAGATCAAAGGATTTCATCCGTTTATGGGAACTAGACAAGATGCACAGATATAAAGTATATATTTGTTGGGTCTAACCCAATATAACATCGTATGCAAAAAATGGCCACCATTGAAGCCACTGATAGTGCACAAACTGTGGGAGCTCTTTCTAGCAATATTCAACCCACTGTTGACGCTTTTGATTCAGATGACGATCACAGTGGTCAACATGAAAGTACCGCGGAACAAGCAGAGACTGAGCAGAAACATGAAGCAAATTCAGTGATTTCAAAGAATACAGTGGCCTCGAAAACTGGCCCATAACAGTTGATAATGATTTCATACAGAATTGTTTAATGCAAGACATAGGATTTTTTCAAAATATGAAACCAGATGATGTATATACCGAATCAAGCAAGGTTTACAAGGAGCAAAACATAAGTTTCTCAAACAAATATTTTGAAAAAAGATTGAAAAATGGCCAGACTCCGATGAGATCCTGGTTAGTTTACTCAAAGAGCAAAGGCTGTATATACTATTTTGTTTGCAAACTCTTTTCTAAATGCCAAACATCACTTACTACAGGTGGGTTTTCTGACTGGATGAATGTACTCAGAACTCTGGAGAATCACGAAGACAGCATGGAACATAAGAGGGCGATGTTGTGTTGGATAACAAGAAAGTCAAATAAAAATACTGTGGACCAGCAACTTGAAGAACAGATGACAAAAACCATACAGTACTATTTTAAAGTACTGAAAAGAGTTGTAGTTGTTATAAAGTTTTTAAGTGAAAGAGGTTTGGCATTTAGAGATCATGAGGAGAAGTGGGGCTCACCAAATAATGGAAACTTCATGGGGGCCATTGAACTTATTGCAGAATTTGACCCATTTTTACATGAAAATCTCGTGAAATGTAAAAATGAAAAAGTAAATGCTACTTACCTATCCAAAACCGTGTATGAAGAATTGATAGAAATTATGGGAAAACATGTGCAAGATGAAATTGTGAATGAAATCAACAACCTAGACAGCAAATCATACTCTATTATTGTTGACTCTACGCCTGACCTGACACATGTTGACCAGCTGATAGTTGTGGTTCGATACTGCTATAATGGAAAACCCTGTGAGAGATTTTTAACATTTTTACCGATAGAAAACCATTCATCTATGACCTTGTTCAACAAAATACAACAAGTCCTGGGTGAACATAAGCTTTCACTTGAAAATATCCGTGCTCAGTCCTACAATAATGCATCTAACATGAAGGGCTCGGAGAAAGGGCTGCAAGCACTCTTTAAAAATATTAACAGGTACGCAGACTATGTACCATGTGCAGTCCATTCACTTAACCTTGTTGGAGAAAAGGCAGTGTCTACTGTAACTGAAGTTGTTGACTATTTTGGCATTTTGCAGGAGCTGTATGTTTTCTTTTCTGCATCTCCACGAAGATGGGGGATTTTAAACACACAGGGAAATCTACATTTTTCTCTAAAAAGCTTAAAACTAGATGTAACTAGATGGTCCTGGATATATGGGTATTTTACACACTATGAAAGCAGTCCGGACAATTAAAAATGGATATATGGGTATTTTACAAACTCTCAAACATGTTTTTGAAGACTCAGGAAAGAAGCGATATCACTTCAAGTTATTCTGATTCTTCCAAACGCATTGTTACAAGGACATTTTCAGATGGAACAAGTGGTATTGCTTCTTTTAGAGGAGCTGACAAATTTAGGACAGAAGTTCTATATCAACTCTATCACTGCTTGATAATCCAGTTACGCTAGAGGATTGGACCATATGAGCAGATTGCGAATAGGTTCCTCTCAGAATTGGTGAACAATTCTGAAATTGATGAGGACAGTATTAAACTTATATCGTATTACAAAGATGATATTGACCACAAATTAGTACAATGAGTGTTATCAGTTCAAAGAATATTTTCACTTTAGGAAATCCCAGAACACAGAAGAAAGCACGCCATCTAAAATGCAATGCGCAGAAGTTCTTCAGTTTATTTCTGAGCACCACCTAATTGAAGTGTTCCCCAATATTACTACTGCGCTTAAGCTACACTTAACAATGCCCATCACGAGCTGTGAAGCAGAAAGGAATTGTTCAATGTTATCCTTTATAAAAAACAAATTTCGGTCTACCATGACTGAAGAGCGCTTAAATTCTTTATGCATATTGTCTCTAGAAAATGACATTGCAAGGAAGCTCTCATATGACAAAACTGTTCGTGAATATGTTGCTAGAAGAAAAAAACAGAAATAAGAGTATTTTTAAAATGTGCTACATGTAGTATGTTCTGGTAAGTTTAACTTTTCCTTCTGAGCACAAATCTCTTATGGATACACCTTGTCAGCCTTGTATTTTAACAAATGTATTAAAATATTTTATATTGTCCTCAATGCTAATTTTCTTATCTTATAATTTTCTTGGTATGTCTTCAACGTTCATTCTGAATGATGGAGGCAAACATTAAAATAGTTAAGATTTAAAAAATCACATATACCAAGGTGGATAGTGGTTTAGTAATCAGCACACATGCCTTCCAAGCAAATGTTCTGCATTCAACTCCCAGCAGAGTTGTTTCTTTTTTTTTGAAAATTCATTCATTTGTCTTCAGTTTTTATGTGTGTTGTTGTGGATCTTTTATAAAGCTTGAACTTCAGGTCCTCCAATTCCACTTATCTCTATAATACATTTATTTCCCATAATCACGCATTTTGTTTGTTTTTCTTTTAATAAAAGGGCCCCCTCCAAGAGTTCAAGCTTCAGGGCCCCCAAAATGTAGATCCGCCACTGCCCACACCACCAGGCATTGTACTTGAAGAATAATATACTCGTACTATCAATGTTGAATAATCACATTTCATTCACGCGTCATCAACTTCGTGCATAGTCAGCTAAAATCGGGGATGAACGAAATAATGTCGTGACTTTCCTATTCAAGGAGCACTAAATGTAACAGGAAGAACACGACACACTTGCCCTGTAGGTTTTTAGTACACTGTTTACAAATTACACACAGTTAGAGCACGTATGTGCTGGCTAGTTTAGTGTAACACGGACTACGGGTGACTTTAGCGAAGTGTGTAATGTTGGAATAAATATACTTAAAATAAAATCCTACTTTCTGTGTCCTGTCTTTATAGGTTTTAGAAAGATGATGATGTATCATAATAAATATGAAAACAACTATTCAATACAACATATTTCATTGTACTTCCGTTCTAGCTTCTTATGCAGCATGGGGCAACCATTGCGTTTGGTCACCTTGGCAAGAAGCGTGGTTTCTGTAGCGATCTGTTTGACCTGGTGGTGTTGCCAGCCTCCTGGACGATCCACATTTTATTCTTCTCTTAGGATATGTATGAAGGAGTTTGAGTTCTATTCATTTCTTGTCTCCCTAAAAATACCCGGGAATTAAATGGGATATAATACATGGCTGATAACATCAAAGAATGGGCAGGGCAAGATTTTTCCACACTTGTACGCATTGCTGAGGATAGAGAGCAGTGGAGGACCCTGTCTGCTGATGATACCACCATGGCGCCCCTATGACCCATGTTACGGGTTGAGATGATGATGATAATACATGTACTATGTCATTACTAATTAATATTATCACTAGGTCACTATAACCAAGCCACGTGCAGTTCCCGAGGGAACTCAGGGGAGACAAGAAAGAATAAAAGGTAGTCTTGCAGCAGATACTGCCGTAAGGGAGTGAAGTGTTAGAGACTTCACTATATCAGGTCCTGTATCGCGAGAGGTTAGGTGACCAGTTCCCTTTCTCGCTGCCTTTTCCTTCCCTAACTAAAGAGCAAGGTCAGGAACACTTTTTACAGCTAGGTACACGCCACTGTGTTTCGAACCCCGTACATTCGCCGCGAGGCCAGTGCTCTAACCTCTCTGCCAATCGGACGCTCAAGAAAGAACAAGATTACTGTAAAATAAGGTTTTATGTGGCTCTGGCATCATCATCACGTAAAACAAATTGCTACTGATACCATTGTTTCTAGGGCCCATGAGCGCCTTCGTGTGGACAGCAGCAGAAGAAGAGCTACAACGGAAGTGATGATAATTATGACCACTGTTACAAATAACAATATGGACAGCGTTATAATAACACGCTTTAACAATCCTGGTATCTTTTTATCCGGACAAACATAAAGTTGTTATTTCATAAACATTTTGATCATGACCTACTTATTACTGTTAGTATTTCTGCTACTATTAATTACTGCAGTACAACAACCACATTACTTCTACTTCAACTAAGATTAATAATTGATTAACTTGCCGACTGGCTTTACTTATCACGTCTCCTTATTAGTCGACTTATACAATATACTTGAAGGTGCAGTAATCCCATTCTGTCATTGTCTCTACAGAGACCTTCCTATCGAGCTGTTTGTTTACTGCTCACACGCGTATCATAAAATAAGTGATACACTGTGTCACGTAACTCGCTTTCTCTGCCACTTACAGCTACAGTTACTACTGTTTTAATACTTAAAACTAGCTTACTATGTGTAGTTAGGTCGATGACTTAAGTGTTTATGTTTCATTCTACTTCGTCACTAAGAATTCTAATTATATGACATAAGGTAAGTCCTGGACAGCGAAAACTAAATTTAACGACCTAAGTCAAAAAAAAAAAAAAAAAAATAGTTTTCACCGAGCATTGAAGAAACATGCATGTTCTAGTAATCTTACCAGATTGTATCCGCCATGAAACAAAAGTAAGGATCGCTTTCTACAAGTTCCGCCTCCCGCGTTCCTTTTCCAGAATAAACCACGACAAATCGAAGATGGAAAAACAGATCTTTGAAATCCAAAACCTCACGCGCTCTTTCTGTGTGATATTACGTCGTCTGCTGATTTCTGTGTCATATCTTCGTTCCCTCCCCTTCCGCGCATATGTCTATCGCTATGGCGCACTGTTTTGCCTTTCGCTTTAGCGAAGCTGGATAAAAAGTTGTGAGAAAATGAGGCTTACCGGATCAATAAAAGACACACAAACAACGCTGCGCTCAATCTAGACTGAAAGTCTATATTACAATGTATGTCAAAATTGAAAAGTAGTATGTGGATTAAATATAGTTTGCAGCTAAAGCCAGATTACGGTAAAAAAAAAAAAAAACGCTTGCAGAGGTATGGTTAGAACTGCGGAATTTTACTGGCGACGTAAAGATACCAGGGGTGGCCAGTTTTATATGTTCTTCGCGTGTGTGTACCAGTGCGTACACTTATGCGAGTACACTGTATGAAGACAAACAAACAAACAAACAAAACAAAGCGAAATTGTTATTAATTCCTGTCATGCATTCACTTTTTTCCTCAGTGTTTTTTTCTGTCTGGAGTTTGCGTTAACTTTGTAGTGTTACTAAGCTCCGGTTTAGATGAGACCATGAACAGTTAAGTAGCGTGTTCTTAAGATCTGGGGCTGGAATAAGGGGTCATCCACATATGACGTCACGCAGTGAGGAAAAAGGTGGGGGCGGGGGGTTCTAAAGTTTTGTGACAAAGTGTGATGATATGGGGAGAAGGGGTTTGAAAAAAATGTGACGTCACACAAACAAATACGAGTGAGGCTCACTTGTTTCATAAATGATGTTGGAATAAAGTAGATTTTGTAACCTAAATCCCCCCCTCTCTCTCTCTCTCTCTCTCTCTCTCCCTCTCTCTCTCTCTCTCTCTCTCTCTATATATATATATATATATATATATATATAATAATATTAATAATAATAATAACAATAATAGCCCCTTCAGTATTAACTGACTATGGGAATGCGCCCCTGAGGTGACAGCCCTCAGCTGCTTATTTTCCTGGTGCTCCTTTCGACGTTTTCGCCTCTCTTCTGCTTGTTGTGTGAGCTTCTTTTCGCTCAATCTGAGGTGGCGCCGTAAATAGCATCGCCACTTAGTGCGATCGGCAGCTTCATCCTCCCATGTTGCTGGATCCATGTCCAGTGCCCTCATATCTCTCTTGCACACATCTTTGAACCTCAGCTGTGGTCGCCCAACTGTTCTCTTGCCCTCTGCTAATTGTCCGTAGAAGATATCTTTTGGGATGCGACCATCTTCGATGCGGCGAACATGGCCAAGCCAGCGTAGTCTGCGTTGTCTAAGCAGTGTATACACACTTTGAAGGCCAGCACGTGACAACACCTCGACATTTGTCACTTTATCTTTCCCCGAGATGCCGAAGCTGTGGCGTAGACATCGTAAATGAAAGGTATTGAGCCTTCTTTCTTGCTTAGCATAGGTCGTCCAGGTCTCGCTGCCATATAGGAGTGTGCTGGTGACGCAGGCGTTATATACCGCAGCTTTGGTCTTCATTGTGAGTTTGAAGTTTCCCCAAACACGCGATGTGAGGCGGGAAAAGGTAGCTGCAGCTTTGCCAATGCGGCTGTCGATTTCTGTATCCAGTGAGAGTTTGTCATTGATGGTAGACCCTAGGTATGTGAAGTGGTGCACAACTGCCAATTCATAGTTATCGATAGTAATAACTGATGCAGCACCCGCATCCTGACTTAGCACATTCGTTTTCTTTAGACTTATTGTGAGGCCAAAGTCCTTGCATGCTTTAGTGAAGCGATTCATCAAGTTCTGAAGCTCCTTTTGGCTTTGAGTGACGACTGCAGCATCATCAGTGAACAACAAGTCTCTTATAGTGACCCTTCTGATTTTTGTTTTTGCATTCAGCCTTGAAAGATTAAACAGACGGCCATCTGACATAATGTGAAAGCATATTCCTTCAGTTGCATCTCTGAATGCATGCTTCAAGAATAAGGCAAAGAAGATCCCGAAGAGGGTCGGAGCCAGAACACAGCCTTGTTTAACGCCACTTTCTATGTCAAATGGCTGTGATGTGCTTCCAGCATATTGGACTGTTCCCTTCATGTCGTCATGGAATGACTTTATTGTTTCCAGCAATTTAGAAGGGCAGCCTATTTTCAGGAAGCAGTGACTCGTAAAAATAAACAAACAAAGAGCCAAGTTGAGCTAACCACATAATATGCACAATGGTGTTCCGTAGATGCTCCCAGTTCTCTGAAATAGTAAAACCATGCTGAGAGCTACTGTGCACTTTCTTGAGGGTAGCAGTAAACTGAGCGATCATGACAGGGTGTGACATCTTGCTGGCATCAATGCGTGGTTTCCCTTTATGTTTGACACGATAGAGTTTTCTTGGTTGCGCTCTGATTTTGCAGCAAACCAAGGAGTGATCTGTATCACAGTCTGCACTATGGTACGAGCCCGTGGAAAGCGCAGACATGAGAAGTGGCCTTCTGACGAGAATCAGATCCAGCTGGTGCCAGTTCTTCAATCGTGGGTGTCTCCATGACACCTTATGCTGGGGTTATGTCTGAAAGTAGGTGTTGGTCACGCAGAGGTCATGATGGACACACAGCTTTAAGAGCCGTTGTCCATTTTCATTCATCTTGCCAATATCAAACCTGCCCAGACATGAAGGCCATGAAACATTATCGGCACCCACTCTAGCATTAAAGTCATCAAGGAGAACAAGCTGTTCTTGCCTAGGTATGTTTTTGATGACTGCTGCTAGATTCTCGTAGAACTCATCTTTAGCTTCTGAGGCAGAGTACAGAGTAGGAGAATACACACTGACAAGGGTGATGGGACCTGTGCTAGTTTGCAGGCGGAGCGTTAATAGGCATTCTAATCTATTCTCACCTGGTTTAACCAATTTAGTTAGCGATTTTTTGACCGCAAAACCTACTCCGTGTTCTCTAGTTTTATTAAGATCTTTCCCTTGCCAATAAAATGTGTAGTCCTTCTTGCTCACCGTTCCAAAACCCACCAGGCGCGTTTCCTGAAGGGCTACTACATCCACCTGAAGTCGTTTAAGCTCATAATTTTATGGCTGTCTTCCTGACATCGTTTATGTCCTGTAGGTTTTCGGATAGTTCAGTCAGCATAGTCCGGACGTTCCAGCATCCCAATCTGAGAGTTTGCTTATTTCTATTATTACGATAATTGCTTGGTGCAAAATTTTCTGTCCACAGTTCGGGTTTGACCCTATTCCCCATGCACCCAATGGGGAAAACAGACAGTGGCGGAACAACACCTTATTGACTGGGGGCTGCCCAGCTTGAAGTTGGCGGTAGCAGTCAAGTGAGATCCTAGAACCTCTCCCATTGTCGGAAGTAGCCCCCGGCGCCATGCCCTACGCCAATTGGGCAAAATGCTTATAACCGATAACAGCTACTTCCCGTGTTTTGTCGACACCAATAGGGCGAAGCTGGAGTGCTCTCTCCAGGGCGCGAGCTTGGGCACAGTTATATGGAGATCAAGCTATTGCCCATGCAGCATGTTCCCCCTCTCCACGCAGCCGGTAGATCCAAAGGAACGGCAGTAGCCGATACGGTTTGTTATCAGCCACGTAGCAGGAGTTGCCAGAATAATATCGAATTAACATTAGACTGCCTTATAGACTTCAACTCCGGATTTATCCTCAGGGTTTACTCCCGAACCCAATTCCATAAATGGAAATTCCCGCAAGGCAGCTGTGGTTTGAATTCAGAGTTCCTTCTCTTAGATAAGCTACCAACCAAGGATCACGAGCCCTATCTGCCCGAAGCTGCTGGTTTTAAGGCGCCAGTCTCTCGCCTTTGCCCATTCTCCCGTCAGTGGAAACAGTTCCGCCGGGCTAAAATTGAGCCACATGTGAAAGCCGGGAGCTGGACGTGGTTGTCAGAGTGTCACGGATTTACTGATAATTATTTTATTTTCCCAACACGTCCCATTTTTCTTACTCTTTTAATGTTTCTGATTTCCTCGACTTTTTGCACTTTCGGTTTCTTTTTCTTCTGATTTTTTTACCTACGTAGCCCATTATTCCCCTCTCAGACCCCACCTCGCTGCATTGATTTCGTTTCTGTCCTTCATTATAAAATTCACCGCTTGATCAGCAGTGGTCAGCTTACGATAATATTACCTAAGCTGCATCTGGTGTTTGTCTGACTAGTGGAAAGCTTTTTGCCTGTAACAGCGTTTGATCACTAGCGAGATTTGAAGAAGCGAACCGCTGTCATACTAAAGTTGGTAGTTTGAGCAAAGGCGTGAGGCAGCCCTTGAGATCTGGGTAACCGCTTTTCATCTCCGATTCAGGGGAGACTAACTCACGTTCGTTCTAGGACTTTTTGTTGCGGCCCTTGATCGCCGCAGTTAGCTCTAGAATAATATTACTCCTATTCACGAAAACATTCTCGCGTTTATGTCTTCTGATGTAGACTCTAGAATAACATTTATCTTATTCATTACGTTATACACCGAACATCTGTGGAAACATGCAATGCCAGGTGGTGGGGTTAGCGTCCCTTGTAGACTATAAATCTAGATAGTTTTACTCAGTCAAGCACACTCGTAAATTTTTCCTGCCCGTAGATGACCAAATGAGACAAAGGCAGTTGTGGGCACAAAACTAGATTGTGTTGCCTATTCTCGTCATCTCGGGGTAAGTTGACATTTTTGTAATATAATTCATGTTAGCTTTAACATATATAACTGATAGTAGTGTGACTTGAATTATTTTAGGTGATTTCTCCCCGGTAATTAATTCAGTGATAATGTAGCGCCGTCTATCGCCTATTTTAACTGGTGCTTAAGCTGTTAGGTGTCTCCTGGTGTTATTGTTTACAATGGGTTAATGGTAAACTTACTCTAACATATGCTTACTAGGCGAAGAACCTCATAGTCCGTTCAGTGCTTACCAGCTTACCATGGATTAAAGAGTAAGCTAAAAAGCTGTCATTACTTTAAGGAAATGTCAGCGGTGTAAGTTATTCTCTTAAACCTGAATAGTGATGTTCGTGCCCTATAACACTTGAATTATAAGAGGTAATCACTTGATACTGTCTGAAAGAAAACTTCTAGAGGTTGAGTATGCGATTATTATATGCCTGCTTGTGTAGTTAGACACCAGTTTAGAACTTTCACGGCAATCCAGAAAGCAGACACCGGCCAGGGTTTTCTTTGATTTATGAATTAATATATTGGTTAACTTTGTTATTCTGATCATTTATTTTTCTGAGATTGTTATGCTTCTTCTTCTGTACAAGCAAAAGAGAACATTAATAAATTTTAACCTTTTGTTACTGCGCTGCTGTTCACGACCCCTTCATCCATACTTAATATTGCAGCTCTTACTATTGTCTCTATTTGACGGTGAGAAAGGAGAGAGAGAGCGAGTGGTTCTTAAGACTATATAAGTGTTGGGGCTTGGAAAGAGAGATAGCTTTAAGGAATCCTCTTCCAGGTTTGTCTCAAGTTCACCCTGTTTTACACATTATCTGTGTTTTGTCTATAATTCTGCCAGTTCACTCTCATTGTCGATTTCACTAAAATTGTCTGACTCGACAAATACTCTAAAACTTTAACTCAACCACGACACAGAGGCTGCTTGAGGCGCGTGCCATAGAAATATTTTATCTGCAGTGAGAGCTTATCCTCACAACAACTCTCGGCTGTAACAACCTTTGGAACCTATTGTGGTTCGGAATTGTCATTATTGCACACCAGGTAAGCCCACACGTGTTAAGCTGATGTTAGTACAGTTCGAAGGGCATTAATTCTGATTGTTCCTGTAGAGCGCTGGTTTTATACACGCTGCATTCATCCTCTCATGCGTCCATCCTTGCTAGATTTACGTCATATTCAAGCAGTCTGGGTCGTGTAGATTTATCGACTGCATTGTCGTTATATAACAGTCATTATTATCTCTCTCTTGTCCATGACTAACATCCTTACAATGGATGCTCTCGAGGCTAGTCTGTTGGCTCTGTCATCTTCACGTGCTCCTGATAAACCAGGACAGTAGATTCACATCAGTTCCGGAATGGTTGAAGCCTCTATGTATGCTCTCCATTTATGCCGTAGCCATCCATTTTTTGACCTTCCGAAGCATGGACTGAGAGTCGGACAGACATGACATGGATAGATAAGATATAGAAGGACCTATACTGGTTATCACATGACAGGAAGTCTTGGTCTGAATTTGTTGAAGCATACGCACTGCAAAGAGCTGAATGATATTGAATAATTGGCTGAATTACTGGAAGAAGACAGTAGACAAACTGGCAGTTAAATAGGCAAACAGACAGAAAAAGCATACAGTTAAACAGAGAGATAGAGAAACAGATAGACAGATAAACAGAAGTTAAACAGACAGACAAATAGGCAGAAAATCAAACAGATAAACAGACAAACAAGACAGTTAAACAGATAGACAAACAAACAGACGAACGAGCAGACAGAAAACAGACAGACAAATAACAAGACAGGCAAACAAACAGATGAAAAGATAGATACACAGACGTACAAACAGACAGACAAGCAGATATTCAGACAGACAAACAGACAGATTGAAAGACACGAGCACACATATAATTACAGAACAATAGAGAGGGACATTATTTAGATAGATAGAGAAACACAAAAACGGGCAGACAGAGAGACGGACGGACAGATAAAACGTGCACAATCCATCGCTCCAAACATCTGAAGTTCCCTCAACTATATAGAACTCCTAAGTGCACAACAAATAACTATAAAGGAAGTATTGCGCGACAATATTTCCAACAGACGGGAGTGATACTGGCACAAGTGTGTTTATGCGATAAACAAGAACATTTAAGACATCTTCAACGCTTTTTATGTTATCATTACGGTGTTTGACAAGTTGGTATGCTTTTTTTAAAGCTCGCATCAGCTTAATCAATTTTTGTCTTACTTACTTACTTAGTCGTTCCTCTTCTACCGTGAGGTGTAGAGGTTTGGAAGAGAGAGCGCCAGACTATTCTATCAGCTGTCTTCTTCCTGGCCTGGTTCCATTCTAGTCCTCGGTCCTTCAAAGATTGTCTAATGTTGTCCTCCCAGCGGACTCTGGGTCGTCCTGGAGGTCTGGATCCCTGGCTCTTTGTTTCCCATGCTTGTCGTGGTAGCCGATCTTCTCCCATTCTGCAGACATGGCCAAACCATCTTAGTTGGGACTGTTCTATTTGGGTCTGCAGCGGGTGGGATTTTAGGCCTTGACGTATCGTCTGGTTGCGGACAATTTTTGTCAATGGATAGAATCTTTAAGAACCCTCTCAGGAAATGTCCATTATCGTCAATCATGGAAAGCCACGTTCTATTAACCCATTTCATCGCCCACCAGGACAAAGACTGCCAGAGCTTGATCAGCTTTCATCAGTGCCAAAACCGAAGCCTCTTTCCATCACACGCGGTTTCTTAGTCTGCCAACTATGGCAACACTTAAGCATCGTGCTAAACCTGGTTAACTTTGGTAACACTTAATCATCTTGATAATCCAGCCATTATCTGCGATATAATAAAAGGTTCTTGACACCACGGACAAGAGTTACAAAAAAAAAAAAAAAAGTGATATTATCTATCCCATATTTGGGGTATTACTGAAATTTAAGTGGCTAAACATTGTATGGCAGCTATTTCAGGCCAATCTCTTCTCTGTCTTGATCTTGAAAAGGGCCATGAACTACAAAGATCCACTCCTAACAATCATAGACCTGTAACTAAGAAGATCAACTCCTAACAATCATAGACCTGTAATTGCTAAATTATCAACCTTCAGCTCCCACAGGAGTATAAGCCTCCAACAAACTAATGCCAAGCATTTCTGTCTCGTGCGACAAGTTCAAGGTCTGTTCAGGTCTTCCTCATGTTTTGTATATCTGTCCACAGTTCCCATCTCCATGTCTCCCTCTACCTCTCCTACCTCGGAGATTCCAGAACAAAGTCTGCCTTGTAATGTCAGTGCTCAAACGTAACACACAATGACTTTTAAAAAAAAGTCCAGTAAATGGTTTCGAAATCAATTTCCGACATTGCGACCAAAAGTCTTTGTCAGAATAAGCGGACCATAAGACGCTAGAAAACCAATTGATGGATTTCTTTTAAATTAAATAGGCGCATATATAAAAACGTTAGTCGGACGGCAGATACGTCGTAGGGCAGTAAAGTATTAGAGAATACACTAAACTAGGTCACCGTGTTGCAGGCTTCACTTCTGAGATGAAAACGCATTGATAATTTAGGAGGGTTCGATGACGTCATATGTAAGGGCGTGTGGTAAAGTGGGATGTTATAAATATTTATAGGGGACTTAGTGTACTGACTGAGATCAGCTGTGAAGGTATCTGTATCTAATAGGTGTAGTGTTTTACAGATAACCTTACTTGCTACCACATTATACCTCAGTCAGAATTATTCTGGAATATTGTGATGACTACGTTAAATGTCTAGGGTATGTATATGATGAAGTGTAAGTCACAACAACAACAGACAGATAAACAATTTAATTTATTCCACCACACTTAACAACACTGTGACACTCACACACATTTAACACTCTATAAGACTATCTTAAATGAGTCACTGGTAAATTTTCAAATATAAATATGTATTAATTAATTTCACTAATATATGTGTCCTGATTCAAATACAAAGTGAACCAGGAATCACAATCAATTGTAATTACAATTTATATGTACAGAATTTATCAATATGAACCTTGTAGTGACATATTTTATTAATATTATCCTATGTGGGTCAGTTGTGTAGTAGTAATATGAGGTAATACTGGTTTTGTTTTTTCAAGCTATGTTGTTATTTGTCATCATGACTTCAAGTGTTTGTTTATCTTGGAAATAGTATGGGGAAAAGTTCACAGTTCCTATCAATTTAAACACTGTATTTTCCCTCTGTTTTATTATAAAGTCAGATTTTGAGGGGGGGCATAATGTTGAGCTCCTCTGGCCACAGACGCTTATCTTTCGTGATGGCGGCAGGAAAAGACTCCTCTGCTCGATAGCCTCCCTGTGTTCTGGAGACACCTCACTGGTCACAATCTGGACCCAGGAGTATGCTGTCAGCCTCTAGGTTCAGCAAAGCTCAGACCAGGTGCTGCTCAATAACTTTAGGACCACGGTCCCTGAAACAAGAAGGTTGTACCTCCTATTTCAGAACTAATTTATAATAAATTTCCAGACTGAACACAATACATAACAAACACTGAGTTCAGAGCGGTAGGCCAACTGCTATCTTCATCTGAAACAATTTTCACCAGTATACTCCTCCCTAATGGTTACTACGCCTCTGCAATTCCAGCATTATTTCTTTCTAGTTAATAAGATAGGTGTCAGTGTACTGTTTGGCAATTCCATGTAGTTTTACTTTCCTCCGACACCTTCTGTTCAGGTTGGAGCACTATATAGGCTTTACCTCATGTTCGCTACTGAACCACACATATATACAGACATAAATTATCAATTTACATTCAATTTGCATTAAAAAGATATCAAATATTTCAAGCTTACCACAATTCATGGAATAATACACAGTTGCGTTGACTGGCAATGAATATAGCACAATTTCGATCTGCCGATGTCCCAGGCTTTTATTTAGAAAAATATGCACTGGCGCTCAACGCACTGGTTCTTTAGTAAGTTTATTTGAAAATGTGGTGCTGACCTGACGCCTCTGATTGACTATATTGGCGGGTCTAACCAATCGTGCCATGTTTACACAGCTTTTTAAAAAAAAGTACCCTTACTCACGTTTCCCTAACAACAAAGAATCAATATTTATAGCCCGACTAATCGTGTTTAGCCTTACATTTACTTTCCGCCAATCAAATAGGAGGTAACATGTCAGCCTATTTCCCGTACAATGGTGGTGTGAAAATCTGCCACTGAGCGATTCTGATTTTGGTGTTGTCTGACATCCCTCACTATTTCTTTTGGCTATAATTTGTTAATTCCTAGACTATTTGCGTAACGTTCAACATATTCTTTGTCAGCAAGTCCTAAGGAACCCAAATATATAAATTTAATGGGGCTAAGGGGCTGCGTTCAAAATATGCATTTTCTTCTACCTCCTGTTCACTTCGAATACGATGTGGTGTCTGGGTACTGTAATGTTTTCAAACGTAAACCAGTATAATGTCATGTTTCCTAATAAGCGTTTTGTAAGTTTTTAAAACCTAACTCGTATGGGTAGTGTTTCTTATCACTGTCGATTTGAAAAAAAGCTAGTGCTTGTGGCCTTACACGCGTGATGGTAGTAATTGTGTATCGCGAGACTGTGGTAGTATTGCCTGCGTTCCGGCTTTCATCCCCTCCCTTTCTTTCTATCCTTAGTCCATCTGTCTTTCGTTTATGGTAACTTAGTGTATAAAATGACATGAATGGAATATTAAATATAGGTCAGCTTGCGTATCTCAAGGTTTTTCTTAGAAAGGCAGTACACGTTTTATCGTAGAAAGCGGGTATTGAAGCAGTAGGCTTTTACTATCAACGTGAAACGTTACAATTTGCAGACGAAGGAGAAAACAAGGGGGATTTCGAGTACAGTCATTGTGACAGCACTGTTCTTTACCATTCTTCTTTCCTTTTATTAAATTTATTTGTTAGGCTTTACATTTACGTTTTAATTTATATATGTGGATTAGAATTTCTCACGACAGGGCGTGTAACCTCTATAATTTTCTTTTTAAATTATTAAGTGGTCGTTTGCAGAGTTTTGGAAGTTGTCACAATTAACAATATTTATGTAAATTTTCTTTGTATCCATGAGGTAGACAAAAATACTGTTTTAGTTTTGTTTTGACCAAAATTGAAGAAGGTGGATATTGTTTGGTTTGTTTGGTTTTTGAGGACTATCTTCATTGCACACGGACAACGCCATCAGTGTTCCGATCTCCTCCCTTAGTTCACACAAGAAGGATCTCAGCGCAGTACACGAACTCCGTAGCACCGGCGAGAATCCCAGTGTCTGTATATAATGTTTAGGAATTGTGGCAGATATTATGATTAATAGATTTCATATATCGATTTCTTTGTCTACACTTGCCTTTTACCTTTCTTTCGCATACGCTCGATTGTTAACTTAAACCCTCCTATATTCATACCTCTGTCTTTCCTTTCTAATTTAGCAAGCATTTAATTGCATTCTCTTTGATGTAGGTTTACGAGCAGACGTAATTAGAAACGCGAGCGGTTTCGTTTAACTTTTAACGGCAGAGATCGAAATCGTAGTAATTTGATTCAGACAGTGGAAATAAGGGAGAAAATTGTCTATCACCTTTCCCTGATCTGTTTCGCCTGTAAGTTAATTATTCACGGTGCGAACCGCCATATCAAAAGACGGGCTCGCTATATTTCGTTTTATGACCATATCTGCAAATGGCAAATAGTGTGAATTCTCAAGTGAAGAAATCTCGCACGGTCTGGTAAATCATGTTACGCAAGATCTAAGAGGGACTGTTCGCTCGATTTGCCTGAGTCTGGTTTCGGTTTCAGTGTGAAGAATTCGTTTGATTCGCAGAATGAGCAAGGAAATATGTAAATCTGGGCATAGGTGCTAAGTGTATTAGTCTGGGCTAACTTCTTTCTTTTCTAAATTTAAACCCCAGCATTTCAAGATCCATCATTCAGACTCCGCAGTTTCTCTAGATAAGCTAGCTTCGTTTCTAGAAGTACTTTTATTAAGTAAAGTTCTCAGTTTGCGTTGGAGAATAGTTTTAGTAGTTCTGTGTTGAGGTAATATATACTAGTAGTTGTTGAGTGATTTAAGTGGTAACATCGCCGATTACATTTCACTAGTTTATTTCGGTGCAGAGTGATTAAATAGAAAGTAAAATATTTCTCTCGAGTTTTACTGTGTTACAGTGGATAGCAGAATATATTATAATTTTCAGCTAAACTAATCCTGCAAATAAAATTGATTTAATTAATTGCTAGTAACCAGTCAGAGAATATGTTAACCGACTAGTAAATGCACTGAGCATTGTGAGTATTGACGAAATATATTTATATATATATTTCTAATTCATGAAGAGTAGATTATTTTTTTAAAATGACTATAATTTATTTCACGGGAGTTTTAAACGATAAGACAAGCTCTAAGCTTGCAGTTTATAATTTAAGTTAAATAACCGAAGTGGATAAATACAGTATTTTACGCGAGGTAGGATAGGATTGTGAATACTGTTATGGTTAAGTATTTGGTATGTTTCTCTTCCTTTACACAGTATCTGGGTCATACCCTAAAACTGCCAGCGGCTTCTGTTTATGTATATCAGAGAATAACAAGACGAAAGAACAATTGTTGTAATTCATAATTACCTGGCATATGGATCCAGAGTTCTTTCCTTATATCAAAGTTTCAGTCGGCCCGTGGTGGCGACTAAATCAAAAACATTTGACATAATTTAACTTGACATTACCTGAATAACAACCACTGTGTTGTGTAGAAAATCTATCCTGACCAGATTATTTTACCTGACACTCGATGTAACGATCGATTTTTCCAAGCTACTGTACCCTTGTGAACATTAGATCTCATAAGTAGTTTCCTACCTGGACAAAAATTAAGGTGACATTTATCAGCATCCTCGTACTTACCATAGTGAAGCAAGCGTTTCCCAAGATTTGAGTTCATTAGCCTTGGAGAAACTGGGGCTTGTTTTCGCCAAAACACAACATTGGATGGACTGTGTGTGTGTACCTAAATGATTGTTCCAGTTGTGGTGAATGCACCTATTAGGTAAGGTTGAATGCTTGTGATCACATGTGAGTCAGAGCGAGAGAAAATGCAGGGATGAATAATTCTGTTATTGTATAACCAATATACTCATTGATTGTGTTCTTCTTAAATATTACTTATGCTGTCTATTTCAGAATAGATTATCGGGGAACCCTTGTTCTTTAGTGTAGAGGGAAATCCTAGACCAAGGCGTATAAATCAGTGACTCTTTGGGGGGGGGGGGTATAACTTTTCTTCTAGCGGGATCGTGAGCTCAACAGAGGGGGAAAGGATTACACCTATGGGTTTATTCTTTTATTAATTCATTAACGTATTGTTACGTACATTTATTACCTAAGGGGGTAGTCTTCGGTCCTGCCAAATGTACGCACCAGTCTTGAGATAGTTATATTATTTGTGCGTTCGATTGATTCACGCACTGACGTGCACAATGCTGTGTGAGTTGCTTTGGACGCACGTGTAACCTAGTTGAGTAGTTTGTGACGTCAGGTTTTGAAGTGGAAACATGGAACTGGCTTGTGTCCATGATTGTAATTTTATATTGTGTATCCAATGGCATGTTGAAGGAAGCCATTTATTACTGTGATTTGTATTGGTCTTCAGGTCGAAGCCAATCGCAGTTATGTCACGTTTACTTGTTGTTTTTGGTAGCTATTTTTACTTGTGCCTTAGTTTTATGATGAATTTTGTATGTGATTATTGTCCATCTCACCTTTCCTGTCGTTTAGTTTTTTACAAAACCTATGTTTTTTACACTGTGTTGTCAATTGTCTTGTGCATTATTTAATCGCAGTTATCATCGTAATTCTTTACGACATTCCATTTTAGTTTCTCATTTTATTTTAATTGGATTTCTGCGAACGTCTTCGTTTGTTTTGAATATCTTGTCGTGTCATTATTGTGCTATTGTCTGTCACATTACTGCTTTCACACCATTACATGTTATAAATTACATTATTAATTATTAATATTATTGCCTATTAGATAAATTGATTTTACCGTTCTAGAACAGGAACGAAGAACACTAGTTGTAGTAACACTTTTAAGTAGTATTATTACATAATAATATTGAAATGGCTACCTTAGACTATTTCATTAAGCAAGCAAAAGCTCTTCAGATGGCTCCTGATGAAGCTAAAGCATTTGCACTGTCAGAATATAAGAAAGCTCAAGAAATAGAAGCTGATCAGAGAAGATTGGAAACTTTACGTTTGGAAAATTTGAAATTTGAGGCAGATCAAAAACGGATTGAGGCTGAGGAACAAGAGAAGAAGATGAAATTTGAGGCAGATCAAAAAAGGATTGAGGCCGAGGAGAATGAAAAGAAGAGGAAATTTATAGCTGAGGAGAATGAGAAAAAAATGAGATTAACTGCTGAGGAAGATGAGAAAAAAATGAGATTAGCCGCTGAATTAGAAGAGAAACGATTTCTGCGAGAGGCAGAACAGAAACAAAAGGAGCCTGAAGAAAGACTTAGAAAAGAAATGGAAGTTAAACACAAGGAAATGGAACAGAAACAAAAAGAAATGGAAGAAAGAAGATTGATAGCTGAACAAAATACATTACGACTTCAGCTTGAGATGGAAGAGAATGAGAAAAAACGACAGCATGAACTGAAATTAGCAGAGTCAGAATATGAGAGACTTAGGTTAACTCAGGAATCTAATTCTCAGAGAACTTTTGAAAGCCACACTTCATCCAGACAGGATCATTTTAAGGAGATTAACCTTAAATTGCCAAAATTTAATCCCCCGTCTGATGACGTAATATTCTTCCTGGATAGGTTTGAGGCCACTTGTGGGTCTTATAACGTGGATAAAGCTCTATACTGTACATATTTATCCAGATTACTTACAGGAGATGCATTAGCAGTTTATCATACCACCAGCATTGGTGAGAAAAATGACTACAATGCTCTTAGAGCAGCACTTCTGCAAAAATTCCAAATGACAGAAAACGAATATCGTTTGAGATTTCACACATTACTACCCCAATCTGGCAGAAATTTTAGTGATTTTCTGTCACAGATACGACTAACATTAGAAAGATGGATCGAATTATCCAAAATTGAAAAGTCGTATGAAGGTCTCTTTGATTTACTGATGCGCGATAAGGTACTTTCGTCGGTAAACCCTACATTTCTCGCATTTTTACACGAACGGAAACCTTTATCTATGAAAAATTTAGAAGAACATGCAAAAAATTTTTGCACTGCTCACCCAAACATGGATCTAAGTAACGCGCAGATTAAGAGTGAATTGCCTGTTGCTTTTGCAGCACAACAAAACAATTTTTCACGCAATCGTTCTTTTAGTGCTGATAGGTATGTCAATAAGGGAAATAATCATAATTTCAACAATGATAACTTTTACAAAGGGAAGCAATTTCAACAATCTGCTCCATTTAATGTTTCTTGGAACCAAACTCACAGATCGCGAGATTTTTGGTAACAATTATTTTAAAAATAATCAAGGACATTATAATAAACAAAACTGGAGATCAAGGTCTCAGGGTCCGCAAAACAGACAATTTTTTTGGAAATAAACCATTTAACCAACATCATAACGATCATTCTACAAATTATCGGACTAATCCAAATTTTAACTCTAGCAGAAACGACAATTATGGCAATTTTAATGACAAAAATCACAATCGATCGCGCCGACGAGATAGATCGTCGAATAATACAGGTAGACATTCTAATGTTGCTTTTAATGATACACAGGCTAACATTGAACAGGGTAAAGTAGCTGAAACTCACAATGCTATGTCTTGTTCTCTAGATTGTTCCCAGGTGAAAGACTGTCCAGAATGCTCGACTCTTTTCCAGCCTAAGGCGATCACGACGCTGCGTTGCGGACATACCTTGCCTAGCCTGCCTGCAGTCTGTACAGCCACTGCTGCGTCAGTACACCAGGGACAGGGCTCTCTTAAGTTTCACATTGTCAATAATATTTCATGCTCTCTCCTATTTGACTCAGGTTGTACAACAATCGGTGTCCGGACTTCGCTGATCAACCCAAGTTGTGCCACGGGCCGGGTTGTCAAATGTGTAACATTTGGTGGCACATTGAAACATTTCCCACTGCTATTATTGATCTTCATACTCCTTTCTTTACAGGAAAGATCCAAGCATGTCTTCTGCCTAACCCAATTTGTGATGTAATACTGGGTCGCATACATGGTATTAAAGAGTGTACACCTCAGCAAATAGCTGAATGGGAAGAGCGACATATTCAAACTGCAAATGCAGTAGTGACTAGAGCGCAAGCTACTAATATGTCGCATGATACACCTATTGAACCTACAGTTCATACCACTTGTGATGATGATGCTCCTATTTCACGGGAGTTGTTTGCAACATTGCAAAAGAATGATAATTCATTAAAAAAATTCTTTCAGTATGTTAACAAAAAGAATACAAGCAACAAACTTGCAAAATCTAGACATGACTTTATACTTAAAAATGGGATTTTGGTTAGAGTAATACGGGAAAAGGATTTATCCTTATGTTCTCAGATTCTTGTCCCATCCTGTATGAGATCTCGTATATTACGACATGCTCATGACTCGCAATGTGCGGGCCATATGGGTTTTTCGCGTACCAAATCCAGAGTGCTTTCGGCATTCTACTGGCCAGGCGTCCATAGAGATGTTACTCTCTATTGTCGGTCCTGTTTGATATGTCAAGAAGTTAAGGTACGGGGTCCATTTCATGCGGCTCCTATTCAAGCTGCGGACATCCCGATTAGACCATTTGATAAAATGGCCATTGACATTATTGGTCCAATGCTTCCATCTGCTAGAGGGCATACGCATATTCTTACGTGCATTGATATGTGCACTCGTTGGCCTGAGGCCATCCCTCTCAAGAACACTTCATCTGCCAGTGTAGCAGAGGCATTGATGTTAATCTTCTCACGCATTGGTTTTCCACGCGGAAAATCTTGTCGGATCATGGGGTTCAGTTCATTTCTGAATCCATGTCTCAAGTTATGAAGACATTAGGTATAGACAGATCTCTTAGTTCTATTTATCATCCGATGTCAAATGGGTTAATTGAGCGTCTCAATAGGACACTCAAGCAGTTGTTGGGTAAGATGACTCAAGACCATCCCCAAGACTGGGATCGGGTCCTACCCGCTTGTCTCTTTGCGTATCGCGAGGTACAAAATCAAGCAACGGGGTTTTCTCCGTTCCAGCTTGTTTTTGGCATGCAACCACGCGGTCCGATGTCGTTAATCCACGACTTATTGGTGGATGAGAATATTGAAGAGGAAACTCAATCCTCTTATGAGTATGTGATCTCTCTTAGAAAGAAAATCATAGATGCTTGTAGACTAGCTACTGCATCATCCGAACATGCCAAAGAAAAAGCTCGTCTATCTGCAAACAAATATAGACGTCTTCGCCAGCTCATACCTGGTGATGAAGCTTTTGTATTACTCCCTGCGCATAACAATCGTCTTTTAATTACCTGGAGAGGTCCTTTCAGGATCATCTCAAGAATATCCGATGTCGACTACATCGTTGATGTTAATGGCAAACATAAAACCTTCCACATTAACATGTTGAAGGAGTATTACTCACGTCCTGATTATCTACAATCGGTGTTCCAAGCAACTGACGATCCTACACCACCTATTCAACACTATTCTAGTTTGTCAGTCATCCAAGAAGAGGAATCTTCTTTCGATGATGTACAACTACCAATACCAGTTGTACCACTCCATTCCACTGAGAAATGGAATGATGTTACTATCTCATCTACTCTTACTGATGATCAACGTCAGCAAGTCTCTAAAATTCTACACACGTATGAGGATGTCCTCACTGACATCCCAGGTCATACGTCAGTCATCCAACATGACATTATTCTGACTGACGATACACCGATTCGAGTTCGCCCATATCCTATTCCTTTACACTTTCGTGATAAGGTTGATAAGGAATTGGATGATATGCTCCAATTAAATATAATTGAACCATCTTCATCACCATATTCTTCTTCTATGGTAATCATTAGGAAGAAAGACAACAATATACGTCTTTGCGTAGATTACAGGAAGTTAAACAAAGTTACAAAATTCGATGCGGAACCATTACCTCTTTTAGACGACTTATTAGAGAAATTATCTCATGCCACATTCTTTTCGAAATTTGACCTTTCAAAGGGTTATTGGCAAGTGCCACTCACTACGAAAGCAAAGCCATTCACCGCTTTCTCGACACCACGGGGTCTTTTTCAATGGAATTTTATGCCTTTCGGGTTAATGAATGCGCCAGCTACCTTTGTACGCATGATGCGCCGCATATTGTCTCATCGTCCCGATGTCATTACTTATATAGATGACATCTGTCTTTTTAGTGACTCTTGGGATGAACATATTCAGGGTTTAAAATCTTTACTTTCTACCTTACAGGATTATAACTTAACAGCGAAACCTTCAAAGGCTTTTGTCGGTTTTCATGACATCTCATTTCTTGGTCACCGTATAGGTCGCGGTTTAATGTATACAGAAGACAGTAACGTCTCTAAAATTTTAAACATCTCAGCACCTAAGACAAAAAAACAAGTGAGGTCACTCTTAGGACTAATACAGTTCTATTCTAAATTCATCCCTCATTTGTCTACTATAACTGCACCTCTTTCGTCTTTACTGAAGAAGGGCACACCTAATGTAATAAAGTGGTCGCAGGATCACCAAACGGCGTTAGACTATATAAAACAAATTTTTTCAAATAAGCCTTTTTTAAAGTTGCCTAACAAAGATCTCACCTTTGTTCTTCGCAGTGATGCTTCTTCCTACGCTATTGCGGCAGTTTTGATGCAGGAATACGGAGGCACCTTATTTCCTGTTATGTACGTATCCAGAAAGCTTACAACGAGCGAGATAAATTACTCCGTTCTAGACAAAGAGCTCCTTGCTCTTGTCTGGGCAATCACAAAACTGGATCGTTATCTCCTCGGATCACACTTTGTGGTGGAGTCTGACCAGAAAGCTCTTACCGCATTGAATACAGGGAACGTTAAGTCATCAAAGTCAGCGCGTTACGCTATAGCTCTTCAACCGTTCCATTTTGAGATACGAGCTATTCCTGGAGTGCAGAATGTATTTGCAGACTGTCTTTCAAGATGCCCTAGTGAACTTGGTGAAACTAAACTACTTTTAGATGGAGAAACGTCCTCACCGAAACATGAATAACTTTTTACAGTGTCATTAATTGTACATCTGTGAAGACTATGTATAGTTTTGCAGTATTCGTATAAATATAACTTTCAGAACATACTTACATATGGATTATAACATTATTTCTTGTGAAGTAACGTTTTATTAGAACGGGAACAGTGATATTAAAGTAACATTTTTTTTTTGTAGTATGGAAACATTGGTAAAAACGACAAACAGACATTCGTTAGTGTTATGGAACATATTACACTACATATCGTGTTCGTAAACTTATTTCGTGCATGGAACTTTGGGAAAATATTTTTGTTGACTCTAAATAGTTCTAAAAATATTCACAATGAGTGAAATTAGAAATCACTTAGAATAAATTAGTAATTAGTTATTTGTTGATGTGTAATTAAGTACATAATTAAGTAGAATAACTCAATTTAATCATTTGATTGATTTATGAATCACACATCTACTAACGTTATTAGTGTCTCGCAATACGTGTAGTCACGTATTCCACTACATGATATTTTACTTTTAGATAACTAGTCAAACTTACTAGTGTTAGATATCAGTAAGTGCGTTGCTTCTTAAAGTGTTTAATTTTGCATTGCTTCATTTTTGCACATTGTATTTCAAAATTTTCTGTTTCACTGATTCTTTTATCATTGATTATCATCAGTGTTGCTGTTCATTTTCATTTTTTGAAATCATATGTTTCGATTTTCTTTTGAAAAACTTAGTTGAATTTTATTATCATCTTTTTTGTTGATTCTTCATTTTCATTTTTTCAACTTCTTTTTACTTCGAATATTACCACATCGTTCCAAAGTAGGTCGATGGTGGATGTGTGCTTTAATGCATACTGTCATTTAGTTATATTAATTTCAAGTCAATATTCTTTTCTTAATATGATAACTTTATGCATTGTATATATTGTTGTAGTTTTGACTCACCTCTCTCGAGTAATTAGTTCGAAAAAAAATTAATAGAATTAATTTTTTTAAGGGGAGGTAATAAGGGAGCTGTTACGTACATTTATTACCTAAGGGGGTAGTCTTCGGTCCTGCCAAATGTACGCACCAGTCTTGAGATAGTTATATTATTTGTGCGTTCGATTGATTCACGCACTGACGTGCACAATGCTGTGTGAGTTGCTTTGGACGCACGTGTAACCTAGTTGAGTAGTTTGTGACGTCAGGTTTTGAAGTGGAAACATGGAACTGGCTTGTGTCCATGATTGTAATTTTATATTGTGTATCCAATGGCATGTTGAAGGAAGCCATTTATTATTGTGATTTGTATTGGTCTTCAGGTCGAAGCCAATCGCAGTTATGTCACGTAAGTTATCGCCCACTTCTTATTTTAATGCTGCATAAAAAGGCCGCTCTACTACTAATCTAGCGGGAATTTTATCATTCCTAGAATGGATCTACAGAGTCGCTTGCCTTTAAGATTTGGATCGTAGACGGAGAATTCCTACGAGTAGAAGAAGTTATATTGTTTACCTTATGCACATGTTTTAAATGCCGTACATGCTTCAATGCCAAAGTCGTGGCACGGATGTAAAGAGAGGTTAGCCAACTGAAAGCCTTTAACTGATAGGATTATCGTATATGACTTTGTGTGAAATTATATGATGTACAACGCTATGTAGGATGAACGTCTGGGAATTTTAACAAATGTAATATGGAAGATTTCATCCCAGAGTATGAATACGTTACCATGATAGACGTCCTTGAAAGAAGGTCAACGGTCGTGACTGAGAAGGATATTATACGGTAACAGTTTTTGTAATCCTTAGTCTATGGACAGAGGTCTTTACTAGAAGAGAATCTTCAGGAACTTTAGCAGCAATAATTAATATGTTGTCGTGTGATCTTTGCGCCTGTGACGATGTCCGTCTTGTCCACTTCGTGTCCTGGTGAATAAACTCTATGTAAAGTTACCAACGACTTGTGTGCTGCCAATACTTGACCAGTTCACCTAATTCAAGATACTTGTTGGTTTTCGTTTGAAAAAAACATTGTTGACATTTATTCCGTTGTAACCATTCGCGTTTCAATTCATCTCTATGAAAACGACACCAACACGTATGTATATTTGTATGTGATTTGATAGTCAACTTATTTGCTGTTGTGAAATCCTTAAGATAAATAAAATTTACAGACACTTTGTTCACCTGTGTCGGTCAGCTCGTCCAAACGAATCCATATTTAATAGATATAGTTGTTTCACGTCTGTACGTCTAAATGTCGTCACTTACGTGTGTGTGTCTGTGAGTGGTTGATATATAGAATATCTATATAACCGAGTAATCTGTCTGACAAACACTTTCTGTTGTAGAGATAGAGAGAAGTTTTTTTTTCTCGAGTTTCAGGGACAGAATTTACTTATTTTCCACCATCTCACTCGTGAAAAGCTATTTCTTATATTATCTCTCACTGAGTCACCTCATGTTCTAGTCTATTCAGAAGGGTCCAAATTTTGTCTTAATTCCCCTATCATAAATCTACGACAGGAATCACACATTCTATAAATACTTTTGTGGTGGGTAGGTTTCCTAATTTTTAAATTTTGCCAGGGCAGTGGCCTGATAAGCCTACTCTTTACGATTTACAACTACCGTAGGATTTTTAACGTTACGACCATTGGTTCTGAAAAAAAAATTTCAATAAATAATAATCCCTCAACTGGGATTCGAATTCGGTACCTCTTAAATACGAAGCGGACGCGATACCTCTGAGCCACTGCGACCCCCAGAAGGTGGGTATACACTCTCCTATCAACATATGTACAAAACTCAAAAATTACTTTTCAAGGCACAGCTACTAAGTAGCAATCTGAACCTTTGATTTAAAAAAAAAAAAAGAACTTTTGTTATCTCGTTTATCCCCATTGCTGATGTCCGCCGAAAGTTCTTAAGCGTCGAGGAAAAAGAGCAGTTTGCCCATTGCTGTTGCCACGCAGTGTGCAGGCCAGGTTTTTATTTTAAATGAATACCTTACATTAAGATCGATGTCAGGCTGGTTATTCTGAGTTTATTTAAATGAATAACTAACATTAAGGTCGATGTCAGGCTGGTTATTCTGAGTTTATTTTAAATGAATACTGTGATGAATTTACCATGATACAACGTTAAAATATCTCCAATTATAAAGATAACATTATAGGGATAAAAATAATGCGTAAGATACTAGGAGACATGCTCGCCTATGCCCGCATATCCCACCGCCATTTAAACTAACTAGCTAAACATGCAGATAAAACGGAGATATAAAAAGGAAAAATATGACTGAACACGTGTTTGAACCCAACGGGCAAAAAGACTCAATTGGTAATAAAAGAGAAAAAAAATTCATGCCACTAGTTAACACAATGTAAGGAAATGGACAGAAAAGACCTTGACTTATTCGAAACAGTCATTTCTTGGACGTTTTACGATGCTTGGTTGTTTTATTTGAATTCAGCGGCAAACGCCGTGTAGAAGGTTCGAGAACCAATTTCAAAAAACTAACCTTGAGAAAAAATATGTTTTTTCTTAATAATAGAGTTATGAATATAAAACCTAGCTAGTATGATAGCCCATCTTAAGCAGGGAAATAATATACTTTCATTTATACAGACGGACAGATAACATGGAAGATATTGACAAAAGACTGTATTGTTCACATCAGACCAGCGACAGTGCTGTTGTGCAAACTTTCACAAAAAGCTTCAAATCTTCGTCCTTGAGGCACAGAATTGCAAAATCTAGCTGTAATGTACGAGAGGGGGAAGGTGGAGAATTGTGGCTAAAAATAACTTAGAGGCAGGTTTGTGTAGGGGTTTTGCGTATAATTGGTCCAAGAAACAAGTGTGTTTTTGTGAAAAACCAAGTAGAGACAGACGGACCAACAGACAATAATACATACTTGACTGAGATCTGACTGAAATTTGACTTTTGGTTGTAGATTTGAAAAAAGTTAGAGGGGAAGTCTGTGATTGGACCAATGTAATCATATTAGCGGGGTGGAGACGCGCATTTTTTGCCATTTGACATAAGTCTGTCCAGAAAACACAGTATTAATTTACAGTGGTGTTTTTCCCAGAAGATATTCTATACATTTAGTGGGACGCCATAATAGAGCCAGCAGCTCAGCTGAGTTTTGCTAGCCTTAACTGTGTTCTTAATTCTGAATTCTGGTAAGAATGAAAGCATTTATCTTGTATATTTTAAATATTTTGAGTGATTGATACTGCCATATCATATAAAAAGATTACGACAAGTAAGTGTTCGCTCTAGGTCCCCAGCCCAAGTTCAGGGTCTAGAGACAAACAAAAAATATATGGACGCCTAACGAAGACTATGGAAGGCGGATCTAATATTGAGATCAGTGGGAACATATTACCTATCTTATTGAAGGAAAGAGAAAACTATTGAACATATCTCAGATGCAATGCAGTCTTGGGGAACTGATACTATATGAGAACAACTGGGTAAGATGTGTTGTGTTGGTCAGAGAGATCTGACCCATTCTGTGTAGTGTCGTTGTGTTGTGCTGTGTGTAAGAGTGGTGCAGTAGGTAGATTACTGACACACCGCACAACTTTTGTTTCAGAATTGTGAGTTTCTGTTGTGGCACTAGAGGTAGTGCTACATACCTTATCAAGAATATACAGGCAGATGTGTGTGCCGCCTAACGTTTGTGTCGGTGCAGTCTAGCATCGTATTCCATCTACAGAGAGGAGTGGGCCACGGAAATCCAGCATCGGATCAAGTCAGACAAGATGAGTGACTACGTGGCCTGCTGAAGATTCACCATTTTACAAAACCACCACAAATATTTCCCCTATAAAAAAAATTGACTGAATTCTTGTGAAACATAACATTTCTACAGTCTATAAATTAATGGACAAAGCTTATAGTAAACACAGAGTGGGAGTGATGACACCACCCTAACAGCATATCCAGTAATAGTTTCCCAGAGACATTAAAAATATAATTAATATTAACCAAGTCTTATAAATTACTTATGTACACACATTCCATTTTATTATGCCATATATTTATGCATTCCATTTATAATTCCATAAAATTTCATATGTTCTGACCAAAATAAAACATTGGTTCAGAACAAATAAATTTAGAAAAAATTTTAATATTTAAACTAAAACAGTCTGAGTTAGTTCAGTTTGTTATAAATTTTATTAATATTATTAGACTTATCAATTATCTGTGTGTGTTTGTATATTCTACTACAACACATTACATTTCAGTACCCTAGACTTTTTAACGTAGCTACATTCATGATAGTAGAATAGGTCTGTTTGAGGTCGTAGTGGTAGTAAGAAGGGCCTTCTGTAATTCACATAAACTTTTATCTCAGGAGCCTTCACAACTGACCTCATACAGTACCCTAGGTACACAACAAACATACAATACCAACAAAACCACTACAAATACCTTACATTAAGATCGATGTCAGGCTGGTTATTCTGAGTTTATTTTAAATGAATAACTAACATTAAGGCCGATGTCAGGAGGTTGATCAGATTCTAAAATATGACAAGGACAAGGGAATCAAAATCGTAAATGGAGAACATAACTATTTGAAAACCATCACATCAGAGAAAAAAGGAGAGACTGCATGTTATGTCGAAGATGGTCAGCTACCATAAGCAAATCATTGAACAGAACTCGACTTTTGCTCTCTATATATAGGAATTACCCCAGCTTCATGAACAGTATTCAATCATTGATTAATGTGAGTAGAATTTTGTAATCACCCTAAATAAAGTCAACAATTAATTTACAGTAGAAGAAGGACACAATAAAGAGCCCAACCTGTGATGACTACGTCTTGTAATAATGTTGAAAGTTGAACTGCCGTTTTTGAGCAATTGATATGGGACTTAATGTTACCTTGTTACGTCAGGACATCTCTGACAACAATAAATCCACGATTATGTAAATAACAATGTTCGGAAGTAAAAACAACTTAGTGCTTTAATTACCACCATCACGACAGCCAACTTACTGTCATTATTGTATATAGATCATGTGCCACTCATACTCACAAACACACTTACATATTTTTGCTCCCTGTTACTACTGATGCGTTCCGAGCATGTGTCCGCTGATCCTGTTGCCACATATTTCCCTTTCTGCACTTGCTCATACTGCGGCAACAGCTTTAACTTCTTCTTTGTTCACTTTCAGACGTCAACTTGAATACGTTCAAAGAAAACAGTAGTCATTTGAGGTTGTTGATAGCTCCGTAGAGTTTTTCCAGGAATGGTTTTGGTGATGACCATATGGCTTTCTCTGTTCCTCATATGTTGGGCACTTTTGAAGTAGATGTTCAGGAGTCATTTTATCGGTGGCATCAGTAGTTCCTATCTTTAGTTTCTTGGAACAGATGGTATCCCAATCTGTTGTGGCGTGTGCAAAGTCTGAAGATTACCACTTGTTCACTTTTGCTTAGCTGGTAATATGCATCACTTTTTTTTTGGGGTGTCCTGGATGATCTCCTTCCCACTTGCTCCTGTATCTGTTCTTAATAATAGTCTTGGCCTCTTCATAAGTTATTTAGCGAAACAGCTTTATGAGATGAATGGACCGATTCCATTACTTGCAGCCTTTGATTTCCGTAGCTCAAAAGTAAAGTCAGGCAATCATTTACACCTGGGTAGACTGGAGCGTAAAGCTACCAGGTTTTTAACCGCGGTACTTCGTCTTCAGAAGCTAGAGCTCTAACCACTCTGCTAATGGATGCTGAAGTGTCGATTAAAAAACAAAAAAGTAATTGAATAACGAAATAAAGAAAACGAATACAAACATTATCTAAACGATGTGGAAAAATCAGTAGACTAGTGCGGTTTTTACAACCTCCCATCTAAGTCTTTCGTCGCCTAAGTAACAGAAGTCACAAAAGTAATGATCATCTCCAAGAAACGGCCTTCTCCACAAATACACTATTAAAATAAGTAGGTCAGTTTTGAAGCAAGTCAATAGATTCGAGTATTTTGACACATAATGACAGCAGACAGAAAGTACAATTCAGAAATAAAACAGTAAATCGGCCTAATTAAAACAGCATGCCATAGCCTGAAAAACACTGCAGGGATCACATTTTTGTCACTGGAGGTAAATAAGGAGAGATCTTCAATGTTATATCTAGCCAGTCCTGTCATATGAAAACGAATCATGGGAAATAAGCAAAAAAAAAAAAAAAAAAATCCTAAAGGGCACATAAATGTGATTTTATAGAATGTTGTTAAGAATTCTATGTACACCTAAAAAAAAAAAAAAAAAAAAAACCCATTGTGGAAGTCCTAAAAGAGATGAGTGTGTAAAGCAAGCTTATAATACATAAAATGAGAAAGTAATCTAATTCTTTGGGCACGTTATGAAAACAGGGAATCTAGAGAATACTGTAACAACAGAAGAGATTGAAAGAACAAAATTATGAAGACGATGACAAGAGAAAAGATATTGTTTATTTCACCATCATGACTTGGGAAAGTCTACACAGGGTTCTACTTTGGACGTATAGTTATTGTTGACCAGAATCAACATCATTCCACTCGGGAAAACCCATAGGCGCTGAGTCTCCCTAAGGAAATGTCGAAAGGTATGAATTCTGATTGTTCCTGTAGCGCACTGGTTGTTTGCGTTTAGGAAGTAGATTTACGATAACTAAACAAGTAGATTTACAATAACGAAACAAGTAGATTTACGATAACTAAACAAGTAGATTTACGATAACGAAACAAGTAGATTTACGATAACAAAACAAGTAGATTTATGATAACTAAACAAGTAGATTTACGATAATTAAACAAGTATATATAAAATGGTGCTTACAGTTAACCGAAATTAGTCGCAGAGTACAAATAATTACAGTCACTAGATTGTTTGGTGTTACACCTATAAATAGTTTAAACATTTGACAAATAATATCAGTGTAGGCAAAATGCATAATGAAACTCAAGGACACCCTCACCAGAAAAGCTTTTGTGGTTGATGTAAAGAGACGATATCAAATTGCCGATAGCCAGGAAAGTACAGCGACTGATGATATTGACCAGAAATTCAACATAATGTCAACAATATACGAGGAAAGCAGCGAATCATGCTTGGGATTCCAGGAAAGAAAGAGTCAAGGTTGAATAACATCAGAAACGTTAAACACCATAGCGATGGGAAAAGAAATGAAATGAAAGAAAACAGAAGCAAAGTCTCCCAGGTTAAAGGAAATATATAGAGAGCATGACAGTCAGCTGGACAAAGAAGTAAAACGTCAAACCCGTGCCAACAAAAGGACATTTCTGGATGACCTAGCAAGACAGACAGAAGAGGCAGCACTGAGAAATAAACAACACACAGTTTATAAAATAACTTTATACCGCAGTGCTCAGAATGGCAGAGACAGCTATACATTAACTTTGTTGATTTTGAAAAGGCTTTTGACGGCGTAAACAGGGACAGCCTATGGAAAATACTGAGGGCTTATGGAATTCTCAGCTACATTGTTTCCATTATAAAAAGCCTCTATTCTAACTTTACATGCAGTGTTGGGTTGAGTAACCTAACTTTCGAGGTGAAGACAGGAGTACGATAGTGATGCCCCTTATCAACAACTTTATTTTTGACAGTCATAGACTGGGTGATGCGCCAGACAACAAAGGGCAGTCCAAGAGGAATTAGATGGACAACATTTTCTACACTGGAAGACCTTGAAAATGCAGATGACATTGCACTACTCGCACATTCACATCAACACATCCAAGAAAAAACAGATAGACTGAATAGGTATAGCCAGCAGATGGGTCTGAACATCAGTCTGAAGAAGTCAGAGGTCATGACACTCAATCTGGGCAATCCTGAGCCAATAACACTGGCTAACAAAAAAAATTTTTTTTTTTCTTTCTCTAACATTTCTATGTTTTTCTGGTCAATTTTAATGCGCTGTTTTTAAATCTGCAAACCGTTTTTCTCTATCAGGTCGGGATCTCTAGAAATACGCAATTGAAGTTTTTTAACAACGCATACAGTATTATAACATCATTCGTACAAGAAGTATAACAGTTATGTAGGCTTGAATTTCTTTGCAGTCGACTTTCGTCGGTGAATGGCATGTGGTGCATCGCGATGAAACATCCAACAATAATCGGCAAGCATGGTCACACTCCACCGTCCCTGGTTACTGACTCCATTACGGCGATATCTTGATGGAATTGTTCTCCATGTTCATCGCTGACTTCGCCAAGGTTGTCAGGGAAAAAGTCAAGATGCGAATCGAGCAAATGGATTTTGAGGGACATGTTACAGCCCATAATTATGTATGCATCTATGCACTGCTTAACAATATGCACATAGTCGACAGATTTGTGATTTCCTAGAAAGTTATCGACGATCGATTTGAATGCCATCCATGGGCGAAGTTCCCTACCATGTAACAAGTTCTCGAACTGTTTGTCTGCAATAACTTTCCTAATCTGAGGTCCTACAAAGATACCTTCCTTTATCTTTGCATCGCTAACTTGCGGAAACTTTTCTCGAAGATAAGTGAAAGCTTTGCTCGTTTTATCTAACGCTTTTACGAAATTCTTCATGAGCCCCAACTTTATATGTAACGGTGGTAAAATGATGCTGTCTTTGTTAACTAATGGCTCGTGTATTACATTTTTTATGCCCGAGCTGCATACGATCCCTGATAGGCCACACCTTTCTTGCATAATGTTCCTGTCTGTTGCGGCTGTCCCATTCACATAGGAAGCAACAAAATTTAGTATATCCAGTCTGCATGCCCGTGAGAATTGCAATGACCTTTAGGTCTCCACAAATCCACCATTGGTAGTCATTGTACTTTATTTTTGCCAAAAGTATAGCCATATTGTCATAAGTTTCTTTCATATGAACAGAGTAGGCGACTGGAATTGATGAAAATAAATTTCCGTTATGCAATAACACGGCTTTTAGACTAGTCTTGGAAGAGTCGATGAAAAGTCGCCATTCGTTGACTATGTGCTCATGACCGAGGTGCACCATTAGACCGTTTACATTTTTGCAATAGCAAATGTCATCATCCATCTCAAAGTATTGAACAAGTTCTCAGTGTCTATGACGAAATTTAGATATCGGAGTATTGGGCGCTAAAAGATTCCATTCTTTGAGTCGCGAACCTAGTAATTCCGCTTGTCCTTTGGTAAGAGCGAGATCACGTATTAGATCTGAAAGTTCTGAATGGTCAATTAAGTGAACACCATCATTCACCGGTATATAATCCGAGTCAGAATTAGTTTCTAAAGCAAGTAAACTTTCAATTTCTGATGGTTCATTCACGTCCAACGGATATTGTTCTGGTGGAACTGGGATCGGACACGTGATTGGATCATGAGGCACTGGTTTCGAAACCGATTCAATATTTGGATAAACCACAGACTTTCTAGTTTTAAAAGTGAAACCATGGATATTTGTCAAGCAGAAGTAACAATCAGTAGCGTGATTTGTCTTGTTCATGCCATATTACTGGCACTCCAAAAGGCATCGACTTATGCTTTGGCGATTTTCGTAACCAACCTGCCAATGTATTTGCACAAGTCGAACAAACTGCATTTGGCTTCCAAGATTTATTTGCATCATCAACTTTCGAATCGAAATAAAGTTCATATGCTTTCTTTAGTAATGGTGTAAAGTTTTTCTGGTGAACACGATCGGTAAAATATCCGCACACGTAACAGAACAGATCAGCCGAATTTCTACAACTTCTAGAAGCCATATTTCGCTCAGAAATATTTCAAAATACAGTAACTATTGGGAAAATAGTGTAACATATGTCATGCATCTTTTAGCAGTATAAAAAGTAGAATTATTTTGCATTTTATTAATTTTTTAATAAGTTATATAGTAAAAATGAAACGGAGCAAATAACGATTTCCCAAAAATATATTTATTCACAAATATCTTAAGAACCCGATGTGATAGAGATAAACGGATTTCAAATTTGAAATCAGCGCAAGAAACTGACCTAAGAACACTTATTCTTATATAAGAAAGAAAAATGTTGTTTGTCAGTGTAACAATAAGGAACCAGAAGCTAAAACAGACAGGCACATTTACATACTTAGGATGCATAGTAACACCAGAAGGCGGAACAAGCAAGGACATCAACAACAGAATGAGTAAAGCGAGAACAGCCTTTGCTAGTATCAACAACATCTGGAAGTCTTTCCAGTACAACACACACACCAAATTAAGATTATATGAGAGCTGTGTACTTTCTGTGCTTCTCTATGGTGCGGAATGCTGGAGAGTAACAGAGAAGGAAATGTCGAAACTGTCCTCCTTCCACACAATCTGCCTAAGGAAAATTCACCGAATCGTTTGGCCGAATACCATCACCAATCAAGTACTGCTTATTCGGAGTAACCAAGAGGACATGCACACCATCATAGCTGGCAGACGCTGGAGTTGGGTTGGCCACGTCCTCAGAAGGGACCCTGATGCCATTGCAACAACAGCTACACTATGGACCCCCGAAGGAAAGCGAAAGAGAGGCCGACCAAAAACAACTTGGCGGAGAACTGTGGAGGCTGAGATGCAAAGAATGAACCAGAGTTGGGGCACTGTATGAAGGATGGCCGCCGACCGAGCAAAGTGGAAGCAATTTGTTGCTGCCCTACAAGACGCCACCAGGCTTTGACTGTCTGCGACTAAGGATCAATGAAGAAAGCAAAATGCCGTACATTTGGTTAATAAAACCAAAAAAAAGCCTGGATGCCGAGTTTGAGTCGGGTGACAAGAAGACGCACGGAAACTTTAGAAATGTCAAACGTAGACTTTAGACGATTGGGCCATCCGCGCGCACCCCCCCCCCCCCCGCGCACACGCACACGCATGCGCACACACACCACTCACACCCACAAGAACACTCACCCGCACACGCACACCCACACACTCGCACATGCACACACACGCACACGCACACACACACGCACACTCACACACACGCACACTCTCACACACACATATATACACTGCTTAGCCAGCTACTGTCTTCCAATCAAGCTATCGCTTACATTGTGTTTAAGGGGAGAGAATCTCGGTTATTCTGATTGTATAAAGGAATCCAGCATAATTCTCTCCCATTAGTCTCTGACACGGAGGATAGTACTTACCCGTTGTTAGCTTTATCAGTGTCAAACATGATCCCTGACCCAAGCACAGGAGAGGCAAATTACATCATGTGAAATTAGATTCTTAAGAAAAACCAAACTAAATCGAGGAAGATGTAGGGAACTGCAGTAAAACGTGGGATAGGGTGGATGGGTATGAGAAAAAAATCGACGAAAGGTCATTCGTCTATTGTTTTTCATACACATTCACCTTCAGAAAAGCCATTAATGTTGACAGGAGAGACAAAATGAGCAATTATGAAATCAGAAAAATTGTAGGAACTACATTCTGCATCGGGTATAATCGAGGGACAGGAAATTAAATACATTGTCCTCTCATGACAATAGATGCTGATGAATTACCACTACCCGCCTACAACAGTAGATCTGGTTTCGGGGCACTGGGAAGTCCCACTACAACGCGAGTTCACAGCAGCCAACGCGAGTTCACAGCAGCCAACGCGAGTTCACAGCAGCCAACGCGAGTTCACAGCAGCCAACGCGAGTTCACATCAGCCAACGCGAGTTCACAGCAGCCAACGCGAGTTCACAGCAGCCAACGCGAGACATGTAACTCAAGAAAGGAAACTTCCTCTCCCCTCTAGGCATCACGGTAACGATGGCCCTTTACAAGTAAAGTAAGTCATTAATTAGTCTGAATACAAATGGACTCGCCAGAAATATTACTAATACTGATGTTGTATACTATAGATGCATATTTGTGCTTATTTTCCATGAAAGCACACTTTGGATTGTTAAAAAACAATGAAATGACTTCGGCAACCCAACATTAAAACATTTTAAATAATTTAATTCTCTACAGAAATTTTAGTCATCACAAATGTTGCCACTGTGACATGTCAGTACACGCAGACAAGTACATCTTTGCACATTCTAAAAAAAACGTGTTTAAAAAAATGCACTGAAAGCCCAAGCTTTATGAGCTATTGTAATTATGGTTTCTGAAGCAATTTACTTTGCTTGATGAGTCTGGTTGCCACTTCACTTAGTCGCTTTTCAGGATAAACTTGAAAGTCGTCCTTAATATTTACACACCCGCAGATATACAGTACTTTAATACATAGTTTCAATTGGCAGTAGTAATACAACAATAAATCTTCATCATCGTTACCCATCACCACACCCTTAGGCCTAGGTCTTCAACAAAATCCCGCCAACTCCATCTGTCACGTGCCATCCGTTCAAGATCTTTCCATGTCATTTTCATTTCTTTCGTTTCTCTCGTCAGTTCTTGTCTCCGTGTGATCTAATCTCCGTGTGATCTATCTCCGTGTGGTCTAATCTCCGTGTGGTCTAATCTCCGCGTGGTCTAATCTCCGTGTGATCTAATCTCCGTGTGATCTAATCTCCGTGTGGTCTAATCTCCGTGTGGTCTAATCTCCGTGTGGTCTAATCTCCGTGTGGTCTAATCTCCGTGTGGTCTACTTGTCTTACTCTAGGTATTACATAAGAAGAACTTCCCATTAATGCTACCAGCAGGTCTCCTCAATTGTTGTCCTACCTATCGCGAATATCTTCTTTTCATCTCCTGTTTCACTGGCACTTGTCTGGTTATTGACATCAGTTCCATATCAGTGGTCTTGCCATACCATTACAACCCTTCTATTCCACGCAAGCACCTGTGTATGCAAATCTGTAACTCTTTGCTGATGTTTTTGTTCTTTTCCATGTTTCAACAGTACGAAATAACGACACGAAAAGAACTAGACTCTTCAGTGATATCATTATTCTGTTAAAATTGGCCACAAATGTCAGTAAATTTGAAGACTTATGTGCAGTACAATTTACAAAAATACCTCTCATAGCGCTGCCCATTGTTTCCCGTTAATTTTGAAGCTCTTTGATGTGTTCTCTGTTTTTGAACGAGGAAAATCTGTGCAAAATTAGCAATACGGAACACTCTGCAGAGAACGGCGATCAAACGTTTCGCACGCATATGTAGCCAGTCAGAGTGCATCGATCGTACCCTTGCATCCAGTCAGTGACTCCTCTGTAAATTTCAAGCTCTGCCGGAACAAAGTGCATGGAGGTTGCCATAGCGAGTCAGCTGAGAAAGAACACTTTCTTCAACATTATTCCAACTTCTACCAGACTTTTCTAATGACCTCCTTCCTTTTGTATGTGTTTCAACACATGTTTATAAATACTTTATCACAGTTTAAATTATGATGAAGAAATATATTGGCTACAGTCAGTGGCGTAAATAGGGTGAGGCATATGGGCACGTGCCCTAGGAGGAAAATTTAAGGTGCGTCATTTTAATAATTAAAAAAAAAAGCAAAAATTCAACTTCTCATGTATGACAATTCCATTTACCATACTTCAAATGTATGTGCAGGTTTGTATAATTGTGGGAAAGAGTCAGATGATGGCGTGCTGCAGAGACGAGCAGCAACACCAGTTGAGAGTGTGTCTGCAAGAGAGAGGTTGGAGGAAGTGAGTAAGTAGAAGTACGTTGGACTACATGTGTCAACATAAGGAGGAATAGAAGTTAAGGCGAGGCGCAGATAAAATGTAGGGAGCTTTAAATGATGAAGAGTGTGACAGAATGGGGCGACCCTTCTCCATCTCTGTTTCACTACCGCAGTATCACTTACATTGTTGTACTGATTTTTATTGCGTGCTTTCAATTGTTGCACTTTCTTTCTTTGTTTCTCTGCTATGTGTAGCAGATATTTGGTATTTTCATTCTTACGCCCCTCTAAGAGATAAGTCATAAGGCTGTTTGTTACCCGTCCCTTCCGTAAACATTTGCAGGAGCGGCTGAGATAATATTATCGACAACCATGTTGGTTAATATCGGCAGCGACCGACATCAGACATCAGCTTAACACTAAATTGCCCAGCGAATGTGTTTAATTGCTGATAAAGCCAGACTGTGCTCGTCGCAAATCTGGTAATATTGGATGACACATTTTAGACAGACAGGACTGACAAGAATACTTTCGATAAAGTAATAAGATGTGACATCTTACACACATTGCTGAGAGAGTTTACCGTTGTGTTTGTGAGTTGGTACACAAAGCATCGGAGGTTTGATTGCCATATATGGGAAACGTGACCTTTGCATCACGCGCAAAATTATTCCATATCGGAATTTTTTGAAACTACCCCACTCAACATTTATGTTTGAAAATGACTGGAGCATTTGCTTAGCTTCATAACAAACAGGTGCGGGGGAGGACAGTGAATACAACCTGACGCGCTTCAGTGTAAAGACACTGTGAGATTCACGCTTGCCAAGACAAAACCAGACCCTGCCAGAGTAAAGCCTAGAATTCAGAATTTCAATCTTATCAGACAGGACACCTTTTATTGGAGTATTCATTAGGACTTACAAAACAGCAAAGAAAACTCTATTAATTTAATAAGGAAAGCCACAGCTGAGGAAACATAACACACGGAGTCATAGAGGGAATTATTTTATAAAAGTAACGACCCCCAAGAACACGTGTAAGAGGCCTAATCAAGTGCCTAAACTTCACTCATCTGAGCAAAACGTTTGTGAGCCAGGATTGGCGTAAGTTGTCCTTTTACAGTCTATTTTTTTCATTATTAACATGTGAACTAATATGTATATATTCCATGTGAATTTTAATAGGTGAAAATCGCTAGTGGATGTCAAAGTCATTTAAGGCTGGCAACCTCAGTATATAGAATGATGATTTCATGAACCACCACTGCAAGGGTTGGTGACCTCTGTATTGCTAGCTTCTTACAGAGAACAAAAATCATCGGTAGTCCCAAGTTTCATATGAAACAGGAAGGGAAAGATGAAAGAAATGATGTACATTCTAAGTATAATACTTACAGTTTCAAACCAGTGTAAATGTCTATATATACATATTAACTTTAAAGTTAAGAAAGTTTCAAACTTTTCAATCAGTGTAAATATAAATGACTTGAAAAGCAGCAGCTGGGAGACTTTTTCAGGCCATAAATCGAGGATTCCTCAGCAAGAGAGAGGTTGGTAAGAAAACGAAGATGGCTGTATACCGCTCCACCCATGTCCCAGTCTTGACATATGGATGCGAGTCATGGGCAATGACTACAACCCATAAAAGCCAGATCCAAACCTCAGAAATGAGGTATCTGAGGAAGGTGGTTGAAGTAACAAGAAGAGACATGGTACGCAACCAGACGATACGTCAAGGCCTTAAATCCTACCCCCTGCAGACCCAAATAGAACAGTCCCAATTAAGATGGTTTGGCCATGTCTGCAGAATGGGAGAAGATCGGCTACCACGACAAGCATGGGAAACAAAGAGCCAAGGATCCAGACCCCCAGGACAACCCAGAGTCCGCTGGGAGGACAACATTAGACAATCTTTGAAGGACCGAGGACTAGAATGGAACCAGGCCAGGAGGAAGACAGCCGATAGGATAGTCTGGCGCTCTCTCTTCCAAACCTCTACACCTCACGGTAGAAGGGGAACGACTAAGTAAGTAAGTAAGTAAATATAAATGAAAACAGAGTCAATTTATATTGTGAACACTTTTCAAACAGTGGAGATGTAAATGTAAACATATTCTATCTGTACTATTAACCTTTTCATTTAAATGTAAAATAAGGATAAAACTACTCAATGTAAATGTCAAGAAAGTTTCTCTCGAGGGATTAAGTTTAATTCTCATTGAGGGTAAATTCTGAGATAGATGGGATGGTAGAATAGGAGAAAGAGGACAAATAAGTATGTGTCGGGAGACGCAATACACAGAAGAGCGTTTCGTTTCTATTCTTTTACCATAGTTGTTGGTGGTGGTACCAGTGAAGGTACTAATCTCTGGAACAAAGTAAGGGTAGAAATGGACTGACGTAGAAACGCGGGACCAGCTTGGCAGTTACTCACTGTTTGTTCTGGGAACGTGCTGCATCTTTAAGCTTAACTAGAGACGTGAGAACTCCCGTGAACTATCTGCACAGAACCCATCAGCGGGAGCAGAAACTACTATTGGCAGCTAAGTGAAACCTTTAAGCTGCCAAAGTGAACTTTTTCATAAAACCTACTATCATTCAATGATGAACATTTTTTTTTAAACTATTCAATTATTTTAACCCTTGTTAAAACTAAATGATTATTAAATCTTTTATTTGTTAATATACAAATTTAACTTCGATTTCACCATTTTAAATGTACTGCATGTTTGTCTCAGTCAATTTACTAAACACACTCTAAACAGAGCTATACCAAAATAATAAGAATTCCACTGAGTTAATCAGAGGTGGAACGAGCTAAAATTAATAATTGCTTAATCCTTCACAAAAGTTGTCGGCAGATCATAGTATTAACGTGCTCAGCCAATGCAGCATTGTTTTCGCTTTTCTAAATATCTTGTGAACACTCCCGTGGATTAGAAGCGTCATTACCCTTCTATCAACAGCTCTGCCAAGAGTAATCTTGTGTGAAGGTAGACATCTTTGACGACACACTTTAGATACTCTTGAGTTTTGACCACTGTTGGACCACTACTGCAAAGCAGAGGAGGAAATACCGTCACAGAGCAGGAAAAACAGAACAGAACATACCAGATGCTGTTCAGTATCATGATGTAAACTTTTTAGAGTTTTCTTAGACATCAATGAAAGTCATTTTATCAGATTCACCGAAAAGAGAAATGATCTGATTAGGTTCGAAGTATTTTCATAATAGTGAAGGACCTTTTATTTCCACACAAAATCGAGCAATAAATAAAAAAGTCTTTGAAAGAAAGTTGGAAAATGGATATGGGGAAGAAGATTGACGCTCCTGGCCTGTTTATTCTTTATAAAAAAATGCAGCCTTTTGTTTCTGTTGATTGTTGTTTTCTCAAACTGACAATCAGTCTTCGTTGGAGCAGGAAAATGGGTTCAATTACCATTTATGGAAAGCACCAGAAAGGTTTAGCACATATGAAAATGCTCAAAATCTTCGCTGCTGTTTCAACTAATGGAAGGAAATGGAAATTTTTTTTTTATGAACAGAATAATCATTGACGTACAGCTTGGTGAGATGTTCTCCATAGAATTCTTCATTACATAAACTTCATAGCGACTCAGAACCTTGCATTGCGTGGCCACAAGGAATCCCTTAGACAGGAAGAGAAAAGCGTTATTGACAATTTTCTTAGGTTACTAAAGATGTTGGTGAACTGTGATTGTGTCATTTAATAGTATGTTAGTAATGTGGAAAAGCACGCTGTGAAAACATCACATTTATCTCCTTTAGTGCAGAATGAATTTATTCAGCTGACGGCTTCTACTGTTGGCCAGAAATCGTTTCACAGTTTCCATAAGACCAAATATTTTGACCTCATGTTTGATTCTACTCCAGATTAGGCACATTAAGAGCGAAAGGCACAAACAATTCGTTATTTTGATATTGATAAAAAAAATTCAAGTAAAACAGTCTTTCTGTGGCCGTTGATGACAGTTCTATTATTCTATACTTCTGTTTTGTCGTATGATCGTAGTATGTGGATTCGTATCACTGCCCTTTCAGCAGCTTCTCTAGTATCATATAAACTTCAAACAAGACTTGTTGACTCAACACAATTGATGTGGAAAACTATGACAGCGAGGCATCTTCTTAGTTTTATATCAACTTTGTACAGGTGAAACAAACTTGAACTTGAAGAAAATTGTTGGCAATAATTTACATCAACCAGCCTTCTAAATACTCTGGCTGGCTATCTCGTATGATTCAAAAGATATGCTGCCGCTCACTCTTTCGCGTATATTCTAATGTGCTGGTCTGGCCTCAGGTTAAGAACCACTGCACGTTATTCATACTTTCCTTGCTGTCATTTTTATATTCTTCAATAACATCTCTTCTTTCTCTGTTACTTGTAAAAAAAATTTCACTTTGGTATATCAGTATGAAACTGGCCTAACCGTCAGGGATGGAAAAGTTTACCAAATGTTATTCTTCTTACTACTACGCTGACTTCTGTCTATCATATGTTTATTCTTATTCACCACTTCGTCTACATGTTTTACTTCAACAACGTACCTAGTTTTCAGAATTCACAGTCCTCACAACAAAATGCTGAATCACTGACATCTCACTCCTTATGAAAAATCTGTCACTACAATAGAGTGGCATGAGAGCTTTGCGGGTAGTAACAGTATTCTGCGTACCGCAGACGAGCCACCAACTAAGGCTGGTCTTAACTAAAACCCGAGAACTAACTCTCTTCAGACAATGCACACTCTGTCACACATCAAAACCTACTGATTAAATCTTAACTTCTGATTTTCAAAGACAACTTTCCTCGAACAATCCAGAACTAAATTTCTTCCCGCTTATAAACAACTCAGCTACGTTTCCCACGTGATGCACGACTACTCACTTAATTTTAACAGACAAACAAGTATGTACTTTGTGATTTAAAGGGATGTAAGACCTACCTCTACCCTACACCCATCTATCTTTTACTTCGTTACTTCCCTTTGATCAGTAACTCCGGCTGCATTTCCTTGGATGTATCCAATTAAAGCAAAAGAATGATGAAAGCATTATGGGAGTGGTTTTGGAACAATTGGAAAAAAAGACACGATGCCATTAGAAGACTGTCAGTCTCAGTACAATGACAATGCTGCAGCTTTGGCTGGTTATAAAAGTGGTATTCAACAGAGGTTTATTTAAAAAGTAGCGAAGCGATTTTTCTTATTTGTGATAATCATTCTCTTAATTTGGCCAAAGTGCATGCTGCTACCCATGATGCGCTGATGGTGACTTTTTTCTTGGTGCAATTGAGCCACTTTATTCATTCTTTTCAGATACTAGCCTCCGTTTGCAAAAGCTGAAAGATGTCATACCGTTAGTTGTCAAATCTGAGTCTGAAACTCGTTGGAGATCTAGAACAGAGGCTGTGAAGCCAGTTTATGGATGATATTATAGTTGAAGTCTTGCAAAGCACGGTTAATGATCAAAATGAGACTGCTGATACAAGAGGTTACACAAAGCAGGTGCTGAATCGAATTTTGACTTTTGATATTTTGCCTTTGCTTGGGAATACATTTTATGTCGGATTGATCGTGTTAAAAACGAACTTTTGTGATGCTGCTTATGACTTAAAAGCTCTTAAAGATTATTTTTGGAGCAATCGAGAATCATTAGCCAGTGAAATCACTTGAAGAAGTGTCGTAGATTTCTGATAGGGGAATTAAGACTTGGGTTGGTCCCTTCTGAATAGATTAGAATGAGTGATAGCCACAGTGAGAGATGATAGTAGAAGTAGATTTCCACGAGTGAGATGGTAGAAATTTATAGAGGCTGTCCCGGAAAGCGAGAATCTTCTCTCTCTCCGCCTATCTTCTACAACAGATCCAGAGGAGTCAGACAGTCTATAAACTATATATATTAATATATATATCTTACCACTCACGTGCACACACACACACACAATTGACGACATGTAGACACACACACATGGGAAAACTATAACAATGATTATATAGATATTTGGGAACGAGCTGACCCGACGCACTGATTAAGTTCAAGGGAATTTTTAATTATCAGAAAAGTTCATCACAACACATAAAATTACATCAAAGCATATACAAATAGTCAAAAAAGTCAATAAAAATGCTACAAGAATGATAGACCCACAGTCTGATCTTATCCCTCAAGGTATGCCCACAGTCCTGTTAGAAGAAAGTGATAGCCCCAAGGAATCAAGGATACATTAGCGGTAATCTAATGATTTTCCCCTTTTAAAGGTATGAACAGACTTAGATATTAGTACGATCTATCCTAAGGAAAAGTATCTTGTTGCAACAAAAAAACTTGCATAAAGAAATTACAAAGTGGGTGAAATTTGGTATACCATAAAAAAGTCACTCGTTCCTGCTTTCTCTCGGTTCATTCATCAGGGCCCTGTCTCACACAACCTTACCTACAATCGTGCTGCTGTTCGCCGTCTGGCGCACGTTATGACACAATCTGTTTTATCGTTTGATGAAGCGGATACCCAGCTTTGCAGATCTTGGTTTCATCCAATTTGTCCTGTGAGCGTCCTCTTCAGGCGATAATTTTGTTCAGATTTTAAGTTAATGTCACTTTATCAGTTCAGGTAAGAATTAGTTTTCAAGCGGGCTCACAGGATCAGAATCACGAGGTTTCCACTACTTAGGAACAATGTCAGGTTTGTAACTTCGATCAAAAAGTAAAAAAAAATTCTTGGTCACACCACAAGTTGACATAATTTGCGGAACGTTACTGTTTGTAATAGTTTACTTGCACAAGGGCTGAACTGTACTTAGTTTTTCTCAGGAAGAATAAAATCGGGCGCAATAGGCCCGTTATGTCATTTCCCCTTTAAAGTTCTTGTAAAGATTTTACACCGTCTTTTAAGGAAAATGTTTTAGTTCTTCTCAGATATTACTCATCAGTATTTAACGCTGGCAAAGTTTGGGTTAACCCCAGTTTTCTTCACTAAATAGAGAAAAAAACACATATAAAATAATTATACATGCTTGTTGCAAGTGGATTTTATGGAAGGGGAAGTAATCTTTAGAATGTTTTGGACAAATTAAATTTCGAGTTGCAACGCTTGATTAAGCGGATACTTGTTTGACTTTAGGATAGAATGATCTTTTCCTATTTTTCGAGTGACAGAGTACAGAAAAGCGTGTGAACGCTGATTAATCGCAAATGTTGAGAGGTATTTATTCTGTACTGTTTTGAGCCATGTGAATAGCTCGCAGCTAGTCTGCATGTATTATCGAGAGCGGTGTTCAAGACAGCCGAGTCTCGTGACGGGGTTTTTTGGCGGGACTAGTGTGTGTGATTTGGGAGTTGTGTTTTGGGCGTGGACCATGTAGGTCGAGTCCCAGTGGTTTTTGGATAGTGTATGCCTACGTAGGGCTTAAGAAAATGTCGACTTATATATTTCGCTGTGTGTACAGCCTATGTGATAAACTGCAGTAAAGATTTATTAGGCCATATGAAGATTATTATAGCTGCCGTGTGATGCAAGCTTTATTGAGTAATGGAGTACTGTTTAGGCCTTATGAAGATTATTATAGTTGCCGTGTGAGCAGGCTTTATTGTGTAATGGAGTACTGTTTAGGCCATATGAAGATTATTATAGCTGCCGTGTGTGCAGGCTTTATTGTGTAATGGAGTACTGTTTAGGCCATATGAAGATTATTATAGCTGCCGTGTGAGCAGGCTTTATTGTGTAATGGAGTACTGTTTAGGCCATATGAAGATTATTATAGCTGCCGTGTGAGCAGGCTTTATTGAGTAGTAGAGTACTGGTTAGGCCAGATGAAGATTATTATAGGCCAGGATATGGACAGGCCGTATTATATATATTTAATGCAGTGTGGAAATTATATGATTCGATGTACCTGTATTCGTCTATGTCTACGTGATGATGTGCTGTGAGTTAATAAACAATAATTAAATATCACCAGTCGTTCCATACTCGATGACTCCCGTGTGCGCACCTGTTGTGTGACCGACTTTACCAGTACACAATCACACTCACTTTACCTATAGCAAACACGATTATTATCATTTGGTGGTTTTCAGTTAACAGGATCTAACATCTACGACTATTCGCGTCGATAGCCTAAGTGGCGTAGTTTTCGTATCATTTGATATCATTTAAGATGTGCCTGTGTGGCGTGTGCGATTAAGAAATTGTTACCTCTACAGTGATAAGTACTTGAAACAAGAGGGTAAAGTGAATCTACTGTACTTCGGAACTTTGACCTAGTTATTATCTGCCTGGGTGGCGCATTTGAGAAACCACGCACGCTTTATTTGGTAGTATGCAACTTTACACCAGTAGCAATTGACGTCCTATTTCATGCCTATAGACTACAACAACGTCTGCAGTGGTCAGGGAAGTTCAATTAGAATTGGACAGTATTTGTACCAGCATTTGTACGGGTTGTGACGGATTCCTGCAATATTCGGGTTACCTGTGCCAGTTATCACCATCACAAGTTCAAGACGTTATGATACACGGAGTTGCCGTGTACATTTCAGACTAAAGAAGAGTCAAGAGTTGCGGTGTGTGCTGTATTATGGTTCCTGTCAACTTGTGCATTGTTAAGCACATATCATATTGACGAAATTACCTGAAGAGAAACGAATCAAGTTCCAGTGCTTTCCCGCAGTGGAGGTTTTAGCAGTCTATGTGATATCCAGTGTCGTGGCGGAAAGGAACGGGATTGTTGACAGATAAGTGATTTTTCTTGTGTAAATTGTGTCACTTCATGCATGTCATTAGGCCTCCCTAATTGCTCATTCTGTTGTTATTGTTGTTTATGTCTAATTTGACACATGATTAATATTTTATGCATAGGTGTGAATGTCTGTTGACATATGTCGATTTTTCTGATAATGATGTGACTTGATAAAGGTGCTATAAAAAGGAATTGGTGATACAGAATTGAGGAATAAGCTCATTTCTTGACAAATAGTTAACTTTGTGATCTGGAAAGGTGATTGTCCCAACTTTTGTAGACAGTAATTTGTCATAACTATAAGTGATTACTATATATATTTGATTAAGTAAGTGAATCACTATGGATGATGATGATATAGATCCTGAGGATATGAGGCCTGTATTGGCGTATTTGTTGGAAGAAGGGAGAGATTTTCAAGAATTAAAAGGCCCAGAGCTTGAGGAACATGTGATAGACAAATTTTTGGTCAATGCGGCAAAAGCCCTAAAATATTTTGCTGAGGAGAATTTTCACTCTCATCCTCATCTAAGGATGGCTAAAGATTTAGCGCAGTTACTGGTTATGGATCTTCGATTGTTTTCGTACCACTATATGGGTGTTGAACGCGATCAGATAATAAAGAGTATACGTAAGATAGTGCGCAACGACATGGCTGATGATCAGAAAAAGGAGTTAGAAGATGAGGCACAAATAAGAAGGAACAAACGGAGTGCCCTACAGGAAAGGGACAATTGTGTAAATAGTACTACTGAAATGAATAGGCTACATGAAACAGTGTCCAAACTTACAAGTGATTTAGATAAATCAAATTCGGAACTTGCTGGTGTGCAGGCAAGTTTGGATTTAGCATTGTTGAAGATAAAGCAATTGGAAGTCCAGATGAAAGATAAGCAAATTGAGGTGGAAAATATTACACAGGAGGTCCAACAAAATAAACAGATTTATGAGAAATTGAAAGTTGAGACCGATAAACGTGATAGGGCTTATACAGAGTCACTTCTTGATTTAATGGATGATATTGCGAATCTTGGTCTCCAACAGGAAGAAAAGAATGCGATGATTCCAGAAATGATTGATGAGCTTAATAATAGCAATGATTATATTAAGATTCAGTCACTACAACTAGAGTTGACTCAGTTGAGAGCAAATAAAGAACAGTACGAGAAAGAGACATTAGTGGAGTTGACGGCTGAGAAAGAGAAGGTCGCTAAGATTGAAAATTTACTAGCAGAGGAAAGCTGCAAAGTTTTAAGAGTTGAGAGTTTAAACAAGAAATTAGGTGAAGAGATCTCACATAGAGATGTGGAGATTGCACAGGCAAGAAAACGAGTAGATGGCCTGCTTGACATCGTCTTGAATAACAATATGTGGTCTTCTGTCAATGTTGACAATGATAGACAGAAAGTTGCGAAAAGTCAGCCCCATACACTTTTTGCTCAGAGAGATGTCATTCATGGTAAAGACAGATCTTTTCGTGGTAAATACAACTTTCCAAGTTCTAATATCACTGATAGTTCCAGTAATAATTCTTGGCGTCAGAATAACAAAGATTCTTGTGTAACAGCCAGTTCTGTTGATCATGAAAAGAAAGGTGATAAATTTCAGGTCAAGACTCATAAGAGCAAATATTTCTCTACTACAGGAAATACTCAGAAATTAATAGCGGGTGTTGAGACTATTACTACTTGTTTCAAAGATGAAACCCATATGCGGAACAATAGAGATACTATTGTTTCTGGCAGTTATCAAACTCAGCACAGTCAGTTTGAAACAATTGGTAAATATATTCCCATAGGGGAAAAGAAAAACAGTTCTAGTAAGAGAGATAACCCCAAGATTAAACAGTACCAAGGGATATCAGTAAATAATAATTTTCCCTCTCCTAGATACTGTAGACAATTTAACAAATCTCAAAGTTTTGATTGTAAGAATGTTGGAAAGTATGAGAGAGATAATAGCTTTTCAAATGTTGCTTTACATCACCAGAGTAATGTACCTCAACAAAAGACTAAAGTCATTATTTGTAAACAAGGCAACGGTAATAATAAGTATTTTGATCATAGAACAAATAATAAGCGCAATTGTGCTAATTTTGTTCAACATGAGCCCAGAGTCATTTATAATCAAGGTAAACAGAGTAAAAATAACAGTGGATGCTTGAATACTATTGCTTGCTCTACTTGTTGTTGTGAATGTGAGACTTTGTTTCAGCGTACGGCAGCGGCTACATTCAAGGTCGGTCATGTTGTCCCCAAGTATTCTGTGATATCTACATGTGATAGGAAGAGCTGATGACATCGTGAAGAGACCGGTGCTTTACACAAGCCGGTGCTGGGTAATTGTAAATTTGATTTCTACGTTTTTCTCATTAAATTTAACTATTGAGTAAAATGGAAATTTTCATTTGTATTTGTTGACAGAAGCTACTTTGCGATAAGAGTCAAGGCTTCTGTGACATATTGACGGTCAGATATGTAGGTCAACTTTACGCTCGAGTGGTCAACCGAAAACCTGTCAGCGTCTAACTAGAATCTGAAGTGTTACTTACTGAAGGTCAAGCATGTTTACAAGAGAGTGGGAAATTTTGCGTCTGATTTTTTTTTTAGATAGTAAATATTTTTGTATTCTATATTAGTACATGACATGTTGTTGTTTTGAAATAACATATAATTTTGTTGTAATGATTATTTCTATGCATCTTTTGATTGCCATAATTTTTTTTTATTGTTGTTATTTTTATGTCGGTACTTTGATGACATGTTAATACATTTTTATGCTATTTATATATTATTGTGATTGATAATGTGTAGCATGTAATTATTGTCCTCTATACTACTCTGTTTAACTTAGAATTTTTGCAACTGTGTTGTTTAGGATAGTTTTTGTACATGATGAGATTGCCAGCCCTAAGCACAAACTCATTTATTGTGTTGATGTAGTGGTTACTTTTAGATAGTCCTGAGTGTTCGTTATTCACTTAATTTAAATTTTTCTCATGTTTTGATGTTATGGTTAATTAATATATAGAACATACAGAGAAGATGTGAATTATCTGTTATGTTGTGAAATGTAATTTTGAAAATAGCTTGCATGTATCATAAATGATCTTGTATTTGTATTTGTCAACATATTGTGAAACTTTGATTTTTCCAGAACTTGATTTCTTGCCAGTCAGGCATGCAGATTATTTTCTTAGCAGATTATTTAAAAAAAAAAAATTGTTTTGTAGATATTTTTATAGAACCTTTTGCATATTTCATATTAGCAACAAAGTGTAGATCTATTTATAATGTATATCTTATCGATTTGAGTAAGAGATAAAGTTATAGCTAAATAGCACTGTAGCTGAGCTGAACGTAATTGTCAGCCGAAAGAACTTAAAGCTTCAATTAAATTTACATTTGTTGATTTAAAGGTTTGTTCGAGAGAGGATTTTTGTTTATGTTTCACTCATTTTGTTAAAATATTGATTTCATTATTAGGTTTTAGTGGTCTTGAATTACTTAAAAATTAAATACTGTTTTTATGTAACTTATCGTAAAAAAAATATGTTTGTACGGTACTTTTGAAAAAAATGATTTTTTTTTGGCATTGTAATTTTTTGTTGTGTGTGCCCAGCATTTGACTGCGTGATATCATTGATATGTATATTGATTAGTTCTTGTAAAAAGTTGTTTTTATTATGATGTATTTTTTATTTTTTTTTAGCGCTTGATTGTGCGTTGGTCGTATTAGTTATAGCAATGCTATTACTTGTTTGTTCGATGCCTATAATTTATTTATTTTAGTTTTGTATAACTCTTGTAACTTGGTTAAATTACTTATTAGGTTTTGTTTAGTTATAAATTATTTTTTGGTGGTGTTAGTATAGATATACTTTGATATTTTGTGTTGTGCCTTTCGATCATGTTTATATATTTATTTTTGAACAGGTTATCTGATCAAAACAGTTATTAGTATGTACTGTTATTGACTTTCTCTGCGTTCGTGCCTTTGCTTTCTATCTATCTTTGGTAACTATTCTTCATTTCATTCCTTCTTTTCTGTTGTCTTTTCGGTATGGATTTCATATCTTGTTTATACTTTCGTACCTCATCTTCGTTTTACTTGATTCTACTTGTATACTTTGTCTTCTTTCAACATTTATACTTCCATTCTTTGTATTGTTGGAATGGTTATATGACTTGATATGATATATCTACTTATGATAGTTGTATTTATTTTACATGTAATTGTCCAACTTAAATTATGAGTATATGGTATTGTTGAGTTCTTACTTTCCTTTTTTACAGATCATTCTTCTTTTGATTGATCTTGTGTTTTCTCTTTCGATCGGTTTGTTTCTGTTTGGTTTGTACTAGGTATACTTGAATTAATTTTGGAACTGATCATATTTGTATATTTAGCTAATTACTTTTTATACTTATCTGATTATGCTGTATGCTTTAATTGCTACTTTACACTTTATTGCTGATATTTGTTGTAGATATAATTTGATTTAAAATAAGATGATTTTTGTAAGCATATGTTAGAGCTTCATTTTCTTCTAAATTTTTTGTTTTTGGGAGTTAATTTTTTCAAAAAAATGATGGAATCATTTTTTCCCGGAGGGGGTGGTAACTGTTGCAAGAGGATTTTATGGAAGGGGAAGTAATCTTTAGAATGTTTTGGACAAATTAAATTTCGAGTTGCAACGCATGATTAAGCGGATACTTGTTTGACTTTAGGATAGAATGATCTTTTCCTATTTTTCGAGTGACAGAGTACAGAAAAGCGTGTGAACGCTGTTTAATCGCAAATGTTGAGAGGTATTTATTCTGTACTGTTTTGAGCCATGTGAATAGCTCACAGCTAGTCTGCATGTATTATCGAGAGCGGTGTTCAAGACAGCCGAGTCTCGTGACGGGGTTTTTTGGCGGGACTAGTGTGTGGGATTTGGGAGTTGTGTTTTGGGCGTGGACCGTGTAGGTCGAGTGCAATGTTGGTTTTTGGATAGTGTATGCCTACGTAGGGCTTAAGAAAATGTCGGATATGTTGCGTGATAAATTGGAATGGCGAAAGAGATGCCTCGTTGAAGAGGGGATCTCCGCTATTTTTTGTTCTGTCAGGGATGTGTAGTCCTCTTATGGATATTTCGTTTAGTCGAGATAATACCTCTAGTGTTTTCCCACATGTCGGGAGGCGTGATATTTCTGTGTATTTCATGAAAACAAGGTAAATTGACTTTTTCATTAACTCTATCGATTTTGGGTCGTGAGCGATTTCGATTCATAGCCTGTCTCCGAAAGTCGTCGTCACGAGATGTTCTTTTCCAGCTCACATGTCGCTGCATTGTACTGCATCGGTTGATGCATGTACCAAGGACCATTACTTGCTACTTTGTTAAATGAATTAGGTTTGGAAAACCTTTATTATCTAGAGGATATTTTTGTGGACATTATTTATACTTCGGCAGACGTGTCTGTCTTGCTGAAGTCAAACTAAGGAGAGTGAACTGATCTCATACATCTGGTTATCTCCTGGCTGTTATAGAAAAGGATGGAGTTTTCCACCTGACTACATTTACAGCACTATGAAATATAACATGCATCTGACTCATCATTGTAATGCTGTCTACCGTCTATTGCTGTATTGAATGTTGCTGTGATAATGACTGTTTGATGTGCCTACACATTTGCGTAACCATTTTGTCACTGTGGCGTCCACAGTAAATAATGAAGAAAAACGTCAACGGCTGTTTCAAGACTCATTGACTTTATACGTCGTGAGTTTACTGACGTCCTATGTGGATTGCCCTGTTATTGTTGTATGAACATTGTTTTGACTGAACACATCTACACACTACACAAAACCAGACATGCGGATACCATCCATCATCATATGGCATCACGCATCATTTGGTGGCCATAAGCTGGTTTGATTCTGGTACTAGCAAACACGGGGTCCATTACCCACTTCATTTTCAACAAGAATTCATCAGCATCCTTCAAGAAATTAACATTCTTCAATACAGTCAACATCTTCAAAATTTTCAAAGTACTCGGCGTTGCCCGGTAAAAGTCAAAATTTCAATTCTTTGACGGAAACAAGAATGTGACAGTACCCGGCGTTGTTACATGTTGCCGGATAACTCGGACTGCTGTTATCTTTTACGCAAGTCAAGCAAGTTGCTGCTGTCAAGGTTCCAGTGCTGTCGTTTTTTGAGAAGGTCAAGTGCCGGTTGAAACGGGTTGTTTTCTGAAGAAGGCCAAGTATCGATTTCCATCAACTTACTTTTGGATTAGAAGGTCAAGTGCCGAAACAACTCAACACACAGTATTTCAGAAGCTCTTGTACCATCGTGTTAGCAGTGGAAGCAGTTCAGATGTGCCATCATCGTTGGAGCTTCGCTCTTTAGGACGTTGATTGACATCCGTTTTTCTGCTGTTCTACGATTGGAAGCCTATAAGTTAAGTGGCCTGTTTGTATGTAAACTGTGCCCTTATACTTCTGCTGAGTCTTCTGTGTATCATCTCATTCTATATGTTATATGTTTATATGTTATTTGTATATTTATATGTTTATATTTCAGCGGGTTCTCGGTTGGGTGGTGTCTCCGTTAGATTATGCCACGTCATAGAGGTCGTCTATTGTGAGCGTTTTCTGTAGGGTTTGCAAATTTCCGATACTGGAATTTGCTAAGCGACTTCTGTTGCTATTTATGTTAGCTGTGATGACATGTTTTAATATTGTTTTCGTTATTATTTCACATTCTTTAGTTTTGTTTTGATTTGTTTGTATTTGTTAGCCTACTCTTGTCTATAATTTAGTTTCATACAACATTTTTGTTTATACACTGTGGTGTCATGTATTTTGTTTAATTCTATCGCAGATATCGTCACATTTTTTGTGATATTTCATTAATTTCTGCTTTATTTTTAGTTGATTTCTGCGAAAGTTTTTGTATTGTTGCTGATCTTTGTTATTGTTTACATTGTTATTGTTTACATTGTTTGTATTGTTTACATTTTCAATGTTTACATTCTGCATGTGTTTACATAGTCATTGTTTACAGTTATAGTAATTAGTTAATGGGCTATGCTAATGCACTGTTACTACTACACTGATGATAAATGAATGATGAATAGTGTCGTGCACTATTGAATGAGAAGTGCACTTATGATCAAGAATTGAGTGCTGATATTTTCATATACAAGTTCTTTGATTGGAGACTTGTTTCCCACAGAGACTGGGATAATATAATGTGATGTGAATATACAAGTGCTTAATTAAGACTTGTTACACTTAGGTTTGAAATAAATTAGTTAATTATTTCAGGTTTTGGACTCATATGTTAGACAACATGTCTACATTTGAGCACTTTATTGAGCAGGGTAAATTGCTTGGCAAGACTGGTGATAAGTTAGAAGAATTTGCAACTGCTCGATATGATAAAGCAATGGAAGCTGAACAAAAGAAACTGCATATGGAAGCTGAACAAAAGAAACTGCAGATGCAGGTGGATGAAAAGAGATTCCAAATGGAAATGGAAAAACAAAAAAGGGAATCAGAAGCTGAGGAAAGAAAACTCCAGCTACAGCTAGAAGCTGAGAATAAAAGACTTGAAAAAAGAGGCTGAGAATAAAAGACTTGAAAAAGAGGCTGAGAATAAAAGACTTGAAAAAGAGGCTGAAAATAAAAGACTTGAAAAAGAAGCTGAAAATAAAAGACTTCAAATGCAGGCTGAGGAAAGAAGATTACAGAGAGAGTCTGATGAGAGGAAAGCAAAAATGGAACATGAAGAAAAAACTCTTAGCTTTAGAGTTGGAGAAATTGAAATTGACGAGCATGAGTAATGGTAATGATTCAAACAAGGGTTCATCTTCTGGGAAGGCTAATAATGATACTTTTAAGATTAAGTTACCAACATTTAGTCCTTCCAGTGATGACATAATGTTCTATCTGGACAGATTTGAACAAGCATGTACAGCTCATAACATAGACAAAGCAAAATATGTTTATCAGTTATCAGGGATACTGACAGGTAAAGCTCTAAGTATATTAAATACGGTGGATGAACCTGACAAGAACAATTATGAGGTTGTCAGGGCCGCTTTGTTAAAGAAATATCAGCTTAACGAAGACGGCTATCGTCTACAATTTAAAAACATGTTACCTGAAAATGGAGTTGAATTCTCCGAGTTTATTGCAAGAATACGCATTACTTTCTCACGATGGGTTGAACTATCTAAGACGGAAAAAACTTATGAAGGACTTATGGACTTAATACTTAGAGACAAAGTCATGTCGTCTGTCAATGAGTCTTTCCTTGCTTTCCTTCATGAACGTAAACCTAGAACAATAAAAGAAATGGAAGATTTCTGTTGCCAATACGTAACTGCGCACCCACACATAACCATGGGTAACTCTAAGGTGAAAGAAGGTTTACCAGTTGCTTCGGCAGCTCCGTATGGTCAAAACTTTGCTCGTAGATTCCAACAAAATTTTGATAGAAAGAGTAGCGGTAATTTCTGTCAAAATCATGGAAACCAATTTCATAGTGATTCTTCTTCGAAGAATTGGAGACAACCTGATAGTGGTCGTTACTATCACCCTAATAATTATAGGCATTTCAAAAGAGGATATGGTAATAGAGGTTATTCCTGCCGAAGACCTCAGAACCAAACAAATAGATGTTCGCATCAATGTGAACATGATTGTAATCGTGGAAACTGGAATTCGAACCAGGATAACAATTACAATAGAGACAATAATAACTGCAGAGATAATAATAACTCTGATAACTTCAGAGGTAATAATAGTCGGGGTAGATCTCAACACAAAAAAAAGAGATATCAGCAGGCTAATGCTGTACAACAGGAAACTGAGGGAGCCTGTAATCATGTTGTTGATAGTAAAAACTTTGACGCTGTCACTGGTTCTGCTTTTGACTTTGAGAGAGCAAACAAATGCCCCCAATGCAGTACTTTATTCGAACCGGGTACCATAACTACTTTGAGTTGTGGTCACCCACTTCCCGCTCTTCCTGCTGCTGTTGCGCATGACGGGAGGGGTTCTTTAATCCTACATAAGGGTCTTGTTAATGATACTCCGGTCTCACTACTTTTCGATTCCGGATGCACCACTATTGGTGTTAGACAATCGCTTGTAGATCCATCTTGTGCTACAGGAAGGGTTATTAAATGTGTCACATTTGGCGGCACTCTAGAAAAATATCCTACTGCTGTAATTCGCATTGCCACTCCTTTCTTTACTGGAGATGTGCATGCTTGTCTCTTACCTATTCCTATTGCGGACCTTATTATTGGTCGTATTCACGGAGTTAGGGAGTGTACCCCACAGCAGATTGCTGCTTGGGAAGATAATAACATGCAAGCTACAAATGCAGTAGTTACAAGAGCACAAGCTCTACAAACACCCGAAACTTCACTGAATAGTGATAATGAAGTTGATAGCCAAGATAGCCACTTAGTAATCACTCGTGACTCTTTCATAAAATTGCAAGAAGAAGATCCTTCTTTAAAAAAATTCTTCGTTCTTGCGAAGAAAGGTGATCCGAATCAGGATACAAATAGAAAATCTTGGATTGCAATGAGAAACGGCGTACTTGTACGTATGGTACAAGATTCGACTACGTCGGCACATTCGCAAATTCTTGTTCCCAAGAGCATGAGAGTCCAAATATTACAACATGCTCATGACTCGCAATGTGCTGGACATATGGGTTTTGCCAGTACGAAGTCGAGAGTCCTTGCGGCTTTCTTTTGGCCTTTTGTCAATAAGGACATTCGTATTTACTGCCGATCATGCAAGGTATGTCAGGAGGTCAAATCTAGAGGACCACGACATGCTGCGCCTATCCAGGCTGCTGACATTTTCTATTCGGCCGTTTCAGAAAATGGCCATAGATATTATTGGGCCCTTTTAAGGTCAAGTCGGCCAGAGAGACATCAGTTTATCCTTACATGTGTCGATATGTGCACACGTTGGCCAGAGGGCTATTCCTCTTAAGAGCATATCTACTACAGATATCGCAGATGCTCTTTGGTTGAATATTTTTTTCTCGCTTGGGGTTCCCCAGAGAAATATTGTCAGACCATGGCACTCAATCATATCTGACACTATGTCACAGGTAATGTCTACCTTACATATTGAACGATCTCTCAGTAGTATCTACCATCCTATGTCTAATGGGTTAGTTGAGCGTCTGAATAGAACGCTCAAGACTTTGCTTGGTAAGATAACTGAAGATCATCCTCAAGATTGGGACAGGGTTTTACCCGCGGCTCTCTTTGCCTATAGAGAAGTCCCTAATGAACAACAGGATTTTCTCCCTTCGAACTTGTCTTTGGCGCGCGTCCACGCGGCCCTATGTCTTTATTACACGATCTCATCACTGCCGATGATATTAGCGATGAAACTCAATCCTCATATGAGTATGTCATTGCTCTTAGACAAAAGATCATTGAGGCATGTAAGCTAGCAACTGCTTCATCAGAAATTGCTAAAGAGAAGGCAAGACAGTTCGCTAACAAGAATAGATGTCTACGACAACTTTGTCCAGGTGACAAAGCATTCGTCCTACTCCCCAGTAGGGAAAATAGACTTCTTATTGCATGGAAAGGTCCGTATGCAATAGTCTCTCGGATTTCCGATGTTGACTATGTGGTCGATATTGATGGAAAGCATAAAACTTTCCACATAAACTTGCTTTCGGAATTTCACGAACGTCCGGACTATTTGCTGCCTATTTTCCAGGCAACGGATGATGCTCCTGCACCTCACGGTCATTATTCATCCCTGTCTGTCATTCAGGATGAGGAAGCTACCTTCTCTGATGTCCACCTTCCCCTCCCAGTGGTTCCATTACATTCCACGGAATCTTGGAAAAACGTTTCTGTTTCTCCTAATCTTTCTGGTGACGAACATCGACAAGTCTCGTCGATGTTACAAACATTTCAGGATGTTCTCACTGACATTCCTGGACACACAGATGTCATAGAACATGACATAATTCTTACCGACAATAATCCAATTAGGGTTAGGCCGTATCCTATTCCTATACACTTTCAGTCGCAAGTGGAAAAGGAATTGGATGAAATGATTCAATTAAATATAATTGAACCATCGACTTCACCATATTCTTCTTCCATGGTTATTGTCCGGAAGAAGGATAAGAACATACGAATTTGTGTTGATTATCGCAAATTGAATCAGGTCACAAAGTTCGACGCTGAACCGATGCCTTTGTTAGAAGATCTACTGATTAGACTTTCTAATTCTAGATTCTTCACTAAACTTGACTTGTCTAAAGGTTATTGGCAAGTGCCTTTAGCAGAGCATGCCAAACCTCTTACTGCTTTTTCTACACCTAGGGGTCTATTTCAATGGAATGTTATGCCTTTTGGTCTCATGAACGCCCCTGCCACTTTCGTTCGCATGATGCGTCGAATTCTGTCACATCGTTCGGATGTCATCGCATACTTAGATGACATCTGTCTCTTCAGTGATACCTGGGAAGATCACTATTTAGGGTTATATGACTTACTGTCCACTCTACGTGAGAATAATTTGACAGCAAAAACCTTCTAAGCTTTTGTTGGTTTTGGTGAAATCTCTTTCCTGGGTCATCGTGTTGGTCATGGTCTCTTGAAGACAGAAGACCACAATACTTCCAAAATACTGAACATCTCTGTTCCTAAATCGAAGAAACAAGTTAGGAGTCTCTTAGGTTTAATTCAATTTTATGGGAGATTTATTCCAAATTTATCTTCGATCATGGCACCTCTATCAACATTGTTGAAGAAAGGTTCGCCTAATCTGGTCCGTTGGTCTGAAGAATGCCATTCTTCACTAGACCAAATCAAGAATATATTTTCTTCTCCTCCCATCTTAAGATTACCTACTCTTGATAGGACTTTTGTTCTTCGGAGTGATGCTTCATCCACTGGGATTGGAGCAGCACTGATGCAAGAATATGCAAATTACTCTGCATCTGTTATGTACATTTCTAGAAAAACTAAATGCGGCAGAGAGGAACTACTCGGTTTTAGACCGTGAGTTGTTAGCGATGGTTTGGTCAATTCTAAAGCTACAAAGATTCCTCCTGGGCGCACATTTCATTCTAGAGACTGATCAGAAAGCTCTTACAGCTATTCAGACTAAGAATTTGAAGAGTTCGAGATCCACTCGATATGCTATAGCTCTTCTACCTTTTCACTTCACGGTACGAGCTATCCGTGGTGCGGATAATGTGATGGCTGACATTTTGTCTAGATGCCCACATGACTCCAACTAATACTTCTGTCCTATATTTCCATATATTACAGAGTCATAGCACACCTATATTTCTACAATAGATTAGCACATCTGTACTCACTTTATATGTACACACTATCGTGCTTTGTTGTCATCTTCTTCTGTTCGTTTTTAAGATGATAGAGGAGGACTGAGTAGTTAATATAAGGGCCGTTAGTTTACTAAACAGCCACAATTATTAATAATGTATTGTACATTATGAAGCATATTAGTTATTAATTAGCATTATATTGCTTGTACTTTCTCAGAATGTCATTGTTGAGCTGAGGACTTACCTTACTAGTATCAAGCATGACGAGTTCTAGATTGTGTACTTACCCTCGGAATACCGGAGCATATGTCCTGGATCGTCATGTAGTTTAACTTTACTATGTACTTATGTCATTACATGTCAAAGAATGTACTATTTAAATTTTCCTATCAGATTTGTACATCCATTTTTAAAGACAATATTAGAGTATGCTGTTTAATGATGATTATAGTAACTTGCATACGTATATTGTGTTTACATGCTAACGTGATGTGTGTTGGTGCCACCTCCCCGATGTGAATATTTTTTGAGACATATTTATTTTTCTGTTGAGGTATATCCTCACCAGACACTCTATAATTAGCCTATTGTTTGGCAATTTAGTTAATTATCAGCGCATAATTCGTGCGTTTTGAGCCGCTTATCGCATGCTCTTTGATATTGAAAAAAAAAATATGTTCCACATTTTTTTTTTATCGGGAGGAGGTGGTGATATGTTGCGTGATAAATTCTCGCAACATCGTTTTGTTTCAATGTCTGTTTTATAACGCAAGGGCAACAACTGCTTGAAATCTATAGTCACTTTTCTCGGTAAGCATTTGTCTTCTCGCGTTGGTATCGAATGCAGTTAACTTTTGAGCTGTGGTCATTTTTGCGCTGGACTGCGCATGACTTGTCTTGTTCTTTGTCGATCGGTTTCCGCCCACCACTAGTGGGAGTGAGCGATTTGGAATGGCGAAAGAGATGCCTCGTTGAAGAGGGGATCTCCGCTATTTTTTGTTCTGTCAGGGATGTGTAGTCCTCTTATGGATATTTCGTTTAGTCGAGATAATACCTCTAGTGTTTTCCCACATGTCGGGAGGCGTGATATTTCTGTGTATTTCATGAAAACAAGGTAAATTGACTTTTTCATTAACTCTATCGATTTTGGGTCGTGAGCGATTTCGATTCATAGCCTGTCTCCGAAAGTCGTCGTCACGAGATGTTCTTTTCCAGCTCACATGTCGCTGCATTGTACTGCATCGGTTGATGCATGTACCAAGGACCATTACTTGCTACTTTGTTAAATGAACTAGGTTTGGAAAACCTTTATTATCTAGAGGATATTTTTGAGGACATTATTTATACTTCGGCAGACGTGTCTGTCTTGCTGAGTCAAACTAAGGAGAGTGAACTGATCTCATACATCTGGTTATCTCCTGGCTGTTATAGAAAAGGATGGAGTTTTCCACCTGACTACATTTACAGCACTATGAAATATAACATGCATCTGACTCATCATTGTAATGCTGTCTACCGTCTATTGCTGTATTGAATGTTGCTGTGATAATGACTGTTTGATGTGCCTACACATTTGCGTAACCATTTTGTCACTGTGGCGTCCACAATAAATAATGAAGAAAAACGTCAACGGCTGTTTCAAGACTCATTGACTTTATACGTCGTGAGTTTACTGACGTCCTATGTGGATTGCCCTGTTATTGTTGTATGAACATTGTTTTGACTGAACACATCTACACACTACACAAAACCAGACATGCGTGATACCATCCATCATCATATGGCATCACGCATCATTTGGTGGCCATAAGCTGGTTTGATTCTGGTACCAGCAAACACGGGGTCCCTTACCCACTTCATTTTCAACAAGAATTCATCAGCATCCTTCAAGAAATTAACATTCTTCAATACAGTCAACATCTTCAAAATTTTCAAAGTACTCGGCGTTGCCCGGTAAAAGTCAAAAAAATTTCAACTTTTTGACGGAAACAAGAATTTGACAGTACCCGGCGTTGTTACATGTTGCCGGATAACTCGGACTGCTGTTATCTTTTACGCAAGTCAAGCAAGTTGCTGCTGTCAAGGTTCCAGTGCTGTCGTTTTTTGAGAAGGTCAAGTGCCGGTTGAAACGGGTTGTTTTCTGAAGAAGGTCAAGTGCCGAAACAACTCAACACACAGTATTTCAGAAGCTCTTGTACCATCGTGTTAGCAGTGGAAGCAGTTCAGATGTGCCATCATCGTTGGAGCTTCGCTCTTTAGGACGTTGATTGACATCCGTTTTCTGCTGTTCTACGATTGGAAGCCTATAAGTTAAGTGGCCTGTTTGTATGTAAACTGTGCCCTTATACTTCTGCTGAGTCTTCTGTGTATCATCTCATTCTATATGTTATATGTTTTTATGTTATTTGTATATTTATATGTTTATATTTCAGCGGGTTCTCGGTTGGGTGGTGTCTCCGTTAGATTATGCCACGTCATAGAGGTCGTCTATTGTGAGCGTTTTCTGTAGGGTTTGCAAATTTCCGATACTGGAATTTGCTAAGCGACTTCTGTTGCTATTTATGTTAGCTGTGATGACATGTTTTAATATTGTTTTCGTTATTATTTCGCATTCTTTAGTTTTTGTTTTGATTTGTTTGTATTTGTTAGCCTACTCTTGTCTATAATTTAGTTTCATACAACATTTTTGTTTATACACTGTGGTGTCATGTATTTTGTTTAATTCTATCGCAGATATCGTCACATTTTTTGTGATATTTCATTAATTTCTGCTTTATTTTTAGTTGATTTCTGCGAAAGTTTTTGTATTGTTTCTGATCTTTGTTATTGTTTACATTGTTATTGTTTACATTGTTTACATTCTGCATGTGTTTACATAGTCATTGTTTACAGTTATAGTAATTAGTTAATGGGCTATGCTAATGCACTGTTACTACTACACTGATGATAAATGAATGATGAATAGTGTCGTGCACTATTGAATGAGAAGTGCACTTATGATCAAGAATTGATTGTTGATATTTCATATACAAGTTCTTTGATTGGAGACTTGTTTCCCACAGAGACTGGGATAATATAATGTGATGTGAATATACAAGTGCTTAATTAAGACTTGTTACACTTAGGTTTGAAATAAATTAGTTAATTATTTCAGGTTTTGGACTCATATGTTAGACAACATGTCTACATTTGAGCACTTTATTGAGCAGGGTAAATTGCTTGGCAAGACTGGTGATAAGTTAGAAGAATTTGCAACTGCTCGATATGATAAAGCAATGGAAGCTGAACAAAAGAAACTGCATATGGAAGCTGAACAAAAGAAACTGCAGATGCAGGTGGATGAAAAGAGATTCCAAATGGAAATGGAAAAACAAAAAAGGGAATCAGAAGCTGAGGAAAGAAAACTCCAGCTACAGCTAGAAGCTGAAAGACGTCAAAAAGAGGCTGAGAATAAAAGACTTGAAAAAGAGGCTGAAAATAAAAGACTTGAAAAAGAGGCTGAAAATAAAAGACTTGAAAAAGAAGCTGAAAATAAAAGACTTGAAAAAGAAGCTGAAAATAAAAGACTTGAAAAAGAAGCTGAAAATGAAAGACTTCAAATGCAGGCTCAGCTGAAGAAAGGAAGTTACAAAGAGAGTCTGATGAGAGGAAAGCAAAAATGGAACATGAAGAAAAACTCTTAGCTTTAGAGTTGGAGAAATTGAAATTGACGAGCATGAGTAATGGTAATGATTCAAACAAGGGTTCATCTTCTGGGAAGGCTAATAATGATACTTTTAAGATTAAGTTACCAACATTTAGTCCTTCCAGTGATGACATAATGTTCTATCTGGACAGATTTGAACAAGCATGTACAGCTCATAACATAGACAAAGCAAAATATGTTTATCAGTTATCAGGGATACTGACAGGTAAAGCTATAAGTATATTAAATATGGTGGATGAACCTGACAAGAACAATTATGAGGTTGTCAGGGCCGATTTGTTAAAGAAATACCAGCTTAACGAAGACGGCTATCGTCTACAATTTAAAAACATGTTACCTGAAAATGGAGTTGAATTCTCCGAGTTTATTGCAAGAATACGCATTACTTTCTCACGATGGGTTGAACTATCTAAGACGGAAAAAACTTATGAAGGACTTATGGACTTAATACTTAGAGACAAAGTCATGTCGTCTGTCTATGAGTCTTTCCTTGCTTTCCTTCATGAACGTAAACCTAAAACAATAAAAGAAATGGAAGATTTCTGTTGCCAATACGTAACTGCGCACCCACACATAACCATGGGTAACTCTAAGGTGAAAGAAGGTTTACCAGGTTGCTTCGGCAGCTCCGTATGGTTCAAAACTTTTTGCTCGTAGAATCCAACAAAATTTTTTGATAGAAAGAAGTAGCGAAATTTCTGTCAAAATCATGGAACCGATTTCATGGTGATTCTTCTTCGAAGAATTGGAGACAACCTGATAGTGGTCGTTACTATCACCCTAGATAAAGATAGGGCATTTCAAAAGAGGAATATGGTATTAAGAGGTGTTTATTCCTGCCGAAGACATCAGAACCAAACAAATAGATGTTCGCATCAATGTGAACATGATAGTAATCGTGGAAACTGGAATTCGAACCAGGATAACAATTACAATAGAGACAATAATAACTGCAGAGATAATAATAACTCTGATAACTTCAGAGGTAATAATAGTCGGGGTAGATCTCAACACAAAAAAAAGAGATATCAGCAGCCTAATGCTGTACAACAGGAAACTGAGGGAGCCTGTAATCATGTTGTTGATAGTAAAAACTTTGACGCTGTCACTGGTTCTGCTTTTGACTTTGAGAGAGCAAACAAATGCCCCCAATGCAGTACTTTATTCGAACCGGGTACCATAACTACTTTGAGTTGTGGTCACCCACTTCCCGCTCTTCCTGCTGCTGTTGCGCATGACGGGAGGGGTTCTTTAATTCTACATAAGGGTCTTGTTAATGATACTCCGGTCTCACTACTTTTCGATTCCGGATGCACCACTAATGGTGCTAGACAATCCCTTGTACATCCATCTTGTGCTACAGGAAGGGTTATTAAATGTGTCACATTTGGCGGCACTCTAGAAAAAAACCTTACTTCTGTAATTCGCATTGCCACTCCTTTCTTTACTGGAGATGTGCATGCTTGTCTCTTACCTAATCCTATTGCGGACCTTATTATTGGTCGTATTCACGGAGTTAGGGAGTGTACCCCACAGCAGATTGCTGCTTGGGAAGATAATAACATGCAAGCTACAAATGCAGTAGTTACAAGAGCACAAGCTCTACAAACACCCGAAACTTCACTGAATAGTGATAATGAAGTTGATAGCCAAGATAGTCACTTAGTAATCACTCGTGACTCTTTCATAAAATTGCAAGAAGAAGATCCTTCTTTAAAAAAATTCTTCGTTCTTGCGAAGAAAGGTGATCCGAATCAGGATACAAATAGAAAATCTTGGATTGCAATGAGAAACGGCGTACTTGTACGTATGGTACAAGATTCGACTACGTCGGCACATTCGCAAATTCTTGTTCCCAAGAGCATGAGAGTCCAAATATTTGCAAACATGCTCATGACTCGCAATGTGCTGGACATATGGGTTTTGCCCGTACGAAGTCGAGAGTCCTTGCGGCTTTCTTTTGGCCTTTTGTCAATAAGGACATTCGTATTTACTGCCGATCATGCAAGGTATGTCAGGAGGTCAAATCTAGAGGACCACGACATGCTGCGCCTATCCAGGCTGCTGACATTCCTATTCGGCCGTTTCAGAAAATGGCCATAGATATTATTGGCCCTTTTAAGGTCAAGTCGGCCAGAGGACATCAGTTTATCCTTACATGTGTCGATATGTGCACACGTTGGCCAGAGGCTATTCCTCTTAAGAGCATATCTACTACAGATATCGCAGATGCTCTTTGGTTGATATTTTCTCGCTTGGGGTTCCCCAGAGAAATATTGTCAGACCATGGCACTCAACTCATATCTGACACTATGTCACAGGTAATGTCTACCTTACATATTGAACGATCTCTCAGTAGTATCTACCATCCTATGTCTAATGGGTTAGTTGAGCGTCTGAATAGAACGCTCAAGACTTTGCTTGGTAAGATAACTGAAGATCATCCTCAAGATTGGGACAGGGTTTTACCCGCGGCTCTCTTTGCCTATAGAGAAGTCCCTAATGAACACACAGGATTTTCTCCCTTCGAACTTGTCTTTGGCGCGCGTCCACGCGGCCCTATGTCTTTATTACACGATCTCATCACTGCCGATGATATTAGCGATGAAACTCAATCCTCATATGAGTATGTCATTGCTCTTAGACAAAAGATCATTGAGGCATGTAAGCTAGCAACTGCTTCATCAGAAATTGCTAAAGAGAAGGCAAGGCAGTTTGCTAACAAGAATAGATGTCTACGACAACTTTGTCCAGGTGACAAAGCATTCGTCCTACTCCCCAGTAGGGAAAATAGACTTCTTATTGCATGGAAAGGTCCGTATGCAATAGTCTCTCGGATTTCCGATGTTGACTATGTGGTCGATATTGATGGAAAGCATAAAACTTTCCACATAAACATGCTTTCGGAATTTCACGAACGTCCGGACTATTTGCTGCCTATTTTCCAGGCAACGGATGATGCTCCTGCACCTCACGGTCATTATTCATCCCTGTCTGTCATTCAGGATGAGGAAGCTACCTTCTCTGATGTCAACCTTCCCCTTCCAGTGGTTCCATTACATTCCACGGAATCTTGGAAAAACGTTTCTGTTTCTCCTAATCTTTCTGGTGACGAACATCGACGAGACTTGTCGATGTTACAAACATTTCAGGATGTTCTCACTGACATTCCTGGACACACAGATGTCATAGAACATGACATAATTCTTACCGACAATAATCCAATTAGGGTTAGGCCGTATCCTATTCCTATACACTTTCAGTCGCAAGTGGAAAAGGAATTGGATGAAATGATTCAATTAAATATAATTGAACCATCGACTTCACCATATTCTTCTTCCATGGTTATTGTCCGGAAGAAGGATAAGAACATACGAATTTGCGTTGATTATCGCAAATTGAATCAGGTCACAAAGTTCGACGCTGAACCGATACCTTTGTTAGAAGATCTACTGATTAGACTTTCTAATTCTAGATTCTTCACTAAACTTGACTTGTCTAAAGGTTATTGGCAAGTGCCTTTAGCAGAGCATGCCAAACTCTTACTGCTTTTTCTACACCTAGGGGTCTATTTCAATGGAATGTTATGCCTTTTGGTCTCATGAACGCCCCTGCCACTTTCGTTCGCATGATGCGTCGAATTCTGTCACATCGTTCGGATGTCATCGCATACTTAGATGACATCTGTCTCTTCAGTGATACCTGGGAAGATCACTATTTAGGGTTATATGACTTACTGTCCACTCTACGTGAGAATAATTTGACAGCAAAACCTTCTAAAGCTTTTGTTGGTTTTGGTGAAATCTCTTTCCTGGGTCATCGTGTTGGTCATGGTCTCTTGAAGACAGAAGACCACAATACTTCCAAAATACTGAACATCTCTGTTCCTAAAACGAAGAAACAAGTTAGGAGTCTCTTAGGTTTAATTCAATTTTATGGGAGATTTATTCCAAATTTATCTTCGATCATGGCACCTCTATCAACATTGTTGAAGAAAGGTTCGCCTAATCTGGTCCGTTGGTCTGAAGAATGCCAATCTTCACTAGACCAAATCAAGAATATATTTTCTTCTCCTCCCATCTTAAGATTACCTACTCTTGATAGGACTTTTGTTCTTCGGAGTGATGCTTCATCCACTGGGATTGGAGCAGCACTGATGCAAGAATATGCAAATACTCTGCATCCTGTTATGTACATTTCTAGAAAACTAAATGCGGCAGAGAGGAACTACTCGGTTTTAGACCGTGAGTTGTTAGCGATGGTTTGGTCAATTCTAAAGCTACAAAGATTCCTCCTGGGCGCACATTTCATTCTAGAGACTGATCAGAAAGCTCTTACAGCTATTCAGACTAAGAATTTGAAGAGTTCGAGATCCACTCGATATGCTATAGCTCTTCAACCTTTTCACTTCACGGTACGAGCTATCCGTGGTGCGGATAATGTGATGGCTGACATTTTGTCTAGATGCCCACATGACTCCAACTAATACTTCTGTCCTATATTTCCATATATTACAGAGTCATAACACACCTATATTTCTACAATAGATTAGCACATCTGTACTTACTTTATATGTACACACTATCGTGCTTTGTTGTCATCTTCTTCTGTTCGTTTTTTAAGATGATAGAGGAGGACTGAGTAGTTAATATAAGGGCCGTTAGTTTACTAAACAGCCACAATTATTAATAATGTATTGTACCTTATGAAGCATATTAGTTATTAATTAGCATTATATTGCTTGTACTTTCTCAGAATGTCATTGTTGAGCTGAGGACTTACCTTACTAGTATCAAGCATGACGAGTTCTAGATTGTGTACTTACCCTCGGAATACCAGAGCATATGTCCTGGATCGTCATGTAGTTTAACTTTACTATGTACTTATGTCATTACATGTCAAAGAATGTACTATTTAAATTTTCCTATCAGATTTGTACATCCATTATTAAAGACAATATTAGAGTATGCTGTTTAATGATGATTATAGTAACTTGCATACGTATATTGTGTTTACATGCTAACGTGATGTGTGTTGGTGACACCTCCCCGATGTGAATATTTTTTGAGACATATTTATTTTTCTGTTGAGGTATATCCTCACCAGACACTCTATAATTAGCCTATTGTTTGGCAATTTAATTAATTATCAGCGCATAATTCGTGCGTTTTGAGCCGCTTATCGCATGCTCTTTGATCTTGGCAAAAAAAAATATGTTCCACATTTTTTTTATCGGGAGGAGGTGGTGATATGTTGCGTGATAAATTCTCGCAACATCATTTTATTACAATATCTATTTTATAACGCAAGGGCAACAACTGCTTGAAATTTATAGTCACTTTTCTCGGTAAGCATTTGTCTTCTCGCGTTGGTATCGAATGCAGTTAAGTTTGAGCTGTGGTCATTTTTGCGCTGGACTGCGCATGACTTGTCTTGTTTTTTGGTCGATCGGTTTCCGCCCACGACTAGTGGAGTGAGCGATTTGGAATGGCGAAAGAGATGCCTCGTTGAAGAGGGGATCTCCGGTATTTTTTGTTCTGTCAGGGATGTGTAGTCCTCTTAATGGATATTTCGTTTAGTCGAGATAATACCTCTAGTGTTTTCCCACATGTCGGGAGGCGTGATATTTCTGTGTATTTCATGAAAGCAAGGTAAATTGACTTTTTCATTAACTCTATCGATTTTGGGTCGTGAGCGATTTCGATTCATAGCCTGTCTCCGAAAGTCGTCGTCACGAGATGTTCTTTCCCAGCTCACATGTCGCTGCATTGTACTGCATCGGTTGATGCATGTACCAAGGACCATTACTTGCTACTTTGTTAAATGAACTAGGTTTGGAAAACCTTTATTATCTAGAGGATATTTTTGAGGACATTATTTATACTTCGGCAGACGTGTCTGTCTTGCTGAAGTCAATTGCCCTGTTATTGTTGTATGAACATTGTTTTGACTGAACACATCTACACACTACACAAAACCAGACATGCGGATACCATCCATCATCATATGGCATCACGCATCAACTTATATATTTCGCTGTGTGTACAGCCTATGTGATAAACTGCAGTAAAGATTTATTAGGCCATATGAAGATTATTATAGCTGCCGTGTGATGCAGGCTTTATTGAGTAATGGAGTACTGTTTAGGCCTTATGAAGATTATTATAGCTGCCGTGTGAGCAGGCTTTATTGTGTAATGGAGTACTGTTTAGGCCATATGAAGATTATTATAGCTGCCGTGTGTGCAAGCTTTATTGTGTAATGGAGTACTGTTTAGGCCATATGAAGATTATTATAGCTGCTGTGTGAGCAGGCTTTAGTGTGTAATGGAGTACTGTTTAGGCCATATGAAGATTATTATAGCTGCCGTGTGAGCAGGCTTTATTGAGTAATAGAGTACTGGTTAGGCCAGATGAAGATTATTATAGGCCAGGATGTGGACAGGCCGTATTATATATATTTAATGCAGTGTGGAAATTATATGATTCGATGTATCTGTATTCGTCTTTGTCTACGTGATGATGTGCTGTGAGTTAATAAACAATAATTAAATATCACCAGTCGTTCCATACTCGATGACTCCCGTGTGCGCACCTGTTGTGTGAACGACTTTACCAGTACACAATCACACTCACTTTACCTATACCAAACACGATTATTATCAATGCTATGTACTCGTTATAACTTACATTTTAAACTGCAAGCGTACAGCTTGACTTATCATTTAAAACTTCCCGTGAAATAAGTTATATTCATAAAATCAATTATCATGAATTAGGAATACATACATATCCCGTCAATACTCACTGATGTAGCATTTCAGTTATAAGTTAATTTTCAAATATATTCTCGTCTGATTATTTAGCAGTAAAATTAAATTCATTTATAGCTGCATGATTTTAAGCTAGAAATATAATGTATTCTGCTTTCCACTGAAACACGTCACTAGAAAATAATACAGACTATATTTTAATTCTCTCTGCCCAAAAGAACTAGTGAAAAATAGGCGATTCAACACTTAATCACTCACAAAATGTTAGATACTTAATGTAATAATTACCTCAACACAGAACTACGGTATCACATCGAAACTAAGAGTTTCCCTTATAAGTTTAAGTATCTAGAACGAAGTGACCACGTCTACTGCAAATGGAGAATGAGTGAAATCAAGTTTAAAACTCTGGTTAATATCTTAAACCAGACAAAGATCCCACTATTTCCAAAAACCCGATCTCTCCCCTTTCCTAACACCTACGTACCTTAGACGCTGGACATAACATGCCAAACGCGTCTTAGACACCTCACGCTACGAAACTATCTGCGAGTGCCATGACAGAGGAAAATACCAGACAAATGTCTCATTCTGCGCCGTGCAGATGTCGGTTTTCACACCTCACGCCGAAGAAACACTCGTGTCAGGTGAAAATGCTAGACCAAAAGTCTGCTCCTATATCTGAGTATGAAACATAATCACACATCTCGTCTGACTGCAGCGACTGACACGTTATATAATAACATGCGTGCGCGTTTCTAAATGAGAAAAGAAACAGGCGAAAGTTTGAATGGGAAAATAGTAATGTTTATAGTCGCAAACGTACGAATGCGAAAAACACAGGAAAAGGATAAAAGAGCGATAATAAAGTGGAGGACACGGGTAGAAAAAGACAGGAAATATAGAAAATTTATTGATCATAATCTCTATGCGACAAGCAGGGCTGAAACTCTGCGAGAAATGAGATATTCACGTAGAAAGACGCTCCAAAAATGAGAAACAAATGCCCGGTGAACCCCCCCCCCCCCCCCCCCCCCCCCCCCCCCCCCCCCAAGAATTTAGGGTTCGCTGCAAAATAAGAAATGACGAGAATAATGAAAGAAACTATTGATCGCCTCCATAATGAAATGGAAGAAAGATTTGTCTGTCTCCATGACTTGGATTCAAAATTTCTTTTAGATATTAAAGGGTTATTGCTTGACTAAAATGAACTCAGCAGCAGTCATGACCTAAATATGTTGAAGAAATGTTGTCTCAACCTTGGAAGTTTTATAGCACTGATATTTCAACTTTATGAAGAAATCCTAGATTGTGAGATGCTTCTAAAAATCAGCGCAAGTGTTCAGATTTCAAAAGTTGAGGAATTCCTTAAGTTTATTGCTCAGAATGGTGATGAACGTGTTTTCCATTATTAAGAGCTGCTGTTCAGATAATTATTACTATTGCGATTCAAATTTCCAGCTGTGAGAGATCTTTTAACATGTTAAAATTGATCTTATTATATTTGATAATGTCAATGTGGCAAGACAGACTTTCTGCTTTAGTCTTGATCAGCATTATACGTGAGGAAACTGATATTACAAATTTTGATGACATTACACTAGTATACACACATTTTGGTGCCTTAAATTTTATAGCTGTTCTTGGGTAATTTTGGGTTGCTGATTCCAACAATGTAATCATATTTTTTTCTATCAGCTCTAGTTTTTGAGATAACTAAGAATGACCATATTAGTAGGGCAATTGTTATGTACAATCCTAGAGTTAGGTGCTATCAGTGGCATTTTGACTTTAGTCTGCATTCATATTATATGTAATTACTGTGCATATATTACCAAAAATGTAATAACACTTTATCACTAGCACTTGTTTAGTCAACACGCAAAAAGGATCTTTTCGAGGACTTCCTGGAATGTGATATGCCCGGACAGTCACGCTTAAGGGTCCAACAGTAATCTGCCATCATGTGGGCATCCCAAAGTCCCTGGTATCTCTCTTCCATTGTTTTTATATCTTGGTGAAATCTTTCATCTTGCTCCTCACTAAAGTCGTCAAGATTCTCCGGAAATAAATGTAAATGGTTATGGAGGTAGTGCAATTTTATGCTCATGTTGCATCCAAGTTCACAAAAACTCGACAGCATGTTTCCAACTAATTCAGAATAATTGTCTGCTTTAAAGTTACCCAGAAAGTTTTGCACATCTAAAACAGATGATGACCAGGCTGTGGACTCTGTTTTGTTCATGGAATCAATAAAATTTGGATCGTTTATTAACTTTCTAATTTGAGGTCCATCAAAAATTCCAGCTTTAAGTTTGTCTATGCTAAATTCTGAAAACTTTCTGCATAAGTAATTAAAACAGGTACCATCTTTGTTCAGTGCCTTAACAAATTGCTTCATCAAGCCAAGCTTTATATGTAATGGTGGCAGTAGAACTCTTTTTCGATCAATGAGAGGCTTATTGACAATATTTTTTTCTCCAACTTTAAATTCATCCCTCAACGGCCACTGTTTCTTTGTCCAGTGCATATCTTTAGCCCTGCTGTCCCACAAACATATAAAGCATGGATATTTGGTGAATCCCATTTGCTGGCCAAGCAAGAAGTTCATCATTTTAAGATCTACACAAACCATCCAGTTATGTTCTAATACTTCAATTTTTCCAGAACTGTGCTTATTGTAGCATAATCCTCCTTCATTGTAATAGAATGAGCAATTGGAATTGAGCCATATTTGTTACCATTGTGTAAGAGAACACCCTTCAAACTTCTTTTAGAGCTGTCAATGAAAAGTCGCCACTCATCTGGTGTATAACTTACACCCATTTTGTTAACAAGACCTCCTACATTAGTACAAAACACAAAGTTGTTTTCTCTACAAAAGAATGGAATAAAACCTTGCTCTCTGCTGCGATAAAATAAAACCTTTGTTTCAGCAGTCAGTAATTTTTTTCTTTCAATCTTGAAGCCAAAAGTTCTGAAGACTCCTTGGAGAGATATAGATCTCGGATTAGATCATTTAGTTCAAGCTGGTCGAAGCGTTGAGCATCTGAAAAATCATCTTCGAAATCACTATCACTGTCACTTGTCGTTCCACATGCCACTGCTGTCTCATCTTCTAGCAGGGAATCCGAAATCTGACTGAAAGTTGGAATTGGTATGTCATCTCCGTGTGGAACAGGTCGCCTAGCAGAATCTAAATCTGGATATTTCCACTTTTTGTGATTTTTTCCATTAATTCCCTTAATATTCACAACACAGAAATAACAGTCATCATATTGGTTCTTGGGCTCTCTCCAAACCATTGGAATTCCAAATTTTAAACATTTTCTTTTCCCACAAGTCCACTGTCGCAGGTGTTCAACACATGTTTTGCAAACAATATGAGGAGCCCAAGACTTGTCCTGGTCACCTAGTTTTACTTTAAAGTAAGCAAAGTATGCCTTTTTCACAAAAACAGTAATATGCTTCCTATGTTCTTCTTTGAAAGTGTACTCTCCACAAATATAACAAAATAAATGCAGTGAAAGAAAACATGCTCTTCTTGAAGATGATGCCATTCTCTGTTAGAAGTGTAATAAAATAAGTAGCATACTAACATGCATGCTGTGGCTTAAAATCTAAAAAAGGCAATTCTGGGAAGATTCTTGGAAAACTGAAACTGAGAGTAAACAAGCAGTTTTCTTTTGTAAAGGACTAGACAGCAATAGTTTTTTTTACATAGCCTTATATAGAAAATATTGTAATAATATAAAAATGTCTGTATCTAAAAAACTAGAGCTTCTACAGACAAGTAAATGTGATATTTGGATTGAGCAGGCCTCATTTATGTACAATCAAGAGTAAAATGTTTGGCACCAAAAAAATTTTTTTTTTTGTAGGGCTGTGTTATTGATCAGTTTAAATCAGCAAAAGTTAGAAATATATATTTTTACCGTGAAGTTTTATATCATTTTTGAATATGTAGTACAACAAACAGTTAATTCATTTGTTATTATAACATGTTATTATAAACTCACTGGTAGTTTTTGCAGTTTCTAAAATGAAATGGCGTTGATAAAGTGAGACATAAGTACTTGGTTAAAGTTATAAAAAGAAATTAGCATCAATATAAATTTCATTTTTTTTAACAATACAAGTGTAGGCCTATTTTGTTTTCATTATTTTGTAACTGTATTAGAACGAGTAACCCATTCGGGTACCAATATAAAAATTTAGCTAGAATTTTAAAGAACAGTTTACAGGGGGTGCCATTTTAAAAAATTTACCATTAACCCTAGTTGCACCACTTGCTACTGTAGAGCCATGCCACACAACTACACATGTCCGCAGTCTTCAGCTCACCCACTGCCTCTCGCCCACAGTTAAGGCTACATCTCCTATTCCTTTAAACTCGCCAGCCGTCAAATTACTGTTATTATTTATTATAATTTTCAGTACTTTAGATTGTATACTAATGGTACATTTACTAAATTTGACGGCGTATATACAGTACTGTAAATATCTCAAGTGAAAAATAACATATCAGGATCACATCTCTATTTATGCTATGTTATAATACCCTCGTAGCTTATAGAATGCTGTTTTGTTTAGCGCTGTATTTTCCATGAACATATCATGAGCGCTTAACAGTCTTACTGTATTCAATATTGGGGAACATTTGTTTTTCTTCCGAAAATAGAATAGTACTAATCCAAAAATAGATAATGCGATATTGTTAGTGCGTCGATGCGCCGCAGTGACCTTGCAACAGACAACCAAAGAAAAGTTGGTTATTCATAACTACAGTTAAGGATAAGGCAATCTGTTCGTATTTTTGCCTCTTTAAAGTAATACATTTAATTTGTAAGAGAAGCTGTGGTGGAGCCTGTTCTTCTACAAGGAGAATCAACCGAGTGGCAGATGGTCGAATAGATTCTAGATACATAAGTTAGCTGTCAAAATTGAATGAGCACCAGTGGACCAAACAGGTGATTGTCACTGAGGCCAAGGTGGAATAGTTGTGTGGAGCAGCCGTATGTCTATATACAACACCCCCAAAGCTTATGTCGTGGTAGCTAGCGAGATGGAGGCACATTAATCTCTTCACATTCCACTGTTGTGTTTTTGGTAGTCATTCTAGTCTAAGGCTATCGGAGACTTGAGTAAATAAACTGACGGAAAACATGGGAAACCACCATCATTCTGTCCCAAGTATTATCTTTTATCGAAACGTCAGAAAAACACAAACAGCCACAGGCAGCTTGAAATCAAATGAAGTAACAATATTAGTGGGCCAAGAGAACGTTATACACAGATGAACGTAAACGAGCTCTGTGATGAAATATCATAACAAAACAACCGAGACGACTGTGGAGGACTACTAATGCTTGTAGCAAAAGTTGGATACGTCATGTGCCACACGAACCCCCGGACCAGGCCACCAACTACTTCCCCAGGCATGTCGTACAACGCGAATAATATGAAGCTGTTGATGAGACTGGCAACCTCATCAAATGTAAAACAAATTGTTACAGAAATCACCACTGCAGGAACTGTGGCCGTGGATGATGACTTGTCTATTATACACTACTTCTCTTTGTGTTGAACGTATATTATGTTTCGTATCTCTACCCTAGCAGTAGGCAGCTTGTTGTATGGTGATAGGAAAACTTCTTTCTTTCAGACGATAACATTTCTAATACAACAGTTGATGATTGATTTCACACAGAAGTAAAATATTAACGTTGAACTTTATTTATATAAGTCAGTGAAAACGTAAAATAGTGTGCCCAACCTTCCACTTGAGGTTGGCAGCCTTGTACAACAATATGTAACATGTTCAGTGTCAGTCTCTCTCTCTCTCTCTCTCTTTCTCTCTCTCTCTCTCTCTCTCTCTCGCTGCTTCAATTGCCATAACTGTCTCTAGTGGTAATTGAAATCATAGCTTGAGAACCACTGTTGTCAAAGTTTCTATCTGCCATCTAATTCTTCATACGTAAACATTGTCTCTCTTATGTTCTGACATATTTCTTCTGTTTTTGCCTTGGAGTATCTTAGTGAAACTGGCCTCACCGCCAGCGATGAAGATTTACCAAGTCTTTCTTCTACTCGCTAGCCTGTCAGCTTGTCTATTGTACTTCACATTCACAGTTCATCAATAGTTGTCAAAACTCAACGTCCCTGGTTTATCGAAAATACACAAATTCTCTCACTGGAAACATTGGCAACTTGTCCTCAGAATAAATGACAAACTGTCGAACACAAATGTGACAAGAAATGTGATTAGGCGTTTGGACGATAGTCACTATTCTACAACCGTTGAATCGACCAAAAACGTTTATTGACTTATCGACCTGATGTAACTCCAATTCGCTGCCACTTCTAGATACTAACTCTATCACAACTCAAAGCAAAACTTGCTGCTAACGCTAACGCATCTCGGATCTGACTGATTTAATATAAAACGTCGATTTACAACGACACTTCTTTTCGAACACTCCAGAACACTTTGTCTCACAAACAACTCACCCGACCATTAAAAAACCCGTGAATTACGATCACGTAGCCGAGCTACCATTACCAAGGCTAGACAAACATAAACAAAGGCATAGATGCCCTTACTACTAAAGAAAGGGATGTAAGCACTATTCTTGACCCCTTCTTCTCGCTCTATCGATTATTCCCCTGAGATTATAAATTACGAGTCAGCTAATCTCAATCATAAAAGTCAATCTCATAAAAATACTTCTAACCGAATTTTCTCGCTTAACCGCTCTAACGGTTACAGAGCATATGAACACATGGTGCAGATTTCCTGCAAGGGGATTTAGCTGCAGTGGTAACTCACAAGGTGCGGACATGAAAATAGCTATGTGTATACGCAATAAGTAAGAGCAAAGCACGTTATTTGACCTCGTATTCAAGATTACATTGTATCGGGCCAACCCTAGCGAATTAGGTCATGTCTGTACACAAACATCCGTCTCTTGTGTACTCTACAGAGTTTCGTGTTTTGTTGTTATACGCCTTCTACGTGACCACCATCACAACAACCACCATATAATCACAATTAGATAAAATCTACGTCATACGGGGATGGGGGGAATGGTTTTTAATTCCGCAGCAAGAATATTGCCCGTTATTTACGATAAGAGCAAAACCCGTTATCTACCGGAATTCTAAAGAGAATAACAGCGAAACAAATTTTATAAATAATAATAAACATGACACACTCATTGGACTACTGAAGGGTGGAAGGACCGCAACGTTAAGTGGATTGTTGCTTCAATTTCACGGGTAACTGAGGACCGGCGAGTTTAACTTACACTCTACCTATTTTAAAAGTATCGCGTCTTGGAATGGGGAATACCCGATGCACCCGTTGAACTGTTGTGTTAAGTGTTTGTAAGAAGGTCTAGATCGCCGCCAGAGTGTTGAAGGGCCATTCTAATTTCAGTTTGCAAAGTTGTAAGAACAAAACTGACCACATTAGATAAATCAAACACTATGTAAAAGGGGTAAAGGTGGTTGTAGAGCCCTTTTCGTAGACCTCTGCACTCCTTTACAGATGAAGATAGTCTCATATTATATATATGTTGTCCTACCAGTAATAAACTTTACGCACCGACTTACATGAGAGTAAGTCTTATTGGTGAGTTTGATTTCATTAGCGCACGGTTGTGCACTAAGGCGTATAGGGGGTTATCCTGTCCGCACGTGTATCTAGACAGTCGGTTGACGTCATGAATGGGTTTGAGAAGCAAGAATCCCAAGTTCGAATAGTGAAGCTTTGGGAGTTCGAGACCCGTGTTTTGGGTAAAGTATTTTATATTGAGACCCGGTCCTGCGGATTAGCAGTTGTAGCCGGTGGTCATCCACGTAAGTGCTGAGTCGTTGGAAGAGCCAAGTATATACTTATTGTGATAATAATGATCGTTCTCCACAGTCGTGAGTATCTAGTCGATAACAGGTGACTAGCCTGTACCGAAATGGATTCACAGCTGTAGATATATTTTTGTATGCCAGTAAATGCCTATCAAGGGGATCGGCGGTAAATACCGTGGATCTACGTTATCTATATAATATTAGGAAGCCGTTGGGGTCAGTCACGGCTAATACAAGAGGTAATTCAAGTATCTATGCCTTAGTAACTTTACATGCCTAGAAGGTATTTAGTAGGAACCTGCACCTACGTTCTAATATGTTTTGTTGATGAGGACTTCTTTAGATCGGGATCTTAGATACTACCAAGTATAATGAGAATCTCTTGTCCTTGAGGAAAGGTCAACCGTGATCAAAATAACCTTGTACTGACTACTTCATGACCTTTATGACTATTGATGTATTAACTCAGAGACCTAGTCAGAATTTGCTGGAGGATTCTTCTGAGACTATTTATTTGAATTATTATTGAGGACATGCGTCCATAATCATCATGTCGAATTATCTATTAACCGTCAACGTTGAGTGTTTTCGTCCCGTATGATGTGATGTCAATAAACAATGTATGAACTTTCAATTAACGAGTTTGGACTATCACAGTATTGGCACTTGTTGATGTGCCTACGTTGAGTTTGCATCTTACTGCATCCAGAATTAATATATTCGCGAAATTAGCACGATTGACTCAAGAACATAAACAACCCAGGGACTCAACTGTCAACGACATTTCCGGCTTTACATCCGGTTCAAGGCTAGAAACCTTGCTGTAGTTCCGATCGCTACTTGCTTCTTATGATAGTATTTGTTTAGCTGTTCCGTCAAGTTTTAATTGTTGTTTTCATAGTTATTTTACTCGTACCTTAGTTTTATGATGTATTTTGTATGTGATTATTGTCCTTCTAACCTGACTATAGTTCAGTTTTATACAAAACATATGTTTTTACACTGTGTTGTCAACTGTCTTGTGTATTATTGGATCGTAGATGTCATCGTAATTTTTTACGACATTCTATTTTAGTTCCACATTTTTATTTTTGTTGATTTCTACGACTGTTTTCATTTGTCTTGATTATCGTGTCTTGTCAGTATTGTGCCTATTGTCTGTCACGTTATTGCTCATAACATTTCATTGCATAGATTACTTTATTAATTATATATATATATTTGACTATTATATGATGACTTTAATGTACAGTTCTTGGACAGGAACTGGTACCTCTGATTAGATGGTAAAAAAGTGAATATTTTTTAAGTAACACTTATTAGAGTGAAAAAAATTATTAGATATAATGGATATTTTGGATCATTTTCTCCGGGAGGGAGATAGAATAGGTAAATGGGGTTCAAGTTGTGAGGAATATGCCATTGAACATTTCTTACTTCAAATTACCCAGGATCTCAAGAATTTTGCTTTTCTTAGGTGCAAATATGGCTTTTCACAAGAGAAAGCAGTGAGACTTGCTAAATTATTATCCACCATTTTTTATGATGAAGGAAAAATAACTACTCAAGACAGTAGTGTTATTGAGGTGGATGAGTTGAAGAAAACCATAACGAAGCACAAGGGTAGGGAGATTGCCCTTACGAATGAGCTGCTACAGCAAAAAGGGGAATATGAGAAGAGGTTGTTGGCTATGGATTTTGAAAATGCTGAGTTGAAGAATAAAGTGACGGTGTTGATAGAGGATAATAAGAAATTTCATGACTCCTCTTTTGGTCAGAAAAGAGAGTTAGATAATGAGGTGACCTCCTTAATGAACATATTTTTGGAAGAAGATAGTGACGATGAAAATAAACCTATTGCTATTAATACTACTTTGCAGATAGATTGCAATACACACGTGGCTCAAATTCAGAGCCTGACATCTGAGGTAACTCTTTTGAGAGAAAAGTGTAATATGGAAAAAACGATGGAACAAAACATGAAAGTTTTGGATAAGAAGGTAGCAGATCTTACCTTGGCAAATCAAGAACTCAGGAATCTGCTATGTCATCAGGAGAAAGTGTCTCAGGAAAAACAGATAAATATTGAAAAATTACTCATGGAGAAAAATGAGTTAGAGAATGAAGTACGCTCAGTAAAAATATTACTTGACAAAGAGAATAAGGTCATTGGAGAATTTGATAAGTTAAATATGGCTATAAAGACGGACTGTCATGCTCATTTGGCTCAGATTCAAGAACTGACATCTGAGATTCCTCTTTTGAAATTAAGGGTTGAGGAACTTACGAATAGCCATCAAAATGCCATTGAGGCACTTGAAAGAGAAAAGGCCATTAATAAAGAACATGTCAGGAAACACACTATCGATGTTGAACATCTAACTCAAACTGCCGCTGCAGAACGCGAAGTTAAAGATTTAAATATTATCAATGGGATTGCTAGAGAGCTAGAACAAGTCAAAATGAATTATGAGAAGTGGAAGTCAGATTATGTAGAGTTGAAAATAGAAGCTGAAAACAGAAAAAATTGATAATGAATCTTGGCGATAGAAAAGTCAGAAAGGGAAATAACAAGAATTGCAATTCTTTTACAGGGAAACAATTTTGTCAAACTTCTCTATATAATGTATCTTCTAGCCAATCTCACAGATCACGAGATTTTCATCAGAATAATTTTGGAAATAATCAAAGCAATAATTATCATCATAATGGGAAATTTAGATTACAATCTTTCAATAACAGACAAGGTTATCAAAATAGACAGTATGGTCAATGGCACAATGGTAATGGTCATACTAACCGTGATTTTAACGTAAACAAAAATGCAAATACTAGCAATTTTGGGGATAATAATCAGAATCGATCGCGCGTCGAATAGGTGGATCGTCGAGTAATACACGTAGACATTCTAATGTTGCTTTGAGTGATACACATTCAAACAAGGAACAGGATAATAATGTTAATGCACATAGTGCTATGTCATGTTCTCTGGATTTCGAACAGGTCAAGTCTTGTGATGAGAGTAATACCCCATTCCAGCCCAAGGCGATCACAACGCTGCGATGCGGGCAAATTATACCAAGCCTACCAGCGGCTTGTACGGCCACGTCAGCTACTGACTATGGAACAGGAAGCCTTAAATTAAATAAGGGTTTTATAAATGGCATTCCATGCTCTCTTTTATTCGATTCAGGCTGCAGTACTGTGGGAGTGCGGAACTCTTTGGTCGACCCCGCCTGTGCAACTGGAGAGACCATCCAATGTGTTACTTTTAGTGGGACAGTGGAAACATTCCCCACAGCCATTATTGAATTAAATACACCATTTTTTTCAGGAAAGATCCACGCCTGTCTTCTTCCGAATCCAATTAGTGATGTCATATTGGGTCGAATACACAGTATAAAAGAGTGTACACCAGAGCAAATTGCCGAATGGGAAAAGCAGAATATACAGAATGCCTATGCATTTAATACTATTCCTAGATTTGTTTCATATGCTCATATTGCTAAATTGCTATGTAATGATAAGATTTTGGAATCTAGCATCGAAAATGATTCCATTGTTCATTACGCTACTGTTGCTAATGCATTACAGCCTTTACGACATGCGTCCATTCTTAAGAAGGATATTAAAGTTTCAACGCAACCTGTGAAGACTAATAAGTCATTCCGGGGGACATATACCTTCCCTCGACTTGATCAGCAGGCAACTGATCGTAAGAAAAAAGTTACGTTAGTGAAAAAGGAAAATGATGTTCCTAATAAAAATAAGAGTAGTTGTAACTCCGTTGGGAAAATTAATACCAATAAGGTTGCCAGTAAGATTTTAACTTTGCCCAGCAAGCAGGTGTCTACGACATGCCGTACACCTACACCTTTGTCTGGCATAAGTAATAATAATCAAGTACAAAAGTATGGTACATTTCAGAATAATCCTAAAGGTATAAATAATAAATATTATAATATACCTAAGAGAGCTAATGTTACCCATCAACCTTGTTCACATTCTTGTGACTATGGTACCACTTATATTGGTAGAGGTGCATCTTCTCGCACCATCCTTGTGCAAAATCTGCCACAGCGAACTAGTTGGCAAGCACTAGGAGATTTTCTCAACCACACGGCAGACGTTAGGTTCGTGCGTCTGTTACCTCATACCAATAACAGGTATGGTGACGCCGTGGTTACTTTTAGGACCAATAGAGATGCTCGCATGGCTATCGAGCGGGACAATGGTGTGTATTTCCACCACCATTCTCTCCGATTACAATTGGTTCCCGATTCTGCGTCACGCAGATAGTAACCTACGGATATTCAATTTTGATTTCACATTCTTTGATGACTCAGCCTATGCAGTCATCATCTCTTTCTTGTAATAGTTACTTGTTCTTTTTCTAGTTCTCATGAACTATTCCAATGGAATTTTATGCCTTTCGGGTTAGTCAACGCTCCTGCCACGTTCGTACGCATGATGCGTCGAATCCTATCTCATCATCCCAACGTCATTGCGTACATAGACGACATTTGTCTTTTCAGTGACTCATGGGAAGAACATTTAGAAGGATTAAACTCATTACTGTCCACATTACAAAATCATAATTTAACTGCTAAGCCATCAAAGGCATTTGTGGGTTTCCACGAGATTTCTTTTTTGGGACACCGTATTGGTCGCGGTATGTTATACACAGAGGACAGTAATGTTTCCAAAATCCTTAACATCTCCACACCTAAAACAAAGAAACAAGTGCGATCTCTATTAGGACTAGTACAACACTATGGGAAATTCATACCACATCTTTCGTCCATTACTGCTCCTTTCTCTTCATTACTTAGGAAAGGTGCAGCTAACGTGATTCGGTGGTCTAACGAACATCAAATCGCGTTGGATATCATAAAGAAATTTTTTTCTAATCATCCTGTTTTAAGGTTACCTAACGAGAATTTGCCATTTGTATTACGCAGCGATGCTTCTAATTACGGCGTGGGAAGTGTCTTACTACAAGAATATAATGGCACCTTGCATCCCGTTCTCTATGTGTCACGGAAGTTAACTCCAACTGAACAGAATTATTCAGTTTTAGATAAAGAACTTCTCGGGCTTGTTTGGTCAATAAATAAACTTCAAAGATATCTGCTTGGATCCCACTTTATTGTGGAATCAGACCTAAAAACCTCTTACTGCACTCAACACAAAGGACGTGAAATCTGCCAAATATACCAGGTATGCGATCGCTCTACAACCATATAGTTTCACAATTCGATTAATACCTGGCACACAGAATGTTCTCGCCGACATCTTGTCAAGATGTCCGAATGAATCGAGTTAACAGCTACGCACTAAAGACAACTGAACTTGGACACTGACAGTTCGTCGAGTGTAACTTTTTACGTGTGATACCTCGATTATAAGAGTCATTAATATTCATTCAAGTGAAATCTACAATGCTTATGTATCAAAATAACATGGACCTTTAAGGTATATGACTATCCTTGTGAGAATAACATTCACTTAATTATGACATTGAAAAGATAATAACGTTGGAAAAGGATTATATTTTCTCACCGAAATAACATTTCTACCACTCTGATTTCTTCGTGGAACTGAATTTGTTGTATTATAAACTGTTTACTAACATGAAAATGGAACTTTCGGTATTTAAGTAATTAATAACATTATTAAGGTGAAATAAATGAATTAATTAGATTATTAAACTTAGATACTTAGTTAATTAAAATAATGATTAATGTAATTAACTATACAATATTTAAGTGGATTTATCAATAGTTGTATTTAAGCACATTAATGTAACATTAGTACTTTCATTAGTACCTCAAAAGGACTTAGACACACAGTTAAGTGCGTTGTTCTTATACGTGTTTAAATTGTATTCTTTCATTTTTATTCATTTTTTTCACTTGTCATTTTAAATGCATATCCATCACTTTTCTGTTTATTCATTGGTTTCTCATCATTTCTTTGTATTTGCGTTTACATTTGTTTTAATTCAATATTTCTAATATGATATTTCATTTCATTGACCACATTGTACCAAAGGTGTGCAATTGTGGATGTATGCTTTTATGCATACCTTTTGTTGTTTGAGTTAACTGGAATTTCATATTTTATTATTTTTATCATGATATATTGGTAAAATAGGAATATGTAAACTTGACTTACCTCTAGTGTCGGTATTAAAGAAAAAAATTAATATAATTAATTTTTTTGGGGGGATTGGTAAGGAATCTGTAGAGCCCTTTTCGTAGACCTCTGCACTCCTTTACAGATGAAGATAGTCTCATATTATATATATGTTGTCCTACCAGTAATAAACTTTACGCACCGACTTACATGAGAGTAAGTCTTATTGGTGAGTTTGATTTCATTAGCGCACGGTTGTGCACTAAGGCGTATAGGGGGTTATCCTGTCCGCACGTGTATCTAGACAGTCGGTTGACGTCATGAATGGGTTTGAGAAGCAAGAATCCCAAGTTCGAATAGTGAAGCTTTGGGAGTTCGAGACCCGTGTTTTGGGTAAAGTATTTTATATTGAGACCCGGTCCTGCGGATTAGCAGTTGTAGCCGGTGGTCATCCACGTAAGTGCTGAGTCGTTGGAAGAGCCAAGTATATACTTATTGTGATAATAATGATCGTTCTCCACAGTCGTGAGTATCTAGTCGATAACAGGTGACTAGCCTGTACCGAAATGGATTCACAGCTGTAGATATATTTTTGTATGCCAGTAAATGCCTATCAAGGGGATCGGCGGTAACTACCGTGGATCTACGTTATCTATATAATATTAGGAAGCCGTTGGGGTCAGTCACGGCTAATACAAGAGGTAATTCAAGTATCTATGCCTTAGTAACTTTACATGCCTAGAAGGTATTTAGTAGGAACCTGCACCTACGTTCTAATATGTTTTGTTGATGAGGACTTTTTTAGATCGGGATCTTAGATACTACCAAGTATAATGAGAATCTCTTGTCCTTGAGGAAAGGTCAACCGTGATCAAAATAACCTTGTACTGACTACTTCATGACCTTTATGACTATTGATGTATTCACTCAGAGACCTAGTCAGAATTTGCTGGAGGATTCTTCTGAGACTATTTATTTGAATTATTATTGAGGACATGCGTCCATAATCATCATGTCGAATTATCTATTAACCGTCAACGTTGAGTGTTTTCGTCCCGTATGATGTGATGTCAATAAACAATGTATGAACTTTCAATTAACGAGTTTGGACTATCACAGTATTGGCACTTGTTGATGTGCCTACGTTGAGTTTGCATCTTACTGCATCCAGAATTAATATATTCGCGAAATTAGCACGATTGACTCAAGAACATAAACAGTCCCAACAATTACATATCCACCACCAACAGTAGCAACAACAAGACGTGGGTCCAACAGTAGTCCAATAGCAGATACTGCGGTAGGGGAATAAGTGTTAGAGACTTCACTTTTCTAGGTCCAGCTTCAAGAGGTGAAGTGACTAGTTCCCTTCCCCGCTGCCTTTTCCTTCCATAACTCAAGAGAAAAATCAGATGGGTAGACTGGAACGGGTCGAAACCGTGAATCGAGTCCGGGTGCTGTTAAAAAAAGGCAAACATTGCGTGACGTCATATCTGGACGACTCCAATATCTTAGAAGTTATCTACTTGTTATAGTATCCGTTACTCGATTTCTATTATTTTCGCATACTTCATATGTTTTTCCAGACCACAAGGTCTTTTATAGTTGAACTTGCACCCTAATACAACTTATGGACCTTGTGTCTTGGGTTTAACGGTGCGCGAATCACCAAAACGAGGCAAAACTCTTATTTTCAAAACAAAAATTATACTTGTTATGCTGCTATTCTTATCTGGATATAGATTTAACATACCACCTGCTAGGATTTCTTTTGTTATACTTACATGTCTCTCAATAACGTGCTAATATGGATCCAGCAGTCAATTCATGGTACTGCTTCTACTCAATTGAACACATTACTGAATCTTTATTGTTCTTTGTAAGATTTCGCATGACTTGTTCGCATGTCGCTGTTTGGGAGTAATTTAAGACTGTCCAACCCGTCAAAATATTTTTCCCATCATGTCTTCATAATATTTGAGGGTCAGCACTTAAAAAATTTCTGTTCTCACCTGCTATGCAACCTCTATTCTTTAATTTCTCGAATCGCAGCTGTCTGTCTCTTTTCTAGTCTGCTACAGCTCAGACCGCCAACTGACGGCTGTTTTCTTTGATTTACGTCTGCTACGGCTCAGCCCGCCAACTGACGGCTGTTTTCTTTGATTTACGTCTGCTACGTCTCAGCCCGCCCAACTGATGGCTGTGTTCTTTGATTTACGTCGCTACAGCTCAGTCCGCCCAACTGATGGCTGATTTCTTTTATTTCCACCTGCTACTCAAACTGACGGCCGTCTTCTTTGATTTACGTCTGCTACTCATTAAAATTCTCCAAGAAATCTCCCCGCTTGTAGTTGACGCCCACTCTGGCCAGTGACCGCCAGGCTAGAATAACATTACACAACAACACCTGCACAGAAGGGAACTTAACGTCTCTGATTCTCAAGTTTAAACTTAACTGTCTACGGAGTGGCGTGGCAAAATTTTATGTGTGGAAAAAGTAGAAATAAATAGAAAGTGGCATATATATTTTGCCACGCCACTCCGTAGACAGTTAAGTTTAAACTTGAGAATCAGAGACGTTAAGTTCCCTTCTGTGCAGGTGCTGTTGTGTAATGTTATTCTAGCCTTGCGGTCACTGGCCAGAGTGGGCGTCAACTACAAGCGGGGAGATTTCTTGGAGAATTTTAATGAGTAGCAGACGTAAATCAAAGAAGACGGCCGTCAGTTTGAGTAGCAGGTATATATATATATATATATATATATATATATATATATATATATATATATATATATATATATATATATATATATATATATATATATATATATATATATATATATAAACTCCGCCAATGCCGGTCCCAAGCCCGGATGAAAAAGGAGGAGGGCGGTCTGCATGGAGGCCGTAAGGAGGCAGCCCCTCCACCATGCAAAGGCACAACAGACCAATCACCTGTTTGCTTTAAATCATGATTACGCGAACTACAAGAGAGAAAACCGGACTGATTCTAAAGGCGACGAACTGGAACGGACTACGGACTACGACTTATGGAACTTGGAACACAAGAAGTATAAATGGGAAGGAAGAGGAGCTGGTGGAAGAGATGAGGAAAGCAAAACTAGAAATCCTGGCTATAACGGAAACGAAGAAAAAAGGACAAGGAGTCATGGATCTCGATGGCAACACGTTGCTCTACAGTGGTGTACCCATATCTGAAAGAGCTAAAGGGGGCGTGGGTTGCATTGTGGCCCAAAATCAAAAAGATAGTATCAAGGGATGGAACTTTGTCTCGGAGCGCATTATGGTTGTAAAACTAAAAGAAGGAGAAACCATAGTCAACCTGGTCATAGTGTATGGGCCAAATGAGGATGAGAGAGCAGAGGTCAAGGAGGAATTCTTCGAGCTGCTTCAAAGGACAGTGGATGACTGCCTAGATGAAGTTATTATGCTCGGAGATTTTAATGCCAGAGTTGGAAATGACCATGCTAGATGGAGTGGAGTTATCGGAAGATATGGAGAAGATACTCTCAATGACAATGGAAAGCGACTCCTTAGATTCTGCAGTGAGCAGAATCTGATCATTACAAACACAAAGTTCCCCCATAAGCGCATACATGCATACACTAGATGTGAACCAACCAAGAATGAGAAGTCAGTGATCGACTATGCCATTGTTCGGAGAAGCTCATTCAGATATGTCCGAGATGCAAGAGTCTGGAGGGGGCCAGAGATTGGAAGTGATCACTACCTGCTAACAATCAAACGAACAACTGAAAGAGTTGCTCAGCCTAGGAACTGCCCAACATCACGCAAGAAACCAAGTAAACGAGCAGGAGAAATGAGCATTAGGACCTACAAGCTGAGAGAGCCAGAAATTAAGACCAGATATCAGGGGCTTATTGCTACAACAGTGAGCAACACAGAAGAACGACCTGATGACTTGGAAACCCTCTGGAAAAAATTCAAGGATATCATAAAGACAGCTGCTGCAGAAGCATGCGGTGAAGTCCGACTTGGGAACCAGAGAAAGAGGACACCTTGGTGGACAGAGGAAGTCAAAGAGAAAATAAGAGAGAAGAAAATGGCATGGAAACAATACTTAGGAGCTAAAAACACAACAGGAAAATGGAAAAATATAGAGAATATGTGACACTCAGAACAGAAGCAAAGAACAAAGTGCTAGCAGCAAAACAGAAGTCCTGGGAAGAATTTGGAGAAAAGCTAGAAAAAGATGCACAAGAAAACCAGAAATTGTTCTATAAGACCCTAAAGAACATGAGGAAAGAAAAACAATGCCCTCTCAAATTTATAAAGGACAAGCAAGGCAAATTGCTTACTGCCCCGAAGGAAGTAATGGAAAGATGGAAAGAATATTTCTCAGAACTCCTGGATGGTGAGCATGATGAAGCATCAGAAATGATAACCACTGACACAGAAGAGGAAACCAATGATGGTGAAGATGACATAAAGATGGAAGAACTGAGGGCAGCACTAGAGAAAATCAAGATGGGCAAAGCAGCAGGGCATGATGGTATAACACCAGAAATGGTTAAGTACATGGGAGCATCAGGCGACCTATTACTCTTAAAGGTCCTACAGGCAGCATAGTGCAACAAGACCATACCAAAGGATTGGGAGATTGCCATCATAACACCAATTTTCAAAAAGGGTGACAATCGACAATGTGGAAACCATAGAGGCATATCCCTTCTCAGTGTCCCTGGTAAAATCTACTCTAGAATCCTAGAGCAGAGACTCCGACGCCTAGCTGAGCCACAATTGGATGAGGTCCAGTGCGGATTCCGAGCAAACCGAAGTACTCAAGACCTAATCTTCACACTCAGACAGCTGAGTGAAAAGGCCCTTGAGTATAAGAGTGAGATCCATCTTTGTTTCATAGATCTGGAAAAGGCGTTTGACAGGGTCCCCTGGAGCAAACTTTGGGAATGTTTGGCAAGGAAGAATATTCCAGCACCTCTGATTCATGCTATACAGAGCTTCTACAAGTCTTGCAGAAATTATGTGAGGACAGCAAACCATAAGTCAGAAGAGTTCAGGACCACCACTGGTGTAAGACAAGGTGATATCCTATCACCTTACCTCTTCATACTCCTTATGGACGATGTCATCAAGGCATGTAAGGAGAGAACAAGAAAGTATTCAGTGGGGTACTGGAAGATGAGACAGGTCTATATTTCGGAGCTGGCATTTGCTGATGATGTTGCCCTGATTGCTAAATCAGAGGCACATCTCCAATCCAACCTGCAAGTCTGGAAGGAAGAGCTGGAGAAGAGAGGGATGGTCATAAGCAGCTCTAAAACAAAATCCATGGTGATATCACGAGAAGAAAGAAAACATCAGATTAAGTTGGGAGAACAGGTCCTGGAGCAGGTCGACCACTTTAAATATCTCGGAGCTATTATAGACCGAAAGGGAGGCATCAAAGAAGAGTTGGCCACTCGGAAAGCAGCGGCTGGGAGACTTTTTCAGGCCATAAATCGTGGATTCCTCAGCAAGAAAGAGGTTGGTAAGAAAACGAAGATGGCTGTATACCGCTCCACCTATGTCCCAGTCTTGACATATGGATGCGAGTCGTGGGCAATGACTACAACCCACAAAAGCCAGATCCAAAACCTCAGAAATGAGGTATCTGAGGAAAGTGGTTGAAGTAACAAGAAGAGACATGGTCCGCAACCAGACGATCCGTCAAGGCCTAAAATCCCATCCGCTGCAGACCCAAATAGAACAGTCCCAACTAAGATGGTTTGGCCATGTCTGCAGAATGGGAGAAGATCGGCTACCACGACAAGCATGGGAAACAAAGAGCCAGGGATCCAGACCTCCAGGACGACCCAGAGTCCGCTGGGAGGACAACATTAGACAATCTTTGAAGGACAGAGGGCTAGAATGGAACCAGGCCAGGAAGAAGACAGCTGATAGAATGGTCTGGCGCTCTCTCTTCCAAACCTCTACACCTCACGGTAGAAGGGGAACGACTAAGTAAGTAAGTATATATATATATATATATATATATATATATATATATATATATATATATATATATATATATATATATATATATATATATATATATTGAGAGAGAGAGAGAGGAGGGGGAGAGAGAACGAGAGAGAGAGAGAGAGAGAGAGAGAGAGAGAGAGAGAGAGAGAGAGAGAGAGAGAGAGAGAGAGAGAGAGAGAGAGAGAGAGAGAGAGAGAGAGAGAAAACGAACAATTATGTGACAAACATAAGCCTTCAACAAACGTGTGCAAAGTTTTCCTGTCCCGTGCCATCAGCTCAAGGTCTTTCCATATCTTCTTCCACCTCTTCTTGAATGTCTTCAGTTCTCTGTTCCATGTGTTCTTTAGTCTTCCTTTTTTACCCTGCGGATTACAGAAACGGATTGTCTGGGAATACCCTCAGCAGTTTTTCTCAATGTGTGCCCTATCCATCTCCAGCGCTGTCTTCTTCTCAAATCTCGTTTCACTGGCGCTTGTCTGGTTCTTGTCATCAGGTCTACATTACAAATCTTGTCATACCACATCAACTCTCTATTCTACACAAACACCCATTTATGAAAGTCTGTAGCTTTTTGGTTGTTACTTTTATTGTTATCCATGTTTCAGAGCCATACAATAGGACTGACTTGACATGAGATATTGCCGAAGAATGTGTTCATAAATTCTTCTGCAAAAGAAAAAAAAAGTTTTTGAACAGAAAGTAAAAAGTTATTTCCTTTTTATGCTCTCTAGATTTTGGAGGAACATGAGTAGAATAATAATTGTCTTCTCTCGTCGTTCTTTGATTCTTTTTCGAAGAGTATGACGGAAATTTTGGGTCGATCTATTCTCCTCTCCGGCAGTAGTCAGTTACATTTGTTGTGAGTACTGATTGCGTGCCATTTCCGGTAGTTGGCAACATTGCTTTCTCTGCTGTCAAGCAGCTATTTGGTATTTTCAAGTCATATTACATGTAGTGGTTTTGATGGTACTGTATGGTTGTGATATTACCTAGTGTGATGCATGAGGTCAGCTGTGAAGGCTCCTGAGATAAATGTAGCTGTGAATTTACAGAAGGCCCTTCTTGCTACCACTTACGACCTCACACATATCTTTTTTTCTAATGAAAGTGGCTACGTTAAAAATCTAGGGTACTGAATGTAAGGTGTTGTATTAGTATATACAAACACACACACAGATATTTAATAAGTCTAATAATATTAATAAAATTTATAACACACTGAACTAACTCAAGCTGTTTAAAAATTTTGATATTAAATTTTCTTTAAGTTTATTTGTTCTGAACCAAGGTTTTATTTTGGTCAGAACATATGAAAGGTTTTGAAATTATGAATGAAATGCATGAATATATGGCATAATAAATGAAAGGTGTGTACATATGAATTTTACAAGACTAGTTAATATTACTACTGTTTATATTTGTAATTTATCTGGGAGAACGATTAATGGATGTGCTGTTGGGGTGGCTTCATCACTCCCAGTCTATGTCTACCAAACATTGTCCATTTACTGATGGGAGGAATACAAGTTTATTTCCCAACATGGTATGTTCTAGTTGACGGGAATATAGTTGGTGTGTAGTTAGAAACTAAGTTGGTGAATATCCAGCAGGCCAGACGCTCACGTATCTTTGACTGAGTAGTTCTGGTGCTGGAATCTGGTGGCCCCACCTCTCCGTGCTTGGGGGCAATATAAGGCTGCTCTGCCAAAATACTATACTGCACGGGTCCACACTTGTATTTTACCACACAGCATTTGACACCACTTTGGTGCCAAATAAAAAAAACTCACAGTTCTGAAATAAAAGTATTGGGTCATGTGTCAGAACTCTACCTCCTGAGCCACTTCTACAATCAACACTACACAACAACACCACATAGACGGGGTCAGATCTCTCTGACCATACAGCACATCTTACCAAGTTGGTTTCACATAGTATAAGTTCCCCAAGACTACATATTCTGAAATATGTTCATTAGCTTCCTGCCATTGAATAGGATAGGTGATATGTTCCACTGATCTCAACACTTGATCCGCCCTTCATAATCCTTGCTGGCGTTTATGTATTTTATTTGTCTCTAGACCCTGAACTGGGGCTGGGGATCTAGAGCGAATCCTTACTTGTTGTAAGGGATAGATTTTGATATGGCAGTATCAAATCACTCGAAACATTAAACAATATTAAAATATACAAAGAAATACTTTCAGTCTTACCAGAATTATGAATAGAGAACACAGTTATATGCTAGCAAAACTCAGCTGAGCTGCTGGCTCTAGTATGGCGTCCCTCTAAATATTGCAATTAGCTTCTGGGAATTACACCACTGAAGAATTACTGTGTCTACTACTGGACAATTTATGATGAATGGCAAAAATGCGCGTCTGAGCGCCGATAATATGTTTATCTGTGGCCAATCACCACCTTTCCCCCTTTTCAAATTCAAACCTCCTACCAAAAGTCAATTCAGTCATACCTCAGTCAAGTATGTATTATTGTCTTTTGGTCCGTCTGTCTCTACTTGCGTTTTTTTCAAAAACACACTTGTTTATACATGCATTTCCTACACGAATTCTGCCTCTAGAGTTATTTTTAGCCACAACTTTCCCTAATGCCCCCTCTCTTTCATTCTAACTAGATTTTAGCACTTGAGTCTCAAGGCCGCAATTTTTGAAAATTAGTGACATGTTTTTGCTTCAATGCAGTCGTTCGCTGATATGAACAACACAGTCTTTTGTCAATATCTTCATTATTATCTATCCGTCTGTATAAATGAAAGCATATTATTTCTCTGCTCAAGATGGGCCATTCGGCCAGCTAGGTTTTATATTCCTAACATTATTATTAAGAAAAAGTTACTTTTCAAGGTTAGTTGTTTTTTTTTTGAAATATGTTCGAGCATCTTCTGTAATGCGTTTGCCGCTGAATTCAAATAAAAGGACTCAGTATCGCAAAAGCGTCCAAGAAATGACTGTTGCGTATAATAGCTAAGGTCCCTTTTGTCGATTTCTTTACCTTGTGTCAACTTGGGGACGTGAATTTTTTTCCTTTCCCCACCAATTGCGTCTTTTTAGCACGTGTTCAGTCATATTTTTCTTTTTGATCTTCGTTCTCATCCCGTCTACAAGGGTAAACGTTTTGCCTTCACGTCTAACAAGTTAATTTTCATGGTGGGTAGTGACCCGCGGCATGGGCGATCATGTCTTCTAGTAGCTTACGCATTATTTTTTATCCCTACATTTTATCTTTGGAGATATTTTAACGTTGTATCACGGTTAATTTTATCACACATCTCCCCACTTGAAAACATGCCTACGGCAAGTTCCAAAACCAGTGATACACATAGATAAAATTACTCCTCACGCCTGCAACTACTCTAATTTTGATCACAGGGGTGCCAACTGAGGAAATCTGCACCGACATTCAATTTGCCTGGGATATATTGGATACTAAACTGATAAGGTTGAAGCAATAAAGACCACCTCAGCAATCTCGCGTTTTCATGCTTAGCCTGAGATAAGAATACGAGGGGCTGATGATCCATCTGGACCACAAAAGTCCTACCATACAGATAGATTTGAAACTTCTTTATTGCCCAGATTAACGCTAAACATTCTTTTTCGCTTGTGGAATATCCTTGTTCCGCCTTATTCAATTTGCGGCTTGCATAAGCGACTGGGTTCAGTTCCCCATCAGGTGAAGATAATCTTTGCAACAAAGCCGCCCCGAGTCCTACATTACTTGCATCTGTTCTTACGACAAAGTCCTGTGTCAAATCAGGCAGTTTGAGAATAGGCTTGCTAGTGAGTTTTTCCTTTAACTCTTGGAACGCTAATTCACTTTGCGCAGTCCAAATAATTTTATCTGGAAGTCCCTTGCGAGTCAGATCAGTCAGAGGAGCACAAATAGAGTTAAAATCTTTGATGTATTTTTGATAAAATCCGCATAACGACACGAATGATCGCATGTCCTTTTTTGTTTGTGGTCTAGGTGCTCTCTGCAGTTTTTCCACGTTCTTGGGATCAGGGGTCATGTTACCCTGATATACAGTGTGCCCCAAGAATTCCAACTCTTTGCATCCAATACAACATTTTGTTGGCCTAGCAGTTACGTTCGCCTCCCTAAGCCTATCAAATAACATTTTTAGAGCGTCAATGTGTTCTTCAAATGTCTCTGTGGCGACGAGAATATCATCCATGAAATTCGTGATACATGGGTTATTCAGGGGATCCAACAATTTACGCATCATCCTTGAAAATACACTCGGAGCATTTTTCAGTCCGAATGGTAGCATGTTGAATTCATAATGTCCTTCTGATGTGCTAAATGCTAAAAAAGGTCTCACCTCAGGCTTCACTGGAATCTGGTAATAGCTTTTACTAAGATCCACCTTTGAAAAGTATTTTGCCTTGTTTAATCTGGCAAATAACTGTTTTGTGTCTGGTAATGGATCCACTTGTCCTTCTGTGACAGCATTCAGTTTCCTGTAATCTATGCACAGTCGGTGTTCCCCAGACGGTTTCCTCAACAAGACGACACTGGAGCTAAAAGATGATTCACTGTGTGAAATAATCCCCTCCTTCAACAAATAATCTATTTCGTCCTTCAATGCCTTCTCCTTCGCGAACGGAATAGAATAGGCTCTCATACAGATTGGGTTTGAGTCTACCAGTTTCATGTCATACTGTAGCAAATTTGTATGTCCTGGTTTATCTGTTAATACATCTGTATGTTCCTCCAGAACCTGTTGAACTCTCTCCCTCTGGTTTTTAGTCAGGTGCTTACTGACTTTTACCTGTGCTGCTGTTTCACAAGGATGTAATGGGTATTCATGTGAGGTGAGTGGTTCCTTTTGCATTTGAGTTGCGATAGCAAAGGTCAGTAAGGGGGTGCTTTCCTGGAGTGGTCTGTCCAGATACTTCTTTAACAGGTTTACATGATAAACTTTCTCCTTCCCCTTTTTGTCAATTTTATAGTTTGTTCTAGACACCTTCTCTAGAACCGTATATGGACCTTGCCATCCAATTTGTAATTTATTCTGGCTGCCGGGTAGTAGAAGCAGCACCTTCTCTCCCACAGCTAGTTCTCTGTTGTTTGCCTTCCTATTAAAATATGCTGCATGTTTCTTCCTGGCTTGTTTCAAATTATCATTTGCCAGTTTCCATCCAGCTTTCAGACGAGTGGTCAGTTCGTTCACGTATTGATAAGATGAGGTAACAGTCTCTTCCGCCTTCTCATCTGTCCAGGTACTTAATAGCGCTTCTAATGGGCCTTTTATTGGCCTCCCAAATAGCAGAGTTGCGGGAGCCATCCCGGTTGAACTATGTGGTACCTCCCGATACGCAAACAATGCGGCGGGCAGGAATTGATCCCACAGATCCGGTTTTTCGTGTGCCAGCTTTCTCAGGATAGAAATGAGAGTCCCATTGAACCTCTCTACCTGGCCGTTCCCTTGCGGATGGTACGGACTACAATGAAAGTGTCTGGCTTGAAATAGCTTAAAAACTTCTTCCGTTAGTTTCCCCTTGAACTGAGAGCCATTATCAGTCAAGATTTGATGCGGGAATCCTAATCGGGTGAATATTGTAAGTAGTGCCTCTGCTACATGTTTTGAATCAATTGATGGCAGGGCTACCGCCTCTCCCCACATAGAACAAGTGTCCACCAGAGTAAGGATGTAACTGTTCCTCCTCTTGGTCCGAGTGAGAGGTCCCACAATATCCACTGCAACCCTCTCAAAAGGTGTTCCCACTATGGGCATTTCCCCTAGAGTTGCAGGAGCAGTCCAATGCTTTGGAGCTACCCTTTGACATTCTGGACAGGATTTGACATATCTTTTTATATCCTCCGTTATCCCTGGCCAGAAGTAATGACAAGCTATACGCTGTCCTGTGGCGCTGATCCCCATGTGACCACTGAAGGGAATCGCATGCCCGAGTTCCATCACTTTATCCCTATATGAAGTGGGAAGAACCAGCTGGTTGTGACCATTTGTTCCAGTTCCGGCCTTCCTGTATAATAGTTTGTTCTTCATAAAATATTCCCCCTTGCTCGGAGGTGTGTGGCATTTGGGCAATTTTTTAAAACATGGCTTGAGTGTCCTATCCTCAGTCTGCGCCTTCCTCATCTCCTCTGGATGAGCATTTATAGGTTCACCTTCTTCCTCCTTCTTCTGTGACCTGGTCTGCACTGTCGCCATGGTCACAGGTCTCTCGGGATTCCCCAAGAAGACGTATCTACACCCCAATATCAGAGGGTAGATTGGTTCTTCTATCACTGCTGCTCTGATTTCTCCTTCCACATAGCGAGTTTTCACCGTTATCCTTGCGATGGGAAGTGTCATGAGTGGTATGTCCTTAGTTGCCCCTTGCATTTCCACTGTTTCTGTGGTATACTGACTTGGGTCCACTAGGCTAGACTTCACAACTGAATCATAATCCAAACCTGTATCATAAAGGCACCTTATGGTGACCCCATTACAAATAACATCCTCACAAACTGGGGGGTGATAAGGTTCCTGCTGTCCATTAGGATTAACCTTTAATCTTTGAGTCCCCGACTTTATTGCAGCAATGTTTGAAGGTTTCCTTCTACAAAATTCGGTGTTATGGTTATCTTTCTTGCACCATTTACACCATCTTTTTCCTTGGTTAAACGGTTTTCTTTCATTGGGTTTTTGGTCATTGAACTGTGAGTTTCTGTCTCGATAGTCATTTCTTGGCCGTTCAAAGTTTGTCCTACCTTTATTACCCTGTTCTCTATTTTCAAATTTATTAAATGGCTGTGGAGCTTTAAAAGTTTCTATGTGCTTCTTTTTAGAGCCACTTACCTCTGCCTGGGCTGCCTGATACCTCTCAGCGATATTTAAAACCTCCCCCAACTTCTCTGCACCTTGTTCCATGAGAAATTTTCTCATGTCTGGAGCCATGGACTCTCTCAATTGCTCAATCATGATCATCTCTTTAAGATCTTGGGTCTTCCCCAGAGCCGTCCATTTCTCCAAATAGGTTTCCAGTCTGGCAGAGAATTGGTGGTATGTCTCCCCAGACAACAGTTTGGCATTTCTAAATTTCTTACGATAAAATTCACCATTTTTTTCGTACCTTAATAACAAAGCCTGCTTTAACATGTCATAATTGTCTTGGTCTTCTCTGTTCATTTTTGCGAAGACTTCATAAGAAGTACCTCTCAGTCCCTGTGATAACTTTAAACTCCACCTCTCTCTCTCTAACCCATATGTAGTAGCTAAAAACTCAAAACGTCAGAGGTACCCCTCTATGTCATCGTCTTTTTCAACAAAATGGTCTAAATGAAACCCCATAGCTGATGTTGAGGCTCCCAGACTGGGCGTAGCATCTGAGGCAAAAGGGCTGGCACCATTTTCAGGAGCATGGCCTTGTAGCTCCAGCTCCCTTAGTCGTAATTCGTGCTCCCTTTGCAACTTTCTATCTTCTGCCTCCCTTTCGGCAGTCAATCTTTTTTCTTCTGCTTCCCTTTGCTGTCGTTTTTCTTCTGCCTCAATCTGCAGCCTCTTAGTGTCAGCCTCTAATGTCTTCTCTTCAGCCAACCTTTCAGACTCTAATTTTCTTTCAGCCTCTTTTTCTAATCTTCTTTCTTCCCGTTCAATATACTTATCACATTCAGCCGTTACATATTGAATTAAACCCTGACCATCCATTCCCATATCCTTCGCCGTTAGCACAGCAGCTGATTTGAACTTAGCTAGCTCTGCCATACTTTTTAGACAATTTAGCAATGAGCAAAATAAATCTCTAACCACTAAAGTAATTCTAATTAGCCAGTTAACTAATTAATTACCACTGGCTGTGAAGATTCACCAACTTTTAATTTCACTTTTAATTTTAAGGGACACTTTTAATTTTTACAACGTGTTCCCCTAATTTTTATTCTCCCACCAGGAGATCCTAATATTGCAAGTTTAGCTAATTATCCCTGCACAAGAGACCCCAATATATGTAGTGGTTTTGATGGTACTGTATGGTTGTGATATTACCTAGTGTGATGCATGAGGTCAGCTGTGAAGGCTCCTGAGATAAATGTAGCTGTGAATTTACAGAAGGCCCTTCTTGCTACCACTTACGACCTCACACATATCTTTTTTTCTAATGAATGTGGCTACGTTAAAAATCTAGGGTACTGAATGTAAGGTGTTGTATTAGTATATACAAACACACACACAGATATTTAATAAGTCTAATAATATTAATAAAATTTATAACACACTGAACTAACTCAAGCTGTTTAAAAATTTTGATATTAAATTTTCTTTAAGTTTATTTGTTCTGAACCAAGGTTTTATTTTGGTCAGAACATATGAAAGGTTTTGAAATTATGAATGAAATGCATGAATATATGGCATAATAAATGAAAGGTGTGTACATTAGAGGTGGGCGAATCGATACACTCCGTTGTTTCGAGACAGTCGGCTCAATTAATTATACTGTGTCGAAACAGTGTGTCGAAACAGTGTGTCGACACAATTGCCCGTATAATAGGGGAGAAAGAAGTCTCTTATAGACAGTACCGGGGCGGGTATACATGAACGGTGTGAGACAATTTTCTCAGTTTTTACTGTCGTGTGTGAAAATCTATGGCGTTTCGTGTGACCACAATTCAATATTTTTACACAAGTCTTCATTATGATGAAATAAAACGTAGATATGATGATAGCTGCAGTATATGGGAAAATAATAAAAAAACAACAATAATAATAACAACAGTAATAATAACACATGATATCAAACTAGAGTATGCTAGATTTGGTAGACAATGATTCAAATCCACACCGAGTACACATATCAGCAGAGCTAATAAAGTGTATATTACATTTATACGAACACACGGACACTTTTAACTTTAACATAGCGCCTAAAACATTGACAACTGCAGCACTGACACAATTTCCAGTGTCTATAACTTCTCAGCAAAAATAATATCATTTGTAAAATCAAGTCATCATAACACATCCCTGAAAAATATGACATGTTTGATATTCCATACTAATGTTCCGAACGGTCGATTCAAATTTTACATAGGCTCAGACAGTGTGTCGCTGCAAAACAGCGAGGCAGACGAAACAAACAAGCAGGAAGTGTCGAATCGCTCGCTGTTTCGAAGCATTGTTTCGACACATACCGTCATACACACAGTAGCCATCTCTAGTGCCTAGTCAAACTTGAAGTTGACGAACCCTTGAATGATAAAATACCAGAACACACGTTACATTTTACTTTGTTGTCTTTGATCTTTACAAAATAATCCCAAACAGGGCTTCTCCCCGCCATAAATGAAGATTAAATGAGGTTGATCACAAGTTTTAAACACTATTTTATGTATAAACAAAACACGTTTTCTTAAGAGAGCGCCTAAAGTCAGGAATGAAGAGTACCGTAACATGAGTATAATGAGCGCTTGGATGAAATAGAACTATGGAACTGTTTCGAAACAGCAGACTACAAGTAAATTAACTGAAACAACGAGACATGAGTCGTGACACCCTAGTATGCAGATTTACTTATTCTCGTTAGTACAAATCTATGGTATTTCGTGTGACCACTGTTAAGAATTTTACACAGTCGTTTTCATTATGATGATATGCAAGGGGAACATGCTGACAGCTGCAGTAAAAGTGAAAAAAATAATAATAATAATAACAGTAATAATGACACATTATATAAAACTAGAATAGGTACAGTCAGCGACAATGATTCAACTCAAACCGAGCAGACACCTAGTAGTAGTAAGCCTCTTTCAGTCCTGAGGAATTATTTTAAAAAATTTTTTTTGACTTGTTTGATTTTCCATACTATTATGAACGCCTAATGTACCGCACGCTTGACACATTTTTACAAAGGCCCCTGAAGGTGAGACAATGATACAATGTGCCTCTTTGCAAAACAGCGAGGCAGACGGGAACTGAAACTGCAGTTTCGATACACGAAACAGGCTATGTGTCGAATCTGCATGAGACAGTGCGTCTCTGCAAAACAGTCAGGAACTGACACTGTATCGATACGGCAAGAAGGCTCTGTATCGGAGCTTTCGGGTACGATACTGTATCGAAACATTGATTCGAAACATACACACAGTAGCCATCTCTAGTGTACATATGAATTTTACAAGACTAGTTAATATTACTACTGTTTATATTTGTAATTTATCTGGGAGAACGATTAATGGATGTGCTGTTGGGGTGGCTTCATCACTCCCAGTCTATGTCTACCAAACATTGTCCATTTACTGATGGGAGGAATACAAGTTTATTTCCCAACATGGTATGTTCTAGTTGATGGGAATATAGTTGGTGTGTAGTTAGAAACTAAGTTGGTGAATATCCAGCAGGCCAGACGCTCACGTATCTTTGACTGAGTAGTTCTGGTGCTGGAATCTGGTGGCCCCACCTCTCCGTGCTTGGGGGCAATATAAGGCTGCTCTGCCAAAATACTATACTGCACGGGTCCACACTTGTATTTTACCACACAGCATTTGACACCACTTTGGTGCCAAATAAAAAAACTCACAGTTCTGAAATAAAAGTATTGGGTCATGTGTCAGAACTCTACCTCCTGAGCCACTTCTACAATCAACACTACACAACAACACCACATAGACGGGGTCAGATCTCTCTGACCATACAGCACATCTTACCAAGTTGGTTTCACATAGTATAAGTTCCCCAAGACTACATATTCTGAAATATGTTCATTAGCTTCCTGCCATTGAATAGGATAGGTGATATGTTCCACTGATCTCAACACTTGATCCGCCCTTCATAATCCTTGCTGGCGTTTATGTATTTTATTTGTCTCTAGACCCTGAACTGGGGCTGGGGATCTAGAGCGAATCCTTACTTGTTGTAAGGGATAGATTTTGATATGGCAGTATCAAATCACTCGAAACATTAAACAATATTAAAATATACAAAGAAATACTTTCAGTCTTACCAGAATTATGAATAGAGAACACAGTTATATGCTAGCAAAACTCAGCTGAGCTGCTGGCTCTAGTATGGCGTCCCTCTAAATATTGCAATTAGCTTCTGGGAATTACACCACTGAAGAATTACTGTGTCTACTACTGGACAATTTATGATGAATGGCAAAAATGCGCGTCTGAGCGCCGATAATATGTTTATCTGTGGCCAATCACCGCCTTTCCCCCTTTTCAAATTCAAACCTCCTACCAAAAGTCAATTCAGTCATACCTCAGTCAAGTATGTATTATTGTCTGTTGGTCCGTCTGTCTCTACTTGCGTTTTTTTCAAAACCACACTTGTTTATACATGCATTTCCTACACGAATTCTGCCTCTAGAGTTATTTTTAGCCACAACTTTCCCTAATGCCCCCTCTCTTTCATTCTAACTAGATTTTAGCACTTGAGTTTCAAGGCCGCAATTTTTGAAAATTAGTGACATGTTTTTTTTTCAATGCAGTCGTTCGCTGATATGAACAACACAGTCTTTTGTCAATATCTTCATTATTATCTTTCCGTCTGTATAAATGAAAGCATATTATTTCTCTGCTCAAGATGGGCCATTCGGCCAGCTAGGTTTTATATTCCTAACATTATTATTAAGAAAAAGTTACTTTTCAAGGTTAGTTTTTTTTTTTTTTGAAATATGTTCGAGCATTTTCTGTAATGCGTTTGCCGCTGAATTCAAATAAAAGGACTCAGTATCGCAAAAGCGTCCAAGAAATGACTGTTGCGTATAATAGCTAAGGTCCCTTTTGTCGATTTCTTTACCTTGTGTCAACTTGGGGACGTGAATTTTTTTCCTTTCCCCACCAATTGCGTCTTTTTAGCCTTGCTAGTTTCAAGCACGTGTTCAGTCATATTTTTCTTTTTGATCTTCGTTCTCATCCCTTCTACAAGGGTAAACGTTTTGCCTTCACGTCTAACAAGTTAATTTTCATGGCGGATAGTGACCCGCGGCATGGGCGATCATGTCTTCTATTAGCTTACGCATTATTTTTTATCCCTACATTTTATCTTTGGAGATATTTTAACGTTGTATCACGGTTAATTTTATCACATTACACTTCCTTCTTTAATAATTCGTCATGTTTGCTTTAAGCTTCTCGGCTTTGCTAAGATTAGGCACAGGTAAAAATCCAGATGGGCTGGTCAGCAACGGAACGTAGGGTTTACTTAAGGCGTGCTGGGAGATAAATTATCCGTCTGTGGACAGATTACAGACACGCACTTGACAATCGGAATGAGGTAATAGCATCCGGCTGAATTATTACGAACATATTAACTTGAGATAAAAGTAAGGGGTTGTTTGTAATCACTGACGAGAATAGTACCGAAATCTCACTTCCATATTTAGAAGACATGACTGTTATAGAAAAGGATGGAGTTGTTCACCTGACTACATTTACAGCACTATGAAATATAACATGCATCTGACTCATCATTGTAATGCTGTCTACCGTTTATTGCTGTATTGAATGTTGCTGTGATAATGACTGTTTGATGTGCCTACACATTTGCGTAACCATTTTGTCACTGTGGCGTCCACAATAAATAATGAAGAAAAACGTCAACGGCTGTTTCAAGACTCATTGACTTTATACGTCGTGAGTTTACTGACGTCCTATGTGGATTGCCCTGTTATTGTTGCATGAACATTGTTTTGACTGAACACATCTACACACTACACAAAACCAGACATGCGGATGCCATCCATCATCATATGGCATCACGCATCATTTGGTGGCCATAAGCTGGTTTGATTCTGGTACTAGCAAACACGGGGTCCCTTACCCACTTCATTTTCAACAAGAATTCATCAGCATCCTTCAAGAAATTAACATTCTTCAATACAGTCAACATCTTCAAAATTTTCAAAGTACTCGGCGTTGCCCGGTAAAAGTCAAAATTTCAACTTTTTGACGGAAACAAGAATTTGACAGTACCCGGCGTTGTTACATGTTGCCGGATAACTCGGACTGCTGTTATCTTTTACGCAAGTCAAGCAAGTTGCTGCTGTCAAGGTTCCAGTGATGTCGTTTTTTGAGAAGGTCAAGTGCCGGTTGAAACGGGTTGTTTTCTGAAGAAGGCCAAGTACCGATTTCCATCAACTTACTTTTGGATTAGAAGGTCAAGTGCCGAAACAACTCAACACACAGTATTTCAGAAGCTCTTGTACCATAGTGTTAGCAGTGGAAGCAGTTCAGATGTGCCATCATCGTTGGAGCTTCGCTCTTTAGGACGTTGATTGACATCCGTTTTTCTGCTGTTCTACGATTGGAAGCCTATAAGTTAAGTGGCCTGTTTGTATGTAAACTGTGCCCTTATACTTCTGCTGAGTCTTCTGTGTATCATCTCATTCTATATGTTATATGTCTATATGTTATTTGTATATTTATATGTTTATATTTCAGCGGGTTCTCGGTTGGGTGGTGTCTCCGTTAGATTATGCCACGTCATAGAGGTCGTCTATTGTGAGCGTTTTCTGTAGGGTTTGCAAATTTCCGATACTGGAATTTGCTAAGCGACTTCTGTTGCTATTTATGTTAGCTGTGATGACATGTTTAATATTGTTTTCGTTATTATTTCACATTCTTTAGTTTTGTTGTGATTTGTTTGTATTTGTTAGCCTACTCTTGTCTATAATTTAGTTTCATACAACATTTTTGTTTATACACTGTGGTGTCATGTATTTTGTTTAATTCTATCGCAGATATCGTCACATTTTTTGTGATATTTCATTAATTTCTGCTTTATTTTTAGTTGATTTCTGCGAAAGTTTTTGTATTGTTGCTGATCTTTGTTATTGTTTACATTGTTATTGTTTACATTGTTTGTATTGTTTATATTTTCAATGTTTACATTCTGCATGTGTTTACATAGTCATTGTTTACAGTTATAGTAATTAGTTAATGGGCTATGCTAATGCACTGTTACTACTATACTGATGATAAATGAATGATGAATAGTGTCGTGCACTATTGAATGAGAAGTGCACTTATGATCAAGATTTGAGTGCTGATATTTCATATACAAGTTCTTTGATTGGAGACTTGTTTCCCACAGAGACTGGGATAATATAATGTGATGTGAATATACAAGTGCTTAATTAAGACTTGTTACACTTAGGTTTGAAATAAATTAGTTAATTATTTCAGGTTTTGGACTCATATGTTAGACAACATGTCTACATTTGAGCACTTTATTGAGCAGGGTAAATTGCTTGGGAAGACTGGTGATAAGTTAGAAGAATTTGCAACTGCTCGATATGATAAAGCAATGGAAGCTGAACAAAAGAAACTGCATATGGAAGCTGAACAAAAGAAACTGCAGATGCAGGTGGATGAAAAGAGATTCCAAATGGAAATGGAAAAACAAAAAAGGGAATCAGAAGCTTAGGAAAGAAAGCTACAGCTAGAGGCTGAGAATAAAAGACTTGAAAAAGAAGCTGAGAATAAAAGACTTGAAAAAGAAGCTGAAAATAAAAGACTTGAAAAAGAAGCTGAAAATAAAAGACTTGAAAAAGAAGCTGAAAATGAAAGACTTCAAATGCAGGCTCAAGCTGAAGAAAGGAAGTTACAAAGAGAGTCTGATGAGAGGAAAGCAAAAATGGAACATGAAGAAAAACTCTTAGCTTTAGAGTTGGAGAAATTGAAATTGACGAGCATGAGTAATGGTAATGATTCAAACAAGGGTTCATCTTCTGGGAAGGCTAATAATGATACTTTTAAGATTAAGTTACCAACATTTAGTCCTTCCAGTGATGACATAATGTTCTATCTGGACAGATTTGAACAAGCATGTACAGCTCATAACATAGACAAAGCAAAATATGTTTATCAGTTATCAGGGATACTGACAGGTAAAGCTCTAAGTATATTAAATATGGTGGATGAACCTGACAAGAGCAATTATGAGGTTGTCAGGGCCGCTTTGTTAAAGAAATATCAGCTTAACGAAGACGGCTATCGTCTACAATTTAAAAACATGTTACCTGAAAATGGAGTTGAATTCTCCGAGTTTATTGCAAGAATACGCATTACTTTCTCACGATGGGTTGAACTATCTAAGACGGAAAAAACTTATGAAGGACTTATGGACTTAATACTTAGAGACAAAGTCATGTCGTCTGTCAATGAGTCTTTCCTTGCTTTCCTTCATGAACGTAAACCTAAAACAATAAAAGAAATGGAAGATTTCTGTTGCCAATACGTAACTGCGCACCCACACATAACCATGGGTAACTCTAAGGTGAAAGAAGGTTTACCAGTTGCTTCGGCAGCTCCGTATGGTCAAAACTTTGCTCGTAGATCCCAACAAAATTTTGATAGAAAGGGCAGCGGTAATTTCTGTCAAAATCATGGAAACCAATTTCATGGTGATTCTTCTTCGAAGAATTGGAGACAACCTGATAGTGGTCGTTACTATCACCCTAATAATTATAAGCATTTCAAAAGAGGATATGGTAATAGAGGTTATTCCTGCCGAAGACCTCAGAACCAAACAAATAGATGTTCGCATCAATGTGAACATGATAGTAATCGTGGAAACTGGAATTCGAACCAGTATATAACAATTACAATAGAGACAATAATAACTGCAGAGATAATAATAACTCTGATAACTTCAGAGGTAATAATAGTCGGGGTAGATCTCAACACAAAAAAAAGAGATATCAGCAGGCTAATGCTGTACAACAGGAAACTGAGGGAGCCTGTAATCATGTTGTTGATAGTAAAAACTTTGACGCTGTCACTAGTTCTGCTTTTGACTTTGAAAGAGCAAACAAATGCCCCCAATGCAGTACTTTATTCGAACCGGGTACCATAACTACTTTGAGTTGTGGTCACCCACTTCCCGCTCTTCCTGCTGCTGTTGCGCATGACGGGAGGGGTTCTTTAATTCTACATAAGGGTCTTGTTAATGATACTCCGGTCTCACTACTTTTCGATTCCGGATGCACCACTATTGGTGTTAGACAATCGCTTGTAGATCCATCTTGTGCTACAGGAAGGGTTATTAAATGTGTCACATTTGGCGGCACTCTAGAAAAATATCCTACTGCTGTAATTTTCGCATTGCCACTCCTTTCTTTACTGGAGATGTGCATGCTTGTCTCTTACCTAATCCTATTGCGGACCTTATTATTGGTCGTATTCACGGAGTTAGGGAGTGTACCCCACAGCAGATTGCTGCTGTGGGAAGATAATAACATGCAAGCTACAAATGCAGTAGTTACAAGAGCACAAGCTCTACAAACACCCGAAACTTCACTGAATAGTGATAATGAAGTTGATAGCCAAGATAGTCACTTAGTAATTACTCGTGACTCTTTCATAAAATTGCAAGAAGAAGATCCTTCTTTAAAAAAATTCTTCGTTCTTGCGAAGAAAGGTGATCCGAATCAGGATACAAATAGAAAATCTTGGATTGCAATGAGAAACGGCGTACTTGTACGTATGGTACAAGATTCGACTACGTCGGCACATTCGCAAATTCTTGTTCCCAAGAGCATGAGAGTCCAAATATTACAACATGCTCATGACTCGCAATGTGCTGGACATATGGGTTTTGCCCGTACGAAGTCGAGAGTCCTTGCGGCTTTCTTTTGGCCTTTTGTCAATAAGGACATTCGTATTTACTGCCGATCATGCAAGGTATGTCAGGAGGTCAAATCTAGAGGACCATGACATGCTGCGCCTATCCAGGCTGCTGACATTCCTATTCGGCCGTTTCAGAAAATGGCCATAGATATTATTGGCCCTTTTAAGGTCAAGTCGGCCAGAGGACATCAGTTTATCCTTACATGTGTCGATATGTGCCCACGTTGGCCAGAGGCTATTCCTCTTAAGAGCATATCTACTACAGATATCGCAGATGCTCTTTGGTTGATATTTTCTCGCTTGGGGTTCCCCAGAGAAATATTGTCAGACCATGGCACTCAACTCATATCTGACACTATGTCACAGGTAATGTCTACCTTACATATTGAACGATCTCTCAGTAGTATCTACCATCCTATGTCTAATGGGTTAGTTGAGCGTCTGAATAGAACGCTCAAGACTTTGCTTGGTAAGATAACTGAAGATCATCCTCAAGATTGGGACAGGGTTTTACCCGCGGCTCTCTTTGCCTATAGAGAAGTCCCTAATGAACACACAGGATTTTCTCCCTTCGAACTTGTCTTTGGCGCGCGTCCGCGTGGCCCTATGTCTTTATTACACGATCTCATCACTGCCGATGATATTAGCGATGAAACTCAATCCTCATATGAGTATGTCATTGCTCTTAGACAAAAGATCATTGAGGCATGTAAGCTAGCAACTGCTTCATCAGAAATTGCTAAAGAGAAGGCAAGACAGTTTGCTAATAAGAATAGATGTCTACGACAACTTTGTCCAGGTGACAAAGCATTCGTCCTACTCCCCAGTAGGGAAAATAGACTTCTTATTGCATGGAAAGGTCCGTATGCAATAGTCTCTCGGATTTCCGATGTTGACTATGTGGTCGATATTGATGGAAAGCATAAAACTTTCCACATAAACATGCTTTCGGAATTTCACGAACGTCCGGACTATTTGCTGCCTATTTTCCAGGCAACGGATGATGCTCCTGCACCTCACGGTCATTATTCATCCCTGTCTGTCATTCAGGATGAGGAAGCTACCTTCTCTGATGTCAACCTTCCCCTTCCAGTGGTTCCATTACATTCCACGGAATCTTGGAAAAACGTTTCTGTTTCTCCTAATCTTTCTGGTGACGAACATCGACGAGACTTGTCGATGTTACAAACATTTCAGGATGTTCTCACTGACATTCCTGGACACACAGATGTCATAGAACATGACATAATTCTTACCGACAATAATCCAATTAGGGTTAGGCCGTATCCTATTCCTATACACTTTCAGTCGCAAGTGGAAAAGGAATTGGATGAAATGATTCAATTAAATATAATTGAACCATCGACTTCACCATATTCTTCTTCCATGGTTATTGTCCGGAAGAAGGATAAGAACATACGAATTTGCGTTGATTATCGCAAATTGAATCAGGTCACAAAGTTCGACGCTGAACCGATGCCTTTGTTAGAAGATCTACTGATTAGACTTTCTAATTCTAGATTCTTCACTAAACTTGACTTGTCTAAAGGTTATTGGCAAGTGCCTTTAGCAGAGCATGCCAAACCTCTTACTGCTTTTTCTACACCTAGGGGTCTATTTCAATGGAATGTTATGCCTTTTGGTCTCATGAACGCCCCTGCCACTTTCGTTCGCATGATGCGTCGAATTCTGTCACATCGTTCGGATGTCATCGCATACTTAGATGACATCTGTCTCTTCAGTGATACCTGGGAAGATCACTATTTAGGGTTATATGACTTACTGTCCACTCTACGTGAGAATAATTTGACAGCAAAACCTTCTAAAGCTTTTGTTGGTTTTGGTGAAATCTCTTTCCTGGGTCATCGTGTTGGTCATGGTCTCTTGAAGACAGAAGACCACAATACTTCCAAAATACTGAACATCTCTGTTCCTAAAACGAAGAAAAACAAGTTAGGAGTCTCTTAGGTTTAATTCAATTTTATGGGAGATTTATTCCAAATTTATCTTCGATCATGGCACCTCTCTCAACATTGTTGAAGAAAGGTTCGCCTAATCTGGTCCGTTGGTCTGAAGAATGCCAATCTTCACTAGACCAAATCAAGAATATATTTTCTTCTCCTCCCATCTTAAGATTACCTACTCTTGATAGGACTTTTGTTCTTCGGAGTGATGCTTCATCCACTGGGATTGGAGCAGCACTGATGCAAGAATATGCAAATACTCTGCATCCTGTTATGTACATTTCTAGAAAACTAAATGCGGCAGAGAGGAACTACTCGGTTTTAGACCGTGAGTTGTTAGCGATGGTTTGGTCAATTCTAAAGCTACAAAGATTCCTCCTGGGCGCACATTTCATTCTAGAGACTGATCAGAAAGCTCTTACAGCTATTCAGACTAAGAATTTGAAGAGTTCGAGATCCACTCGATATGCTATAGCTCTTCAACCTTTTCACTTCACGGTACGACCTATCCGTGGTGCGGATAATGTGATGGCTGACATTTTGTCTAGATGCCCACATGACTCCAACTAATACTTCTGTCCTATATTTCTATATATTACAGAGTCATAACACACCTATATTTCTACAATAGATTAGCACATCTGTACTTACTTTATATGTACACACTATCGTGCTTTGTTGTCATCTTCTTCTGTTCGTTTTTTAAAATGATAGAGGAGGACTGAGTAGTTAATATAAGGGCCGTTAGTTTACTAAACAGCCACAATTATTAATAATGTATTGTACCTTATGAAGCATATTAGTTATTAATTAGCATTATATTGCTTGTACTTTCTCAGAATGTCATTGTTGAGCTGAGGACTTACCTTACGAGTTCTAGATTGTGTACTTACCCTCGGAATACCAGAGCATATGTCCTGGATCGTCATGTAGTTTAACTTTACTATGTACTTATGTCATTACATGTCAAAGAATGTACTATTTAAATTTTCCTATCAGATTTGTACATCCATTTTTAAAGACAATATTAGAGTATGCTGTTTAATGATGATTATAGTAACTTGCATACGTATATTGTGTTTACATGCTAACGTGATGTGTGTTGGTGACACCTCCCCGATGTGAATATTTTTTGAGACATATTTATTTTTCTGTTGAGGTATATCCTCACCAGACACTCTATAATTAGCCTATTGTTTGGCAATTTAATTAATTATCAGCGCATAATTCGTGCGTTTTGAGCCGCTTATCGCTTGCTCTTTGATATTGAAAAAAAAATATGTTCCACATTTTTTTTTATCGGGAGGAGGTGGTGATATGTTGCGTGATAAATTCTCGCAACATCGTTTTATTTCAATATCTGTTTTATAACGCAAGGGCAACAACTGCTTGAAATTTATAGTCACTTTTCTCGGTAAGCATTTGTCTTCTCGCGTTGGTATCGAATGCAGTTAACTTTTGAGCTGTGGTCATTTTTGCGCTGGACTGCGCATGACTTGTCTTGTTGTTTGGTCGATCGGTTTCCGCCCACCACTAGTGGGGGTGAGCGATTTGGAAGGGCGAAAGAGATGCCTCGTTGAAGAGGGGATCTCCGCTTTTTTTTTGTTCTGTCAGGGATGTGTAGTCCTCTTATGGATATTTCGTTTAGTCGAGATAATACCTCTAGTGTTTTCCCACATGTCGGGAGGCGTGATATTTCTGTGTATTTCATGAAAGCAAGGTAAATTGACTTTTTCATTAACTCTATCGATTTTGGGTCGTGAGCGATTTCGATTCATAGCCTGTCTCCGAAAGTCGTCGTCACGAGATGTTCTTTCCCAGCTCACATGTCGCTGCATTGTACTGCATCGGTTGATGCATGTACCAAGGACCATTACTTGCTACTTTGTTAAATGAACTAGGTTTAGAAAACCTTTATTATCTAGAGGATATTCTTGAGGACATTATTTATACTTCGGCAGACGTGTCTGTCTTGCTGAAGTCAAACTAAGGAGAGTGAACTGATCTCATACATCTGGTTATCTCCTGGCTGTTATAGAAAAGGATGGAGTTGTTCACCTGACTACATTTACAGCACTTTGAAATATAACATGCATCTGACTCATCATTGTAATGCTGTCTACCGTTTATTGCTGTATTGAATGTTGCTGTGATAATGACTGTTTGATGTGCCTACACATTTGCGTAACCATTTTGTCACTGTGGCGTCCACAATAAATAATGAAGAAAAACGTCAACGGCTGTTTCAAGACTCATTGACTTTATACGTCATGAGTTTACTGACGTCCTATGTGGATTGCCCTGTTATTGTTGCATGAACATTGTTTTGACTGAACACATCTACACACTACACAAAACCAGACATGCGGATGCCATCCATCATCATATGGCATCACGCATCAATGACCTTTGCATTAATGCACAGAAATTTCCTAACGGAAATATTTTGAGTTACCCCATCCTAAACACGAATGTTTGAAATTATTGGCCGGTAGTCGAGATGTAGACATAACTACATTTCTGATTGGGGCCTGGACCACTGGTAAATAACACGGGCCAGGAACGAAAAGGGCAATTTAACCTGACACTTTAATCAGTCTAGAATACTGTGAAAATTCACCTCGCGCCAAGAACACAACCAGACCTTGCCAGAATTAAGAATAGTACCAGACCGCACCTTGTTGGAGCATACGGAGGACTTAGAGCCAACAAAAACGCTACTATTTTAACATGGAAAACCGGAATCTGAGGAAATTGTAACACAAAGTCAAAAGTGAGAAATTATTGCTAAAATAACAACACCTCAGACCACGTGTAAGAGGCATCTTGAAGCTGCCTTAAACTATTTCTCTGAGCCAGCAGTCTGTGAGCCTAAAGACTGGCATACGTTGTACATTTTAAATTCTATATGTTGTATTATTAACACTTGAACTAATATGTATATAGTAACACGTGAGTACTAATATGTGCAAATTGCTAGTGGATGTACAAGTCATTTGAGGCTGGCGACCTCAGCATATAGATTGATGATATCATGAACCACCACTGCCAGGGCAGGTGACTGCTTTATTGCGAGTTTCTTACAGAGAACCAAAAGCATAGGTAGTCTCAAGTTCCATATGGAGCAGGGAGTGAATGATGAAAGAAATGATGCACATAATCCTTATTATTAACATTTTCAAAAATGGTAGATGCAAATGTAAACACATTCAATCTTTACTGTTAACATTTTCAAACATGGTAGATGTAAATGGAAACATATTCAATTTATATTGTTAACCTTTTCAACCAATGTAAAGATAAATATACATCTATTCAATGTAAATGTAATGAATGTTTTTCTGCTCAATGGGTTTAATATTAATTCTCAGCGAGGGTAAAAGTTCTGAGGTAGATGGGATGGCGAATGAAAAGAGGGGGGCACATAAGCATGCGTCAGGAAACTCAACACTCAAATGGTATTAGTTTCTCTTCTTTTGTGATTCTAGTTGTGGTACCAGTTCAGGGTACTATCTCTAGAACAAGTGAGGGTATAAGTGGCCTGAAGTCGACGCCAGGCACCATCATCAGACGGGTCTTAGAGACGCAGAACCAACTTCGTAGAGACTCCCTGATGCTTCTGGGAGCGTGCTGCACACTACAACATTAGCCAGGGACGTTAGGGATCCAGTCCTCCATCTGCAAAGACCCAAACATCAGCTGGAGCAGAACAGACAAACTAATTGGCAGCTAAATAGAAACATAAAAGCTGCCAAGTGAACTCTTTTACCCAAACCTCCATAAATCATTGATGATGAACATTTTTGTTATTCATTTTTTAAAACTGTTAAACTTGATTATTAAATTTGTTACTTGTTTAAAGACAAATCTAAAGTTGATTTAATCATTTCGAATGTACTACATCTGCGTGTCTCAGACAATTTCTTAAACACACGTAAACAGCGATATATAATAATAAGAGGAAATTTGCTGAATTAACTCAGCTGGGGGCTTGTACGAGTTAAAATTATATTACAAAAACCTTCACAAATGTTGACGGCAGATACTTAAGTTAACGTGCTCAGCCAATGCAGCATTGTTCTCGCTTTTCTGAATATCTTGGGAAAACACCCAGGAGGTAGAAGCATCATTATCCTTCTGCCTACAACTCTGTCAAGAGTAATCTTGTGCGAAGTTAAACACCTTTGAAGACCCACATAAGCTACTCTTGAGTTTTGGCCACTGTTGGACCACTACTGCAGAGCTAAGAGGAGGCAACCCGGGACAAAGAGATTCATACATTTCTGCAGCTAAATGTTTATTCAGAAAAAATGTTTTCCAATTCGAATTAGAAAACAGAAAGATAGGAAAATGTTGAACCCAACTTTTGTACCCGAACTGACCTGCTCTGCGTTAATTAACAGTGAATTGTTACTTGTTTTAACATGAATCATTTATGCGTCAAACAAAATGAAAGCATAAATAAGCGAGAAATGATGTGTGTTTTGTAAATCTATTTAATTATACAATTTCTATTAATAAATTAAAAAAAAAAAGTTCCCGGGTCCCGTCAAAATATTTCCCGGGACCCGAGCGATCAAAATTTTCCAAAATTCCTGGGAATTTCATACCGGGAATTCCCGAACCAGAAACCCTAATAATGACACATCATCTTCTTAAACCTTCAACTATTTCCCTGCATTCTTCTTTAATAAAACGTTTGCAATTTAAAAAGAGTACCGTATTTGGTTGTGATGGTGAATAATTTAATATCAGTTTTACTGTTCTTTGGTTTTTTCCTCCAAATTGTTCTTTGCATTTTATAAACTACGTGTTCTGTGGTAAAGGATCGGCTGGTCTTCTGTTTGTTTGATTACTTGTAGGTTATTATGTAAATCTCAGGTCTAAAATGTCTCCGACTCCTTTCTTCATATCCGCTTTTAGTTCTTTGTAAATAGGACAAAGTGATTTACGTTAGAGTTTATTAGCGTATAACTCAGTAAATAAAATAAAAAAAATCAACAGACGACGTAAGTCTCTATGTTATTAACTTCGCAGGCAGGATGACAGTTTGCACGCGGGCAATCCTGTGACCTAGATATTTGTAGTGTTTATTCACCTTATTGCGCGTGAACCCGTAAATTGCGACGCAAGGTAAGAGCAGGCTGGTATAAAACAGAGAAAGCTGTGGGGACATTCAAATACAGATAAACTTATGGGATAATTCATACACAGATAAACTGTCGGATAATTCATATACATATAAACTTATCGGTCAATTCAAATACTGATAAACCTGTCGGATAATTCATATACAGATAAACCTATTGGATTATTCATATACAGATAAGCCTATTAGATAATTCATATACAGATAAACCTGTCGGATAATTCATATACAGATAAACCTGTCGGATAATTCATATATAGATAAACCTGTCGGATAATTCTCATACGGATAAACCTATTGGATAATTCATATACAGATAAGAAATTTCCTGTCTGAAATACAAGTTGGGGTAAGAACAATGTATTTGTTATTAGTTTAGTTTCATTACCATCACATGCCATGCTGACGGGCAAGGGAATTCATATTTCATTACAGACTTCTGTCGGTTATCAGGTTAAGTTATTAGTTTTAGCATCTTCTATTTTTATAATCATCTACATACTTTTTTGTCGAAAGGTTTGCTGTCACAAAAATCTTGAAATTTCTTTTTTTTTTTTCCTTCTCAAAACAAACCAAAGGACATTGACAGTTTATCTCTTGTCCATTAATGAACTTCATTTCGTCTCTACGCAACATCTGACAAATTTAAAAAATCGACATGTCAAACTGTTTTTTTTAAACATAATGTCAATTAAAAAAATAAGGGGATGTTCTATTTTATTATTTAAACATTTACTTAATTGTCTTTATACCTGTGGTGAAGTGGGATGTTATAAATATTTATAGGGGACTTAGTGTACTGACTGAGATCAGCTGTGAAGGTATATATATATCTAATAAGAGTAGTGTATTATATATCACCTTACTTGCTACCACATATCTATATATCTCAGTCAGAATTATTCTGGAATAGTGTGATGACTACGTTATGTGTCTAGGGTATGTGTATGATGAAGTGTAAGTCACAACAACAGACAGATAAACAATTTAATTTAATCCACTACTCTTAACAACACTGTGACACTCACATACATATAACACTCTATGAGAATATCTTAAAGAAGTCACTCGTAACTTTTCAAATAACAATATGTATTCATTACTGGCATGAATGAATATGTGTCCTGATTCAACTACAAGGGAACCAGGAATCACAATCAATTTAAATTACAAGTTATGTACAGAATGTATTTAATATGAATATTGTAGTGACATATATTATTACAAATGTTCTATGTGTGTCAGTTGTGTAGTAGTAAAATGAGGTAATACTGGTTTTGTTTTGTTCAAGCTCTGTTGGTATTTGTCATCATGACTTCAATAGTTTGTCTTTAGGGACTAGTATTGGAGATGTTCACAGTTCCTGATTTTAAGACAAGTAAATTCCCCTCTTAATGTTAATTTTACAAAGTCAGTTCAAGATGAGGGGACATAATGTTGAGCTCAGCTGGCCAAGTTAGCTTATCTGGCGTGATGGCGGCAGGAAAGGACTCCTCTGCTCGAATTCTCCTCTGGGCTCAGGAGACACCTCACTGATAGCTAAAAGGACCAAGGAGTATGCTGTCCGACTCTGGATTCAGCAAAGCTCTGACCAGGTGCTGCTCTCTACCATCAAGACCACTGTCCCACAATTCATACGAATAAACACAGATACGTTGATTAGCAATGAATTCTGGCACAAACTGGCACAAATTCCCATCTGCTTATCTTCCAGGCTTTTATTGAGCAAAATATAAGCTGGCTTCAACGCACTGATGCTTTATCAAGCTTATTTAAACAAGTGGTTTTCGAACTAACGCTCCCAAGTGTGTATATCAGCGAGTCTGACCAATGAGCCCCGTTTCGACAAGTGTTTGAAAAAAAATGTTACCTTTCCCCGTCTCCCCTAACAACCAAGATAGTATTTATAGCCCGACCAATCGTGGTTAGGCTTTCATTTGTTGCGCTCCAATCAATTTGGAGTTTACATGGTAGGCTATTTCTGTAACGTAAATTTTTTTCAAACACGTTAAAAAAAAAATCTTATGAGCAGAAATGATTTTATGCTGTCAGGCACCCCCAATATTTTATTTTGGTTATAATTTATTAATTCCTGGACTATTTGCGTAACGTTTTACATATTATTTGTCAGCAAGCCCTAAGGAACCCAAATATACCAATTTGAAAGAGCTACGTGGCTGCGTTCAAAATATGTATTTTCTACCTCCTGTTTCGAAGATGTGCTGTCTGGGTACTGTTATGTTTTCAACCGTAAACCCATCTAATGTTGTCTTTCCTAATAAGAGTTTTTTTATGATTTATAAACCTAACTCTGGGAAGGGGTAGTGTATTTTATCACTGTCCGTCTGAAAAAAAATTAGTGCATGTAGACTTACACGCGTGATGGCAGCATTTGTGTATCGCGCGACGCGTGTTGCATGCGTTCCTGATTTTCAGCCCTCCCCTCTCTCTTTATCCTTTGGTCCATCTGTTCGTTCGTTTTGGTAACGTAATATAATTAATGTTAGGATTAATTTAGGTCATTACGCAGTCTCTCAATGTTTTTTCCAAGAAATACAGCACACGTTTCATTGAAGAAGGCGGGTAATAATACAGTAAGCTTTACTATCAACGTGAAAGCGTTACAATTTGCAGACGAAGCAGAAAACAAGGGGGATTTCGAGTACATTCCTTGTGACAGTACTGTTATTTACCATTCTTGTTCCTTTATTTATTTTATTTGTTAGGCTTCATATTTACCTAATAATTTATATATGTGGATTAGAATATTCCATGACACCTCCCCTCTTAAAACAGACATTATATGTCAGTCCTTTATTCTATATACCCATAGAGAAATTTATTATTATTTCTGGGGTTTACGGTGATTCTCATCACACGGATGGCGGCTTAAAAAATCCGCTCCCAAATTGGTTTTTTCCAGATATATACTCAATGCTAAAATTATATGGAGCCAGAAGCAAAGACCATCGGAGTAACCTAGAGTTCTCATGCTTTGCCTGTGCTAGAAACGATAAAGGTTTGTGATCTGTTTGCAACTTAAATGCCTTCCCATATAGATAAATATTGAATTTCTTTATTGCCCATATTACTGCAAGACATTCTTTTTCGCTAGTTGAGTAGTTGATTTCAGCTTTATTCAACTTTCTGCTAGCATATGCCACTGGGCTTAATTCCCCATCCAATGCATCTGATTTCTGTAGTAAAGTTGCACCTAACCCAATATTACTTGCATCCGTCCTTACTATGAATTCTTGACTTAAGTCAGGTAATTTCAAAATGGGTTTACTTGTGAGCTTTTCCTTCAATTCTTGGTAAGTCATTTCACATTGTGGTGTCCATGTAATGCGATCTGGATGTCCTTTACGTGTCAATTCCGTTAAAGGTGCACATATGGAATTAAAGTTTTTGATATACTTCTGGTAGAAACCACATAATGAGACAAAGGATCTCACGTCCTTCTTGGTTTGTGGTCTCGGGGCTTTCTGTAGTTTCTCTAAATTCTTTGGGTCAGGGGTCATGTTTCCCTGATAAACTGTGTGTCCCAAAAATTCCAATTCTTTACATCCAACGCAACATTTGGTTGGACGGGCTGTTAAATTTGCCTCCCTAAGTCGATCAAACAGCATGTTCAGAGAGTCAATGTGTTCCTCAAATGTTTCTGTTGCTATAAGGATATCATCCATAAAATTTGTTATACAGGGATTATTCAGAGGATCCAATAATTTTCTCATCATTCTAGAGAAGACACTAGGCGCATTCTTCAATCCAAATGGCAATCTATTAAACTCATAGTGTCCTTCTGAGGTACTAAAAGCTAGGTATGGTCTAACCTCAGGCTTTACTGGAATCTGATAGTATCCTTTACTCAGATCCACTTTTGAGAAATATTTAGCTTTATTTAGCCTGGCAAACAGCTGATTTGTATCCGGCAATGGATCCACCTGTCCTTCTGTAATAGCATTCAGTCTCCTGTAATCTATACAGAGTCTATGTTCTCCAGAGGGCTTCCTTAAGAGTACAACACCGGAACTATACGAAGATTCACTGTGTGAAATAATTCCTTCCTTCAATAGATAATCTATCTCTTCCTTCAAAGCTTTCTCCTTAGCAAACGGAATAGAATATGGTTTCATACAGACAGGTGTGGAGTCTATTAGTTTCATATCATATTCCAATAGGTTTGTATGCCCTGGTCGGTCTGTTAACACCTCTGCATGATTATTTAGAACCTGTTGCACTCTCTCTTTCTGAGTTTTCGTTAAATGTGTACTGATTTTCACCTGTGCTGCTGTCTCACAGGGGTGTAATGGATATTCAAATGATGAAAGTGGTTCCTTTTTCATCTCCATGGCGATGGACAAGGTCAACAAGTGTGTCTCTTCCTGATGTTCTCTTTCCAAATATTTCTTCAGGAGATTCACATGATAGATTTTTTCTTTCCCCTTCTTATCTATCTTATAATTTGTTCTAGACACCTTCTCTAGAACTGTATATGGACCCTGCCATCCAATTTGTAACTTATTCTGACTCCCAGGCAAAAGAAGCAGTACTTTCTCTCCCACAGCCAAATTTCTGTCTTTCGCCTTCCTGTTATAATAGGCAGCATGTTTCTTCCTGGCTTGTTTCAAATTTTCATTGGCAAGTTTCCAGCCAGTTTTCAACCGAGTGGTCAGCTCATTCACATATTGGTATGAAGATGTAATGTTTTCCTCTGCCTTTTCATCAGTCCACGTTCTTAACAAAGCTACATGTGGACCTTTAATTGTGTGGACCTATTTGTCCATGCACCGGTATGGTCTCTTCCACTCGAAGCTTTATAGTGGTGATTTTTCCTCCCAGAATTATCATTCACAAAACGACCGCTACCAATTTTTCTTTTGGGGCTTTCTCCCCTCTTAAAATTCTTGATGAGAGATTTCCTCCCTACATCCTCTTCCTCCAGTTTGTTTAAGTCCGATTGAGGGATTTTCGGCTTATCCTGGGGTAAGACATCTTTTTGCACTCTCCGCATAGTGGCCATTGTAAAACAGTTAAGTGAAGCTTGTCCGTGAAAAGGGGCTTCCCATTCCATTTGGTCCACTTTATCAAATTTATATCTCTTTTTATTATCAGGCCTAATTTTGCCCCGTGGCGTGTCCAGGTCCTGATCCATGTTCCCACTTGTGGGTGTTCCCTCATGTGCTATGCTACACCTTTCTACAAAATTTTCAATGTCCCATCTTGCTTTGGGCCAATAATAATTGTGAGCCACCTTTTGAATGATGGTACCTATCTTCTCATGGTCCCCATCTGGTTTCACATGTAGGCTCCTTATTAAGTCTGCCCTATATCTTTTTGGAAGAACCAGCTGTCCCTGACCTTTGGATCTAGCTCCAGTCTTCCTATACATCAACTTGTTTTTCATGTAAAAATCTCCCTTGCCTGGAGTTGTATGACAAGTTGACAATTTTCTGAAACAAGGCTTGAGTGTTTTATCCCCAGCCTGTGCCTTCCTCATCTCTTCTGGAGTGGTATCTAACATAATATCCTCCTCCTGTCTTGAGGTCGACCTGACCTGAAGGGTTGCCATATACACAGGTTTCCTTCTGCAACGGTCAGTGTCATGATTGTCCATCTGACAATTTTTACACCACCTTTTTCCTTGGTTGAAAGATTTTCTTTCATTATATTTCCTTTCATCGAATTGTGGGAATTTATTTTTATTGTCATACCGTGGCCTATCAAATTGGTGCTTACCTTTATTTTGATCCTTAGGATCAAATTTATTAAAGTTCTGTGGTGCCCTAAAGTTGTCCACTTGTTTCTTTTTATTACCTGTTACCTCTGCTTGAGCTGCTTGATACCTTTCAGCAACATTTAGCAACTCACCCAGCCTCTCTGCACCTTGTTCCATGAGAAACTTTCTCAGGTCTGGAGCCATGGACTCTCTTAATTGCTCTATAAGGACCATTTCCTTAAGATCTTGGGTTTTCCCCAGAGAAGTCCATTTCTCCAAGTATGTCTCTACTCGTGCAGAGAACTGGTGATAGGTTTCACCTGACAGTAGTTTAGCATTCCTAAATTTTTTTCTATAGAATTCTGCATTCTTTTCATACCTTAACAAAAGAGCCTGCTTTAGCATGTCATAATTTTCCTGATCACCTCTGCTCATTTTTGCAAAAACTTCATAAGCTGCCCCACGAAGTCCCTGAGATAACTTTAAGCTCCACCTTTCTCTCTCTAACCCATACGTGGTAGCTAATAGTTCATACCTATTTAGGTAGCTCTCAATATCATCGTCTTTCTCAACAAAATGATCTAAATGAAAATTCATAGCTGAGGTTGAGGCTCCTTGAGTAACCGTAGCATCAGAGGCAAAGGGACTGGCACCATTTTCAGGAGCATGGCCTTGAAACTCAAACTCCCTTAGTCGTAACTCATGTTCCCTTTGTAATCTTTTATCTTCTGCTTCCCTTTCTGCAGCTAATTTCCTCTCTTCCCTTTCTGCAGCCTGTCTTCTTTCCTCGGCTTCCCTTTCTGCAGCTAATTTCTTCTCTTCTGCTTCCAATTTCTTAGCCTCTTTGTCAGCCTCAATCTGCAACCTCTTAGTCTCAGCCTCAGCCTCAAACTGTAACTTCTTAATTTCCTTGTCAGCCTCTAACCTTCTTTCGGCTTCTTTTTCTAATCTTCTTTCTTCACGTTCAATAAATTTGTCACATTCCGTCGTGACATAGGCAACCATAACTTGCCCATCTAATCCTAACTCTTTTGCAGTCTGAACCGCAGCAGATCGAAATTTGGCCAGGTCCGCCATTGTCTATCAGGTAACTTAATACAATGTCTAACCAACAATTCAATCTCTAATGGACAACACAGGCACCGTGAGCTCAACCTTATTTAATTCCACCCAAGGATACCTTTTAATTCTTATATTCCCTGAAGTGAATTACCCCCAATATTTTTAATAGGGAAAGATTCAAAATCCCAAGAGCGAGACCCCAATATATGTGGTGAAGTGGGATGTTATAAATATTTATAGGGGACTTAGTGTACTGACTGAGATCAGCTGTGAAGGTATATATATATCTAATAAGAGTAGTGTATTATATATCACCTTACTTGCTACCACATATCTATATATCTCAGTCAGAATTATTCTGGAATAGTGTGATGACTACGTTATGTGTCTAGGGTATGTGTATGATGAAGTGTAAGTCACAACAACAGACAGATAAACAATTTAATTTAATCCACTACTCTTAACAACACTGTGACACTCACATACATATAACACTCTATGAGAATATCTTAAAGAAGTCACTCGTAACTTTTCAAATAACAATATGTATTCATTACTGGCATGAATGAATATGTTCCTGATTCAACTACAAGGGAACCAGGAATCACAATCAATTTAAATTACAAGTTATGTACAGAATGTATTTAATATGAATATTGTAGTGACATATATTATTACAAATGTTCTATGTGTGTCAGTTGTGTAGTAGTAAAATGAGGTAATACTGGTTTTGTTTTGTTCAAGCTCTGTTGGTATTTGTCATCATGACTTCAATAGTTTGTCTTTAGGGACTAGTATTGGAGATGTTCACAGTTCCTGATTTTAAGACAAGTAAATTCCCCTCTTAATGTTAATTTTACAAAGTCAGTTCAAGATGAGGGGACATAATGTTGAGCTCAGCTGGCCAAGTTAGCTTATCTGGCGTGATGGCGGCAGGAAAGGACTCCTCTGCTCGAATTCTCCTCTGGGCTCAGGAGACACCTCACTGATAGCTAAAAGACCAAGGAGTATGCTGTCCGACTCTGGATTCAGCAAAGCTCTGACCAGGTGCTGCTCTCTACCATCAAGACCACTGTCCCACAATTCATACGAATAAACACAGATACGTTGATTAGCAATGAATTCTGGCACAAACTGGCACAAATTCCCATCTGCTTATCTTCCAGGCTTTTATTGAGCAAAATATAAGCTGGCTTCAACGCACTGATGCTTTATCAAGCTTATTTAAACAAGTGGTTTCGAACTAACGCTCCCAAGTGTGTATATCAGCGAGTCTGACCAATGAGCCCCGTTTCGACAAGTGTTTGAAAAAATGTTACCTTTCCCCGTCTCCCCTAACAACCAAGATAGTATTTATAGCCCGACCAATCGTGGTTAGGCTTTCATTTGTTGCGCTCCAATCAATTTGGAGTTTACATGGTAGGCTATTTCTGTAACGTACATTTTTTTCAAACACGTTAAAAAAAAATCTTATGAGCAGAAATGATTTTATGCTGTCAGGCACCCCCAATATTTTATTTTGGTTATAATTTATTAATTCCCGGACTATTTGCGTAACGTTTTACATATTATTTGTCAGCAAGCCCTAAGGAACCCAAATATACCAATTTGAAAGAGCTACGTGGCTGCGTTCAAAATATGTATTTTCTACCTCCTGTTTCGAAGATGTGCTGTCTGGGTACTGTTATGTTTTCAACCGTAAACCCATCTAATGTTGTCTTTCCTAATAAGAGTTTTTTTATGATTTATAAACCTAACTCTGGGAAGGGGTAGTGTATTTTATCACTGTCCGTCTGAAAAAAAATTAGTGCATGTAGACTTACACGCGTGATGGCAGCATTTGTGTATCGCGCGACGCGTGTTGCATGCGTTCCTGATTTTCAGCCCTCCCCTCTCTCTTTATCCTTTGGTCCATCTGTTCGTTCGTTTTGGTAACGTAATATAATTAATGTTAGGATTAATTTAGGTCATTACGCAGTCTCTCAATGTTTTTTCCAAGAAATACAGCACACGTTTCATTGAAGAAGGCGGGTAATAATACAGTAAGCTTTACTATCAACGTGAAAGCGTTACAATTTGCAGACGAAGCAGAAAACAAGGGGGATTTCGAGTACATTCCTTGTGACAGCACTGTTATTTACCATTCTTCTTCCTTTATTTATTTTATTTGTTAGGCTTCATATTTACCTAATAATTTATATATGTGGATTAGAATATTCCATGACAATACCCATTGTTATTTTCTTGACATATGGATGCGAGTTATGGGCAATGACTACAACTCATAAAAGCCAGATCCAAACCTCAGAAATGAGGTATCTGAGGAAGGTGGTTGAAGTAACAAGAAGAGATATGGTACGCAACCAGACGATACGTCAAGGTCTTAAATCCTACCCCCTGCAGACCCAAGTAGAACAGTCCAAATTAAGATGGTTTGGCCATGTCTGCAGAATGGGAGAAGATCGGCTACCACGACAAGCATGGGAAACAAAGAGCCAAGGATCCAGACCCCGAGGACGACCCAGAGTCCGCTGGGAGGACAACATTAGACAATCTTTGAAGGACCGAGGACTAGAATGGAACCAGGCCAGGAGGAAGACAGCCGATAGGATAGTCTGGCGCTCTCTCTTCCAAACCTCTACACCTCACGGTAGAAGAGGAACGACTAAGTAAGTAAGTAAGTTATTTTCACATTTACTTTGATGATGGATATTTGAAGACCTCATTTTCTCTGAATAATCGTTATTGGTTTTTTCTTTAATGCTAACCTGAAGTAATTGTTTTACGTTATGTAACTGTATATATGTATAACTTCATATTTATGTAACGTTTTGTCATATTTGTGTATCATAGCACGGGTTGTTGATATTGGCATCACCGAATAATGTTCCCGACACATCTTCCCGTCATTAACTGTCATCTCCACATCGAAGCTCGGCTGCAATGGATGATATAATAATATTAATATAAGTCATCCACGAGGGAGTTGTTAACTACTGCTGATAAAAGTTGATCATGAGGATGGAGGTTACAAAATCTATTTTGTTCTGACATTATTTATGAAAGAAGCAATTCTCGTGTTGTATGTGTATGTGTGTCTGTATGAGGAGACACAAGTAGAAATGGACTATTGCTTAGTCAGGTATGTTGTAAGCGTGTACTAAAGCAAAGTTTTATTAGTTACCTCTTCATGGAAAATAAATTACTGCAAAAACCACCATGAACTACTCATATGGAGGCCATCACAGCAGTAGCCTGTGGAACCCTTCAGAAGGGGCTTCCAGCCAAGAGATTAACTGCAGAGCTAGCCTCACCTCCTGAGATTGTACAAACATTTACAAGAAGAAGAAATTAGCTAGCATAATTCTCATTCGGGAATTTAGTAAATTCAAATCCAACTTTGTCTTTTTACAGCAAATTATTTTATCAGATTATTTTTTAATTGAAAAAAATAAATAAATTGCAGGGGTGCTTTTTGTGCCATCGAGTGAAAACAAAAAGATGAGCTGGGCCCAAAATCTATTTGTCATTTTGGTTGTCAGCTTAGCCTGTCTGTCAGGGGCCGTCGACACGAATTGCCCTTATAACGTTACGGTAAGTAAAAGTCTACTTTCTAGTTCTTGGTTTATAAAAGAATGTAGATACGCTGTAATCTTCTATGGTGAACACTTAACGTAAGTGGACGTTACTTTCAGAAATGTGAATAGTTTCTCTTGTTTAAATTTATTTATTTAGTTTTCTTGCAGTGTTTGTCTGCTAATTCTTTAAAACCTGGGTTGTATAAGAGAGCTTTTGTTTAATGTTATATTGTTGTACCGGCTTAATTTTGGTGCGACAACCTAACAGGGAAATACAGTCAACCAAATGGAAAAGAGCCCAATGGGCTGAATTTGGATCTATTTGTTGTTTGCGACAATGGGAAACCTAAAATCAGGTTGCCCTTAAACGCCCACAAGGCGTACAGTCAAAGGACGGAAGAAGAAGAAGAAATGGAAAAGAATGGAAATTCTTTTGCAATATAAAAGAATTACTGAAGAGAAGGATGGAATATTTAGAGGTACTTCTCGTACTAAATAGACCAGCTGTACACATAAATCTTTCATACATCCAGATAGCAAGAAAGAAGCTATAGTTTAACTGTGGAAAACAAAATACGGATGACATAAAGAAAGTTAGAAAACGCCTTAGAGAGTGAAAAGCTGCTCGCCCAATTAGAGTCATAGCAGAGGCCATCGAAGCAGATATTTGTACCCTACAGCAAGCTGCCGGCAACCAGTCGATACGGATTTACCTGTAGATCGCAGTGGATGATTTGATAGATCTTTAGGTTACTGTGTGAGGAAAAAAAAAGAGTCAAGGGAAATTCCGGATTAGACTTCTTCCGACCATCCCAATGAAAACTCTCGAGCTGGCTACTAAAATATATTCGTGAACTTCATGAAGTAGGATCGCCATCTTTTCTTTGTAAGGGTCACCATCCCCACTTTCCCCTGGCTTAAACTTACACACACACGCACTTACTTACAAACACACACATATACATAAGCATGGTAAATCTTTAGAGGGCTCAGTGTTACTAAAGGAGATCCCGAAAGCTCCAGAGTTGTTGGTCCCATTTCTTCAGAGATATTATACAGTTTACTTTGGAAAGTCTGAGAACGAGAATCAATACCAGCAGAATGGTTGCCACAGAATGGATATATATATATATATATATATATATATATATATATATATATATATATATATATATATATATATGGAGCCGCGGTAGCATAGTGGTTAGTGCACTGGCTTCCTAGCGCAGTGGTCTATGGTTCGATCCCCAGATGAGGCGGAAAATTTTTTAGGCCACAAACGGCTCCTGGGTCGACCCAGCCCCAAATGGGTACCAGAGCTACTCTGGGAAGGTTAAGGCGGCCGGCGTGATGCCGACCACATCACCCCTCGTGTGCCGACGGTCAAGATAATATGGGCCTAACACCATATTCCCAATATGCCTCAAGGGGCGTGGAAAGGGATCTTTTTTTTTTATATATATATATATATATATATATATATATATATATATATATATATATATATATATATATATATATATATATATATATGTGTGTGTGTGTGTGTGTGTGTGTGTGTATGTGTGTGAGTGTGTATATATAGATGTTCCGAGCTTACATGTGCATTGGTGTAAAACTAGAAAAATAAAGATGACACAGTTAGAAAATATACATTAGACAATCTGGAATAAAGGTCAAAGAAAGACTTTATCATCACGTAAATCACCAATAAATTTAAAGTTTCTGTCTGTAATAACAGATTAATACAATTAGCGTAATGTTAAATGCGTGATTTTGCACAACTTTTAATACAACCAGCGTAATGTTAAATGCGTGATTTTGCTTTTAGCTCCAACAAAGTGCTAGCAAAATATGAATACTGATGTAATGAAATATTCATATTTGACACGAGTTGTGGAAATGACAGACCAACAAGTTATCTACAATGAGCGGTTCCTTCATGGACATCGTTCCACGAGCTTGTATCAAGTGACTATTTTTAATAGCTGAAAGTGAAAGCAAAACCACCAGCAAGAATTTGATGCAGTAGTAGCAGTAGTAGTAGTAGCAGTAGCAGTGGTAGCAGCAGTAGCAGCAGCGGCCGCAGAGTGTTGCAAAATTGCGAATTATGTTTTTAAGAAATAAAGTATTAAAAGTTTAATCTGAAATACTATGTCGCGAAACAGACATCTTTAGTAATCGCTGCGGCTATTGAAAAAACGATTTTGGCACCTCCCACTTTGAAAGGGGGATGGGGAAGTCGCGCTCACGTTCTGTGATATTTCACACGTATGGATCAGGTACATTAATTACATAATTGTGTGGGTAAACTATGGTATGATTGGAAACATAGAGAGTAAGACCTTACGCTAAGGTGAAAGGACTCAATGACTGAATGACCACTTTAAAAAAAGCGATATTTTTAGATGTATATAAACACATTTATATGATATTTTTCCAGGAGTGTGACTGTGACCACAGTGACAAAACTATCGTTTGTTTCAGTTTGCTTGAACTTCCACCAGTTGTGACAGGAACTAATGTCACTGTTTTCACTAAAGTATATTTCGGTGTAAGTACAACATCAACTCATAGACTTACATTTTGCATATTACGAATTGTCTGTTTTAAATAACCTGACACATTTTAATAACATCAACACTTTGGATTCGTGGGTAAAAAGGGGGGGGGGGGGGGGGGAAGGGGGGGAATTCGACATTTTTTATATATAATCACTTTGGAAACTGATGAGGCATTATTTATTACTTCATTAAGCTCACTAACAGAATGATGAAAACCAGCGAAGACATGAAGTGCAAAGTTCTTTGACAACGAATCTTTGTGGTAAGAAACGATGTGCAACAGCGATGGGTTTTGTCTCCATTTCTGTTCTTGCTTGTTATAGATTGAGTTACGAAATTAAGGACATACACCACCAGAAATGACCTGTCTTCTTTTTTCCCCATAACCGTAATCAGATGTAAGACAAAATGAGAGTACCCATGGAGAGGTCAAACATTTTGGGTTTGAGAAAGAAAAAAGAATAATTACGAGAATAATTACGAGAACATCGTCGCCAGATTACACTTACATAAACATCTTGACCAGGTCTTAGCTCATGGCAGCAATAAGGGCTAAGCTTGACCAGACAATATAGGGTAAGCTGGACCAGACAATATAGGCTAAGCTGGACCAGACAAGTTAGGCTAAGCTGGACCAGACAATATAGGCTAAGCTGGACCAATATAGGCTAAGATGGACCAGACAAGTTAGGCTAAGCTGGACCAGACAATATGGGCTAAGTTGGACCAGACAAGTTAGGCTAAGCTGGACCAGACAGTATAGGCTAAGCTGGACCAGACAATATAGGCTATGCTGGACCAGACAATATAGACTAAGCTGGACCAGACAAGTTAGGCTAAGCTGCACCAGACAAGTTAGGCTAAGCTGGACCAGACAATATAGGTTAAGCTGGACCAGACAATATAGGCTATGCTGGACCAGACAATATAGGCTAAACGGGACCAGACAATATAGGCTAAGCTGGACCAGACAATATAGGCTAAGCTGGACCAGACAATAAAGGCTAAGCTGGACCAGACAAGTTAGGCTAAGCTGGACCAGACAGGTTAGGCTAAGCTGGACCAGACAATATAGGCTAAGCTGGACCAGACAATATAGGCTAAGCCGGGCCAGACAATATAGGCTAAGCCGGATCAGACAAGTTAAGCTACGCTGTACCAGACAAGTTAGGCTAAGCTGGCCCAGACAATATAGGCTAAGCTGGACCAGACAATATAGGCTAAGCTGGACCAGACCTTATAGGCTAAGCTGGACCAGGCGGACCAGACAATATAGGCTAAGCTGGACCAGACAAGTTAGGCTATGTTGGACCAGACAGTATAGGCTAAGCTGGACCAGACAATATAGGCTAAGCTGTACCTGACAATATAGGCTAAGCTGGACCAGACATTATAGGCTAAGCTGGACCAGACAATGATGTGAAGATAAAATACTAAATGGCAAGAGGATATTTTAAATTGTTGACACTCTTCTTCTTCATCAGCTTCTTCATACATTATCAGACGACTGCTGGAGTGTTTTCAAAGAAAGCAGTAGTCAACTTGAGGCTGTGTGTTTCTTCGTAGAGCTTTTCCACGAATGATACTGGTGTCGGCCATACGCGCTTTCTCTATTCCACATATGTTGGCATCTTTCAAGCAGATGATCAGAAGTAATTTTATCAGTGCCTCAGCTACACTCATCGATAGTTCCTATCTTTGGCTTGTTGAATAGATGGTATACCAATCTGTTGTGGCCTATGCGGAGTCTGAAGATTACTACTTGTTCGCTTCTATTGAACGGTAGTATGCATCATTTTGTGTGTGACCTGGATGCTGTGCATCCCCTTTGTTTCTGTATCTGATTCTGATAAAATTCTTTGCCTCCTCCAGTCTGTTAGCCTCTTCAATCAAGATACATTAAGTTCGACACAAAAATAAGAATCTTCATCTCACACGTCAGTTAGTTCTGTTGTATGTATCTGAACAACTACCAAGAATTTACAGACTTTTATAAATATGCAGAAAACCACAACTAAAATGGTATACCTAGATACCTACGTGCAACCAGGCAATAAAACCAGACAAATACCAGTGGAAGAAGAATATAAGGAAATGCACTGGTGTTGATGGGACGCACACTGAAGATATCAGTTGGTAGCAGTACAAGGCAATCCTTGTTCTGAAATCCCCAACAGCAAGACACATAGGAGACATAACTTGGAGAAATGAATCCGAGACTAACATGAGAAGTATACATAAGGCACGAAGAGCTCAAGCATGATGGAACAGAACATGAAGGCTTGTGGTGAAGGGTAAATACTATTTAAGGACAGGATTTTGTTGAGAGACATGATCACCAACGCCAGCCGACTTGACGCTTGGGGAAACAAATATTAAATAGACTAACAGGATTACACGTTCATGAAAACAAAACACATGAAATAAATGTCAATAATAGGCAAAGACAAAGATCGAAAGTCAGATAACTGAAGACGTGCACAGCCTTGACTGGTTGTTGGTCGTCATGTCTCTTTGACGGTGTCAAAGTAACATTGACAAAAAAGGTGAAGCCAGTCATGATGCCAGTGCCATTGTTAACGAAGCCAGATTTGTCTTACACACTCCATGACAAAAAATGTAACTCTAAATAAAATTAGGCTGTTTAGCAAAACTTTATTTAGAATCAAGACATGACCCCAAGGATGTCATTTCAAAGTTGCCAACATTCGCCAACACATTAATCCGTCAAGCTCTCCTTATCAGATGGTCAGACATCATAACAAGTACCAACCTTGCAAAGAGACCAAGGCAACAACCAGTTCAACTTGAGATGACAGAGAATTGTGGAAACGGACAGAACATGCAGGAAACAACTAGACGGTATAGCTAGATAAGCCCAAGACTTTAACCAGCAGAGTAAGAGAAAAGCGTGAAGACCAGGACAAATCTGGAAAAGAACTGGAGGGGAGGAAGGCAAAGAGAACAATGAAAAAACTGCAGAAGATAAAGCCAAGATAGCTGGAACTTAATGGGTACAGCTGAAGAAAACGTCCCAACATAGTAAACCGTAGAGAGCAATATCTGCAGCCCGGATACTCCACAGGGATCGTAAAAGTTTGATGATGGTGATAATGATTATTACATTCTTTCTTGATTTAAATTCTTTCGTAACAGTGTCCTTCAGTGTGATGTATGATATTTAGGAACTCAAATCGATCATATGAAATAGATCACTATTTTTAACATACTGCTATAGTGCACTGATTCATTAACGAAAGCCTGAAAATATTACACGGTTTGGATACCCTGATTGTCCACTCAGACTTACTAAGTGCAGATAACTGAAAAATAAAAGTAAAGTTATAGTTTTCAAAATGTCATTTCTATTTATAGAAATATTTGTAAGCAGCCCACTGTTTACCTAGAGTTTAATATTTATAAATAACTGTGTTTTTCTCTTTGTCTTAGGGTGGAAACATTATCAATATCAACAAAAATAGTCTACCTCCTGGTTTGGAATACATAGAATTTACAGATCACCCACTTACTAACATATCCATCGATGCCTTTGAAAACTCTGAAACAACATTAAGAAATCTGACAATCACAGCCGCAAAACTGAGACAACTGCCTAGCGCATTACTAAAGTTGACTAATTTAAACACACTAGATATTGCTGACACGCCTATTGAGCTTTGGAGTAATGATACCCTACAACATATTGCGGCCACGCTTACAGATCTTCAGTTGAAGAATGTCAATATATCTTCATGGCCTAGTTGGTTTTCTTTCTTTCACTCACTAGAAATTCTTTCCTTATCAGAGAACTCTTTAAAATATATCCCTGATGACGCATTCAGTCCACACAAAGACACACTTACAGATCTTCAGCTGGAAAGCACTGGTTTGACCCATGTACCAAAAGCGTTGTCAACTCTCACCACATTAACCTCACTGGACCTCAGCGGTAACGCCATTACGGATGTCCATGAAATTGAAAGGCTGGCTTTGTTGCCTTTCGGGAATAAACTTTCGGATTTAAGCATAAACTCAATTGGAATCTCTAGAATTCTAGACTTTTCAAACATGACACGTTTGACTACAATTAGCCTAGCCAACAACAACATTTCAGATCGGACTATAGGCTCATTTCCTCCATCAGTGACAAGGTTAATTCTTCAACGGAACGATCTCACTTCAGTGCCTCCTATTATTGCCAACATGTCTAACCTGTCTTATTTGGACGTGTCATACAATCGGATTACAGAGATGACTTCTGATATGTTTCCGTCAAATCTGGTCAATCTCTATGTGGGCTATAACAAATTAACTGTAATTACAAACACAACGTTTACAGGCTTAACTGAATTGGAGTCTCTGAACTTGAGGAACAATCCCATATCAATCATCTCGCCTTCAGCATTCTCAGATCTTGTTTCGCTTAAGCGTCTTTATCTAAGTTCCACAAACCTGTCTGAAATACCCATTGCTTTAACATCATTGACCAATCTTACTGTATTAATAATGCAAAACGTGTCCTCGCTATCGTGCCCATGTCCAGTTCCGACAGAACTAGCCAAGTGGTATGCGTCAGTCAGAAAGATGCTAAGCAGTCTAGCTTACTGCAGTAGTGGTCAGTCACTTGACTTATACTTAAGCTCACCGTGTGTGACACAAGCACCAAGTACTACCACTCAGAGCACGACAACAACTGTTGGTCTGGCGTCTACAAATACTCATGGTGGTGCTCCAACTATCGCATGCAGTGTATTGTCTAGTTATGGCTCACGGCTTCTACTATTGGCTGTATGGATGTACCGTTTGCAATAACCTGTTTATGACTCAGTGTTTAAGAAGCTGGCATGGAAGAAAAGCAGCGATGAAACTAGATGACTTAGATTTAAAAAAAAAACAATGAGAAGAAAACCAACATTTAAAATTTGATAAATGTTTTTATTAGGTCCCATTACATCACATGATCATTCATAAGTTACTTACTGTTTAAAAGCAATAAGTATTTGACCAATTGTCTTTCACCAAGAACTGATGTCTTTCACCAAAAACTGATTTACGTGTATTGTACTGAAAAAAAGGTCATATGGCAATGGAAGTTCGTCTTTAGCGTAATCTGTCCAAAGAAGAATGTATTGCATGGCTGATGTCGCGGATTACGATAAGTCAGGGTTACCTTCAACGCAGTATTGTTTTGTAGCCTGACCAAGCTACTTCACTCAGTCCTAGATCCTCAAATGGATGCATCGTCAACGTCGATGGGGAGAATGTCCCATTTGCCCTATACTCCAGTAGTAAAGCTTTTAACAATTTATACACGTCTCTCATGAAGCATCACTGGGCAGCACCTCTGGACAGGTGAGGAAGATCAACACAAAAAGCACACTGTTACGCGGCTACATCGATAAGGCTATCAGGTGTTGAGACAAACGCTCGTTGGATGTTGTGATTACGCTGAGAAGGAGTTAATCTGCACATAGTACACCCTCTATTTTGAAATTTTCACACGATTAAACATTTTAGAGACAAAATGTATATCTTGCTTTTCAAAAATATTTCGTGGTAATATTTTTCTAAGCTTTATTTTTATGACGTGTGCTGGAATTGAAGCTCATCAATTGTTTATATTCGTTAACATATGTTATATACAATTAAAATAACCTTTCATATTTTGTGCCGTGTTATTAAAATTTCATGACAGTATCGTGATATTAAAATGTTATGACTGTATCGTGTTATTAAAATGTTATGACTGTATCGTGTTATTACAATTTGATGATTGTATCGTGTTATTACAATTTGATGACTGTATCGTGTTATTACAATTTGATGACTGTATCGTGTTATTACAATTTGATGGCTGTATCGTGTTATTACAATTTGATGACTGTTTCGTGTTATTACAATTTGATGACTGTATCGTTGTTATTAAAATTTCATGATTGTATCGTGCTATTAAAATTTGATGATTGTATCGTGTTATTAAAATTTCATGATTTTATCGTGTTATTAAAATGTTATGGCTGTATCGTGTTATTAAAATGTTATGACTGTATCGTGTTATTAAATGTTAAAGACGTCACACAAAAACTTCCTGCAAGACGGGCAAAAATGTTTTTAGTAACGAATAGGTAACGTTTTCGAATCCACATATGATTGCTGCACTTCATTCAAGTTCGTTTGACATGTTAACATGCATTTATCGAGATCTAGTATTCGTTGTTCAAATCAAGACACATCTTTTCAAGAAAAATCTTTCTTTCTTCCGATTCAGACATCACTGATGATTTTCTTTGTGCCTTTTTGATGTACCATTGCCTACTACTGGGTAGTTTCTTTCTTTTTGTTCTAGGTGTCGGTGCTCGTCTAATCGTTATATCAGTGCCTCCTTTACTACCGTCAGACTCCTCTACACTGTCCGTTTCTTCATCATTATTCGTTATTTATATGTTTAAGTGTTAATTGTTCTGTGGGCGGATGGAAACTTCTCCCGGCAGAAACTCGTTATGCTACTGGAGAACGGGAACTCCTCGCTGTGGTCTGGGGCATGTCCAAGTTGTCCAGATATCTCATGGGTATACACTTCTTTTTAAAGATCGACCACAAATCTTTGACGTCAATGAACTCGAAATCATTCAGTAACTGTCATAAATTTATTTGAGATAGGTCTTAGAAATAGTGGTCCCGTTAGAGTGAAGAATGATGGTGAAAGCTCTATGATAATAAGGGTTTAGAAATAGGTAGTAGATTCACAAAAACTAAATAAGTGCTGGAAGAGTAAGGACAGTCTAAGAAATCGGGTAATCTTCTCCGATTTGCCTATCTTACGACAATGTCATTTATTGATAGACTCCTAAATCTCTCCTGGCTAAACAATGTTTGCCAGTTACCACACACTCAGGTCCACACACCAATTTGGTGCTACAAACACTCAGACGCTACGTGAATACAAACTACGTAAGAACAGATATGGGGTAATGGTCATGGGTCTACCAACACAGTACTAAAGATTTATGGTGTTTATTTATCATTTAAACCAAAAAATCACAACATGTTACAGTCAACAATTATAGTTACGGAGGAAATACAATTAACAAGACGGGGGGGGGGGGGGGGGGGGAGGAGTTGGAGAGGAGTATCCAATATGACCTTCCCGCTTGTATAGACAAAGACACAACCCAGTCCAAAGATAGGTGGATATCAGAAGGAGATAATTTAACCCAATAATAGATTTAATTTCCTAATAAGGGTAATGTATTATAGATGACCTTACTTGCTACCACATATTTCTACCTCAGTCAGAATTATTCTGGAATATAGTGATGACTACGTTGAATGTCTAGGGTATGTATATGATGAAGTGTAAGTCACAACAACAACAGACAGATAAACAATTTAATTTATTCCACCACACTTGACAACACTGTGACACTCACATACATATAACACTCTATGAGAATATCTTAAATAAGTCACTGATAAAATTTTCAAATATCAATATGTATTCAGTGCTGTCATTAATGTATATGTGTCCTGATTCAAATACAAAGTGAACCAGGAATCACAATCAATTTTAATTACAAGTTATATGTACAGAATTTATCAATATGAATCTTGTAGTGACATATATTATTAATAGTATCCTATGTGTGTCAGTTGTGTAGTGGTAATATGAGGAATACTGGTTTTGTTTTGTTTTTTCAAGCTCTGTTGGTATTTGTCATCATGACTTCAATAGTTTGTTTCTGTTGGAACTAGTATTAGAGATGTTCTCAGTTCCTGGCATTAAAACAATTAATTTCCCCTCTTAATTTTATTTTACAATGTCAGTTTAAGCTGGGGTACATAATGTTGAGCTCAGCTGGCCACATCAGCTTATCTTTCGTGATGGCGGCAGGAAAAGACTCCTCTGCTCGATTTCTCCCCTGTGCTCTGGAGACACCTCACTGTTTGCTATATGGACCAAGGAGTATGCTGTCCGACTCTGGATTCAGCAAAGCTCTGACCAAGTGCTGCTCAATAACTTTAAGACCACAGTCCCTGAAACAAGAAGGTTGTACCTCCTACTTCAGAACTAATTTATACTCTATTTCTACACTGAGCACAATACAAAACAAACACTGAGTTCAGAGCGTTAGGCCAACTGTCAGCTTCATCTGAAATACTTTACACCAGTATATTCCTCCTTAATTGTCACTACGCCTCTGCAATTCCAGCATTATTTCTTTCTAGTCAATAATCTAGGTGTCAGTGTACTGTTTGGCAATTCCATGTAGTTTTACTTTCCTCCGACACCTTCTGTTCAGGCTGGAGCACTATAGGCTTTACCTCATGTTCGCTACTGAACCACACATATATACAGACATAATTATCAATTTACATTCAATTTTCATTTAAAAAGATGTCAAATATTTCAAACCTACCACAATTCATGGAAATAATACACAGTGACGTTGAATGGCAATGAATATAGCACAACTCCGATCTGCCGATGTCCCAGGCTTTATTTTAGAAAAAATATACACTGGTGCTCAACGCACTGTTTCTTAGTAGGTTTATTACAAGATGTGGCCCTGAACAGACGCCCTGAATTGAGTATATTCGCAGCTCTAACCAATCAGGCCATGTTTACCCAATCGTTTGAAAAAAGGTACTTCTACTCCCGTTTCCCCTGACAACGAAAGATAGTATTTATAGTCCGACTAATCGTGTTTAGCCTTACATTTGTTGCGCTCCAATCAAATAGGAGTTAACATGGAGACTCATTTCCCGTACAATGGTGGGGTGAAATTCTGCCACTGAGCGATTCTGATTCTAGTGTTGTCTGACACCCTCACGATTTTATTTTGGCTATAATTTGGTAATTCCTAGACTATTTGCGTAACGTTTTACATATTCTTTGTCAGCAAGACCTAAGGAACCCAAATATACAAATTTAAAAGAGCTAAGTGGCTGCGTTCAAAATATGCAATTTCTTCTACCTCCTGTTTACTTCGAATACGAGGTGTTGTCTGGGTACTGTAATGTTTTCAAACGTAAACCAGTATAATGTCATAATTCCCAATAAGCGTTTTTCAGGATTTTAAAACCTAACTCTGGTATGGGTAGTGAATTTTATCACGGTCGATTTGAAAAAGTTAGTGCTAGTGGCCTTACACGCGTGATGGTAGTAATTGTGTATCGCGCGACTGTGGTAGTATTGCCTGTGCCTGCTTTCTGCCTCTCCCTTCTTTCTATCTTTAGTCCATCTGTCTTTTGTTTTTGGTAACATAGTGTAGAAAAAGACATGAATGGAATTTTAATTCTAGGTCAACTTGCGTATTTCAAGGTTTTTCTTAGAAATGGAGTACACTTTTTAGTGTGTTTGGGAAACGCGTGTATACTGCAGAAGGCTTTACTATCAACGTGAAACGTTACAATTTGCAGACGCAGGAGAACACAAGGGGGATTTCGAGTACAGTCATTGTGACAGCACTGTTCTTTACCATTCTTCTTTCCTTTTATTAAATTTATTTGTTAGGCTTTGCATTTACGTTTAATTTATATATGTGGATGTAGAATTTCCCGACAAATCCTCCCCTCTTAAAACAGACGTTATACGTCAGTCTATACTTCCACATACACATAGAGAAATTTATGTCTATGCCTGGTGATTTCTTTGATTTTCATCGCACGGATGGCGGCTTAAAAAATCTGCATCAACGTTTCTCTAATTTTATTTTGCTCATGGATTAATGCAGGTGGGTCAAGTCAAAGTAAGCACTACTGACGAAGGTTGCCTCAGACCTCTGCAATCCAAGAATCCATTTCAGATATGTTACTGTACAGCTGCAAGTGTTACGGCTTGTCTTACTACTGCTTAGCAATCAATATTCACCATTTTCTCTTCGCTGAGTCTGCTCAACGACATGTCCCGAGAATATTAGATGTTCCTCAATTTGTACGTTATGAGGAGTTGATCTATATGGTGCTATCTGAGTTGTGGAGGGGATCCAATAATTTCCGGATCAGCCTTAATAAACACTCGGACTATCCTCAATTCAAAAGGTAACAATGGAGACACTCTGCTCCTCCGAAATGTTCACAGCCAACAATTTGTCTGATCTCAGGCGGGATTGAATGTGGAAACACCCTTCTAATAATATATTTATAATGTTCTATAATGTGCCGCTCAAATGGAGGCTATATTCACCAACTATAGTTTCGCCTACCGACAATCTGGAGAATTAAGATAATATGTGGGGAAATGAGTTTCTGCATCAGAAATCAATTCGCCCTTAGCATTGCTATAAGATGTGTGGGTTTCTCCATCCAGGGTCCGATCAATAATTTCCCTTGGACGGTGTGGGGTCGGGTGACTACCAATGTCACCAGTGCCCTTTTAATGCTAAGTTAATAGCCATAGTGTGAAGCGCTGTGAGCATTTCCCGAATTGCTCACTCGTCCACTGCCCACTGTTCTTATGTTAACAATTTGTTTCGGTTTTAACTTAGGCGGATCATCTTCAATGTCAATGTCAGCCAGCTCCCTAAATGCGGCTTCAAACTGTCCCTGGGTTGACTGGTCTGAATTTCTATTTTCTCTGGATGCCTTTCTCAGAGTTGCGAATCTAAATATTTTTGGTGAACACTGTTGGGGGAAAGGTGGATACCTATCCTCTATGTCAACCTTATTATTGTTATTTTCCTTGTTAATGTTAGGCCCATATGTTTCAGAATGCTTGGCTGGCATCTGATTATGATTTTCCCAACTTGGGGACTGTACCTTGCTACATTTTTCACAGGCCCCCACAAATTGTGCAATATCAGCAGCCACTTGGGGCCAGTAGAATTTTTCTGATGTCCTTTGACGGGTAGTCCCATTTCTCTGGTGTCCACCGTCTGGTACAACATGTGATTTTGCCATCACTTCTTCTCTGTAGGGAGTTGGGAGTACCAACTGTCCATATCCTTTGGGTCCTGCTCCCGCCTTCCTGTGGAGCAGTCCATCCCTCAAGTAAAATTGTCCTTTCTTAGGGTGTGCATGGCTGTTTAGCAATTTGTCAAAGCAAGGTTTTAATGATTTGTCCTTTGCCTGGGCCTTTCTCATCTGTTTATCAGAAAAGGTTAATGGGGGTCCTCCTCCTTTCTACTAGGGGTCGACCTGACCTGAAGCGTGGCCATTACCACAGGTTTTACAGGGCTTCCTAGAAAAACATATTTACTTCCTAACACCAGCGGGTAATTAGGATCGTCACACACGGCTGCTCTAATCACTCCTTCCACGTACCTTGTCTCTACATTGATCTCGGCTACGGGAAGTGTCATGGTGGATATTCCCTTTACGGCCCCTTGTATCTCCACTTTCTCTGTGGTATACTGTTCAGGGTGCACTAGGGTTGCACTCACAACTGAGTCATATTCTAAACCTGAATCGTAAAGGCACCTAACCTTGGCCCCATTACATGTCACTTCTTCACAGATGGGGGGATGTTGAAGATTTATATGATTCTCTGTCAGTTTCTTCTTCCCCTTGTCCACTGTTATCATGCATGCCGCGTGATATGGAGGAACCTTCCTACCACATTCACTAGTATTATGATTATGCATCCTGCATATTTGACAATATTTTTCCTTCCTGTCTGAAGGGTTTCCTGTTATCATATTTCCTTTCATTGAATTGTGGGGTTTTATTTTTATAGTCATTTCGTGGCCTATCAAACTGGTGCTTACCTTTGTTTTGATCTCTATGATCAAATTCATTAAAGTTTTGTGGTGCCTGATAATTGTCTACCTGCCTCTTCTTATTACCTGTTACTTCTGCCTGAGCTGCTTGATACCTTTCAGCAACATTTAGCAACTCACCCAGCCTCTCTGCACCTTGTTCCATGAGAAACTTTCTCAGGTCTGGAGCCATGGACTCTCTTAATTGCTCTATAAGGACCATTTCCTTAAGATCTTGGGTTTTCCCCAGAGAAGTCCATTTCTCCAAGTATGTCTCTATTCGTGCAGAGAACTGGTGATAGGTTTCACCTGACAGTAGTTTAGCATTCCTAAATTTTTTCCTATAAAATTCTGCGTTCTTTTCATATCTTAACAAAAGAGCCTGCTTTAGCATGTCATAATTTTCCTGATCACCTCTGCTCATTTTGGCAAAAACTTCATAAGCTGCCCCACGAAGACCTTGAGATAACTTTAAGCTCCACCTTTCTCTCTCTAACCCATACGTGGTAGCCAATAGTTCATATCTATTTAGATAGCTCTCTATATCATCGTCTTTCTCAACAAAATGATCTAAATGAAAATTCATAGCTGAGGTTGAGGCTCCTTGGCTAGCAGTGGCATCAGAGGCAAAGGGACTGGCACCATTTTCAGGAGCATGGCCTTGAAACTCAAACTCCCTTAGTCGTAACTCATGTTCCCTTTGTAATCTCTTCTCCTCCTTTTCTGCTTCCCTCTCTGCAGCTAATCTCCTGTCTTCCCTTTCTGCAGCTAATTTCTTCTCTTCTCTTTCTGCAGCCTGTCTTCTTTCCTCGGCTTCCAATGCTTTAGCCTCTTTGTCAGCCTCAATCTGCAACCTCTTAGCCTCAGCCTCAATCTGCAACCTCTTAGTCTCAGCCTCTAACTTTCTTTCGGCCTCTTTTTCTAATCTTCTTTCTTCTCGTTCAATATATTTGTCACATTCAGCAGTGACATAAGTAATCATAATTTGCCCGTCCATTCCTAACTCTTTCGCAGTCTGTACAGCAGCAGATCGAAATTTTGCCAGGTCGGCCATTGTCTAACAGATAAATGTCTAAAATATTTAACTAAACAATTTTATCTATGACTAATTAACTCAGGACAACACAGGCACTGTGAGCTCAACCTTATTTATTTTCACCCAAGGATACCTTTTAATTCTTATTATTCCCTGAGGTGAATTACCCCCAATATTTTTAATAGGGAAAGATTCAAAATCCCAAGAGCGAGACCCCAATATATGTGGTAAAGTGGGATGTTATAAATATTTATAGGGGACTTAGTGTACTGACTGAGATCAGCTGTGAAGGTATCTATATCTAATAAGGGTAATGTATTATAGATGACCTTACTTGCTACCACATATTTCTACCTCAGTCAGAATTATTCTGGAATATAGTGATGACTACGTTGAATGTCTAGGGTATGTATATGATGAAGTGTAAGTCACAACAACAACAGACAGATAAACAATTTAATTTATTCCACCACACTTGACAACACTGTGACACTCACATACATATAACACTCTATGAGAATATCTTAAATGAGTCACTGATAAAATTTTCAAATATCAATATGTATTCAGTGCTGTCATTAATGTATATGTGTCCTGATTCAAATACAAAGTGAACCAGGAATCACAATCAATTTTAATTACAAGTTATATGTACAGAATTTATCAATATGAATCTTGTAGTGACATATATTATTAATAGTATCCTATGTGTGTCAGTTGTGTAGTGGTAATATGAGGAATACTGGTTTTGTTTTGTTTTTTCAAGCTCTGTTGGTATTTGTCATCATGACTTCAATAGTTTGTTTCTGTTGGAACTAGTATTAGAGATGTTCTCAGTTCCTGGCATTAAAACAATTAATTTCCCCTCTTAATTTTATTTTACAATGTCAGTTTAAGCTGGGGTACATAATGTTGAGCTCAGCTGGCCACATCAGCTTATCTTTCGTGATGGCGGCAGGAAAAGACTCCTCTGCTCGATTTCTCCCCTGTGCTCTGGAGACACCTCACTGTTTGCTATATGGACCAAGGAGTATGCTGTCCGACTCTGGATTCAGCAAAGCTCTGACCAAGTGCTGCTCAATAACTTTAAGACCACAGTCCCTGAAACAAGAAGGTTGTACCTCCTACTTCAGAACTAATTTATACTCTATTTCTACACTGATCACAATACAAAACAAACACTGAGTTCAGAGCGTTAGGCCAACTGTCAGCTTCATCTGAAATACTTTACACCAGTATATTCCTCCTTAATTGTCACTACGCCTCTGCAATTCCAGCATTATTTCTTTCTAGTCAATAATCTAGGTGTCAGTGTACTGTTTGGCAATTCCATGTAGTTTTACTTTCCTCCGACACCTTCTGTTCAGGCTGGAGCACTATAGGCTTTACCTCATGTTCGCTACTGAACCACACATATATACAGACATAATTATCAATTTACATTCAATTTTCATTTAAAAAGATGTCAAATATTTCAAACCTACCACAATTCATGGAAATAATACACAGTGACGTTGAATGGCAATGAATATAGCACAACTCCGATCTGCCGATGTCCCAGGCTTTATTTTAGAAAAAAAATATACACTGGTGCTCAACGCACTGTTTCTTAGTAGGTTTATTACAAGATGTGGCCCTGAACAGACGCCCTGAATTGAGTATATTCGCAGCTCTAACCAATCAGGCCATGTTTACCCAATCGTTTGAAAAAAGTACTTCTACTCCCGTTTCCCCTGACAACGAAAGATAGTATTTATAGTCCGACTAATCGTGTTTAGCCTTACATTTGTTGCGCTCCAATCAAATAGGAGTTAACATGGAGACTCATTTCCCGTACAATGGTGGGGTGAAATTCTGCCACTGAGCGATTCTGATTCTAGTGTTGTCTGACACCCTCACGATTTTATTTTGGCTATAATTTGGTAATTCCTAGACTATTTGCGTAACGTTTTACATATTCTTTGTCAGCAAGTCCTAAGGAACCCAAATATACAAATTTAAAAGAGCTAAGTGGCTGCGTTCAAAATATGCAATTTCTTCTACCTCCTGTTTACTTCGAATACGAGGTGTTGTCTGGGTACTGTAATGTTTTCAAACGTAAACCAGTATAATGTCATAATTCCCAATAAGCGTTTTTCAGGATTTTAAAACCTAACTCTGGTATGGGTAGTGAATTTTATCACGGTCGATTTGAAAAAGTTAGTGCTAGTGGCCTTACACGCGTGATGGTAGTAATTGTGTATCGCGCGACTGTGGTAGTATTGCCTGTGCCTGCTTTCTGCCTCTCCCTTCTTTCTATCTTTAGTCCATCTGTCTTTTGTTTTTGGTAACATAGTGTAGAAAAAGACATGAATGGAATTTTAATTCTAGGTCAACTTGCGTATTTCAAGGTTTTTCTTAGAAATGGAGTACACTTTTTAGTGTGTTTGGGAAACGCGTGTATACTGCAGAAGGCTTTACTATCAACGTGAAACGTTACAATTTGCAGACGCAGGAGAACACAAGGGGGATTTCGAGTACAGTCCTTGTGACAGCACTGTTCTTTACCATTCTTCTTTCCTTTTATTAAATTTATTTGTTAGGCTTTACATTTTCCTTTTAATTTATATATGTGGATGTAGAATTTCACGACAAATCCTCCCCTCTTAAAACAGACGTTATACGTCAGTCTATAATTCTACATACACATAGAGAAATTTATGTCTATGCCTGGTGATTTCTTTGATTTTCATCGCACGGATGGCGGCTTAAAAAATCTGCATCAACGTTTCTCTAATTTTATTTTGCTCATGGATTAATGCAGGTGGGTCAAGTCAAAGTAAGCACTACTGACGAAGGTTGCTTCAGACCTCTGCAATCCAGGAATCCATTTCAGATATGTTACTGTACAGCTGCAAGTGTTACGGCTTGTCTTACTACTGCTTAGCAATCAATATTCACCATTTTCTCTTCGCTGAGTCTGCTCAACGACATGTCCCGAGAATATTAGATGTTCCTCAATTTGTACGTTATGAGGAGTTGATCTATATGGTGCTATCTGAGTTGTGGAGGGGATCCAATAATTTCCGGATCAGCCTTAATAAACACTCGGACTATCCTCAATTCAAAAGGTAACAATGGAGACACTCTGCTCCTCCGAAATGTTCACAGCCAACAATTTGTCTGATCTCAGGCGGGATTGAATGTGGAAACACCCTTCTAATAATATATTTATAATGTTCTATAATGTGCCGCTCAAATGGAGGCTATATTCACCAACTATAGTTTCGCCTACCGACAATCTGGAGAATTTAGATAATATGTGGGGAAATGAGTTTCTGCATCAGAAATCAATTCGCCCTTAGCATTGCTATAAGATGTGTGGGTTTTCTCCATCCAGGGTCCGATCAATAATTTCCCTTGGACGGTGTGGGGTCGGGTGACTACCAATGTCACCAGTGCCCTTTTAATGCTAAGTTAATAGCCATAGTGTGAAGCGCTGTGAGCATTTCCCGAATTGCTCACTCGTCCACTGCCCACTGTTCTTATGTTAACAATTTGTTTCGGTTTTAACTTAGGCGGATCATCTTCAATGTCAATGTCAGCCAGCTCCCTAAATGCGGCTTCAAACTGTCCCTGGGTTGACTGGTCTGAATTTCTATTTTCTCTGGATGCCTTTCTCAGAGTTGCGAATCTAAATATTTTTGGTGAACACTGTTGGGGGAAAGGTGGATACCTATCCTCTATGTCAACCTTATTATTGTTCTTTTCCTTGTTAATGTTAGGCCCATATGTTTCAGAATGCTTGGCTGGCATCTGATTATGATTTTCCCAACTTGGGGACTGTACCTTGCTACATTTTTCACAGGCCCCCACAAATTGTGCAATATCAGCAGCCACTTGGGGCCAGTAGAATTTTTCTGATGTCCTTTGACGGGTAGTCCCATTTCTCTGGTGTCCACCGTCTGGTACAACATGTGATTTTGCCATCACTTCTTCTCTGTAGGGAGTTGGGAGTACCAACTGTCCATATCCTTTGGGTCCTGCTCCCGCCTTCCTGTGGAGCAGTCCATCCCTCAAGTAAAATTGTCCTTTCTTAGGGTGTGCATGGCTGTTTAGCAATTTGTCAAAGCAAGGTTTTAATGATTTGTCCTTTGCCTGGGCCTTTCTCATCTGTTTATCAGAAAAGGTTAATGGGGGGTCCTCCTCCTTTCTACTAGGGGTCGACCTGACCTGAAGCGTGGCCATTACCACAGGTTTTACAGGGCTTCCTAGAAAAACATATTTACTTCCTAACACCAGCGGGTAATTAGGATCGTCACACACGGCTGCTCTAATCATTCCTTCCACGTACCTTGTCTCTACATTGATCTCGGCTACGGGAAGTGTCATGGTGGATATTCCCTTTACGGCCCCTTGTATCTCCACTTTCTCTGTGGTATACTGTTCAGGGTGCACTAGGGTTGCACTCACAACTGAGTCATATTCTAAACCTGAATCGTAAAGGCACCTAACCTTGGCCCCATTACATGTCACTTCTTCACAGATGGGGGGATGTTGAAGATTTATATGATTCTCTGTCAGTTTCTTCTTCCCCTTGTCCACTGTTATCATGCATGCCGCGTGATATGGAGGAACCTTCCTACCACATTCACTAGTATTATGATTATGCATCCTGCATATTTGACAATATTTTCCTTCCTGTCTGAAGGGTTTCCTGTTATCATATTTCCTTTCATTGAATTGTGGGGTTTTATTTTTATAGTCATTTCGTGGCCTATCAAACTGGTGCTTACCTTTGTTTTGATCTCTATGATCAAATTCATTAAAGTTTTGTGGTGCCTGATAATTGTCTACCTGCCTCTTCTTATTACCTGTTACTTCTGCCTGAGCTGCTTGATACCTTTCAGCAACATTTAGCAACTCACCCAGCCTCTCTGCACCTTGTTCCATGAGAAACTTTCTCAGGTCTGGAGCCATGGACTCTCTTAATTGCTCTATAAGGACCATTTCCTTAAGATCTTGGGTTTTCCCCAGAGAAGTCCATTTCTCCAAGTATGTCTCTATTCGTGCAGAGAACTGGTGATAGGTTTCACCTGACAGTAGTTTAGCATTCCTAAATTTTTTCCTATAAAATTCTGCGTTCTTTTCATATCTTAACAAAAGAGCCTGCTTTAGCATGTCATAATTTTCCTGATCACCTCTGCTCATTTTGGCAAAAACTTCATAAGCTGCCCCACGAAGACCTTGAGATAACTTTAAGCTCCACCTTTCTCTCTCTAACCCATACGTGGTAGCCAATAGTTCATATCTATTTAGATAGCTCTCTATATCATCGTCTTTCTCAACAAAATGATCTAAATGAAAATTCATAGCTGAGGTTGAGGCTCCTTGGCTAGCAGTGGCATCAGAGGCAAAGGGACTGGCACCATTTTCAGGAGCATGGCCTTGAAACTCAAACTCCCTTAGTCGTAACTCATGTTCCCTTTGTAATCTCTTCTCCTCCTTTTCTGCTTCCCTCTCTGCAGCTAATCGCTTGTCTTCCCTTTCTGCAGCTAATTTCTTCTCTTCTCTTTCTGCAGCCTGTCTTCTTTCCTCGGCTTCCAATGCTTTAGCCTCTTTGTCAGCCTCAATCTGCAACCTCTTAGCCTCAGCCTCAATCTGCAACCTCTTAATTTCCTTTTCAGCCTCTAACTTTCTTTCGGCCTCTTTTTCTAATCTTCTTTCTTCTCGTTCAATATATTTGTCACATTCAGCAGTGACATAAGTAATCATAATTTGCCCGTCCATTCCTAACTCTTTCGCAGTCTGTACAGCAGCAGATCGAAATTTTGCCAGGTCGGCCATTGTCTAACAGATAAATGTCTAAAATATTTAACTAAACAATTTTATCTATGACTAATTAACTCAGGACAACACAGGCACTGTGAGCTCAACCTTATTTATTTTCACCCAAGGATACCTTTTAATTCTTATTATTCCCTGAGGTGAACTACCCCCAATATTTTAAATAGGGAAAGATTCAAAATCCCAAGAGCGAGACCCCAATATATGTGGTAAAGTGGGATGTTATAAATATTTATAGGGGACTTAGTGTACTGACTGAGATCAGCTGTGAAGGTATCTATATCTAATAAGGGTAATGTATTATAGATGACCTTACTTGCTACCACATATTTCTACCTCAGTCAGAATTATTCTGGAATATAGTGATGACTACGTTGAATGTCTAGGGTATGTATATGATGAAGTGTAAGTCACAACAACAACAGACAGATAAACAATTTAATTTATTCCACCACACTTGACAACACTGTGACACTCACATACATATAACACTCTATGAGAATATCTTAAATAAGTCACTGATAAAATTTTCAAATATCAATATGTATTCAGTGCTGTCATTAATGTATATGTGTCCTGATTCAAATACAAAGTGAACCAGGAATCACAATCAATTTTAATTACAAGTTATATGTACAGAATTTATCAATATGAATCTTGTAGTGACATATATTATTAATAGTATCCTATGTGTGTCAGTTGTGTAGTGGTAATATGAGGAATACTGGTTTTGTTTTGTTTTTTTCAAGCTCTGTTGGTATTTGTCATCATGACTTCAATAGTTTGTTTCTGTTGGAACTAGTATTGGAGATGTTCTCAGTTCCTGGCATTAAAACAATTAATTTCCCCTCTTAATTTTATTTTACAATGTCAGTTTAAGCTGGGGTACATAATGTTGAGCTCAGCTGGCCACATCAGCTTATCTTTCGTGATGGCGGCAGGAAAAGACTCCTCTGCTCGATTTCTCCCCTGTGCTCTGGAGACACCTCACTGTTTGCTATATGGACCAAGGAGTATGCTGTCCGACTCTGGATTCAGCAAAGCTCTGACCAAGTGCTGCTCAATAACTTTAAGACCACAGTCCCTGAAACAAGAAGGTTGTACCTCCTACTTCAGAACTAATTTATACTCTATTTCTACACTGATCACAATACAAAACAAACACTGAGTTCAGAGCGTTAGGCCAACTGTCAGCTTCATCTGAAATACTTTACACCAGTATATTCCTCCTTAATTGTCACTACGCCTCTGCAATTCCAGCATTATTTCTTTCTAGTCAATAATCTAGGTGTCAGTGTACTGTTTGGCAATTCCATGTAGTTTTACTTTCCTCCGACACCTTCTGTTCAGGCTGGAGCACTATAGGCTTTACCTCATGTTCGCTACTGAACCACACATATATACAGACATAATTATCAATTTACATTCAATTTTCATTTAAAAAGATGTCAAATATTTCAAACCTACCACAATTCATGGAAATAATACACAGTGACGTTGAATGGCAATGAATATAGCACAACTCCGATCTGCCGATGTCCCAGGCTTTATTTTAGAAAAAAAATATACACTGGTGCTCAACGCACTGTTTCTTAGTAGGTTTATTACAAGATGTGGCCCTGAACAGACGCCCTGAATTGAGTATATTCGCAGCTCTAACCAATCAGGCCATGTTTACCCAATCGTTTGAAAAAAGGTACTTCTACTCCCGTTTCCCCTGACAACGAAAGATAGTATTTATAGTCCGACTAATCGTGTTTAGCCTTACATTTGTTGCGCTCCAATCAAATAGGAGTTAACATGGAGACTCATTTCCCGTACAATGGTGGGGTGAAATTCTGCCACTGAGCGATTCTGATTCTAGTGTTGTCTGACACCCTCACGATTTTATTTTGGCTATAATTTGGTAATTCCTAGACTATTTGCGTAACGTTTTACATATTCTTTGTCAGCAAGACCTAAGGAACCCAAATATACAAATTTAAAAGAGCTAAGTGGCTGCGTTCAAAATATGCAATTTCTTCTACCTCCTGTTTACTTCGAATACGAGGTGTTGTCTGGGTACTGTAATGTTTTCAAACGTAAACCAGTATAATGTCATAATTCCCAATAAGCGTTTTTCAGGATTTTAAAACCTAACTCTGGTATGGGTAGTGAATTTTATCACGGTCGATTTGAAAAAGTTAGTGCTAGTGGCCTTACACGCGTGATGGTAGTAATTGTGTATCGCGCGACTGTGGTAGTATTGCCTGTGCCTGCTTTCTGCCTCTCCCTTCTTTCTATCTTTAGTCCATCTGTCTTTTGTTTTTGGTAACATAGTGTAGAAAAAGACATGAATGGAATTTTAATTCTAGGTCAACTTGCGTATTTCAAGGTTTTTCTTAGAAATGGAGTACACTTTTTAGTGTGTTTGGGAAACGCGTGTATACTGCAGAAGGCTTTACTATCAACGTGAAACGTTACAATTTGCAGACGCAGGAGAACACAAGGGGGATTTCGAGTACAGTCCTTGTGACAGCACTGTTCTTTACCATTCTTCTTTCCTTTTATTAAATTTATTTGTTAGGCTTTACATTTTCCTTTTAATTTATATATGTGGATGTAGAATTTCACGACAGGGGTGCAGGAAACGAGCCCTGTTTTTCTCCAATGTTATCCCTTGACACAACCAGATTTAGGGGGGGGGGGAAGGGTAAACAAAGGTAAGAAATCCCACTTAAAGGAACAATACAAGAAATACGGTAAAAGGATATTTACCAGGTAAAGCAAATTATAAGTTTAGCAAAATATATCATTTATTCATGCACGCTCGTGATGACCAACACTCATTTTCTCACACACACTTACCGATCGTGGAATCTGGCAATCCATAGAAAAATACTTACTTACTTACTTAGTCGTTCCCCTTCTACCGTGAGGTGTAGAGGTAATGTACAAAATACAAACAGCAATTAAAACACTCGACAAATGTAAATGTCTTTTCCTTCGTTTCCAGCCCCAGATTAGCGGGATTGGGTTTTAACACGGGTCCCGTAATCGCTAAAAGGTGAAGCCTAAGTTTTCTTGTGTTTTGTTATATATAAGTTTCTATGGGATGGCACTGTCACCGATACAGGTGTGAGGATGGTGTGGTCTCTTGGATTTCGCCGCTGATGGTGGAAACTTCTATAGCGTGATGACAACAACTGAACAGTGAGGTATGTTTTTTTCTTCGGGGGGTTTTAAATCCAGTGAAAAATACTCGGACTGTCAGTATGCTTGAAATAAGTGTTCTCTTCCACAGTAGAGCAGTAAAATAAAATATATCGCTACTGGCAATGTTCTTCTCCAGTTTATCTTTACAGACTTAATTTATTGATGATTTAAAAAAAATGTTCTTGGGTTTGCTTTCTTTCTGTTAAATTCAGTCAGCGGGACCCCAACAGGATCGCCACAAGATTAAATTTAAAATGTTCATAAAATCGCTGGAGGTTTTTTAAGAACCGAGTCTGGAGGACTCTATATAATTTTGCTGGGACGCAAAGGTTTATGATCACCCTATGTGGAAAAACAGAAAACATGAAATGCAATACAAATCATATTTTAACGCGCGATGAATTTACAGTTAAGACTATTTTACACACTCGCGTCTTCAGTTATATATAGATAAGAAAAACTCTCCGCGAATCAAATGGTTAAAAACACATCTATATATAGAGAACTAAACTGAATTAAATAGTTATAAATTCCTTTACGGCTTCAATATTAATTTTAGCATCTATTTTCTTGGGAATTAGCGTATAGATATATCATTTTATTTACAACTGGAAACTTTTGTAATGCGTTTATTTAATATGTTTAAATTTACACAAAATCCAGTGAAAAAAAATGAAAGAATTAGACCACTGATCCATTGAAACTAATATATTATGCCGTTGCACAGAAATGAATTCACTCCAATATAGCCGAAAAATTCAGATGAAATCTAGCAAAATTCTACTATAGCTAGTGCTTCTTTAAATCTCTGGCAAACGAATGATAAATTGCATTCTTCGGTGGTCTCTATATATATTAAATGAAATGAAAGATCGGGGGGACACGTGAAAATTTCACACCTTATTTGAAATCAGGGAAATATCGAGATTCTACGCCGCCGGTCCCCTGCTCGATTATTCAATGCTCTGACTACTCGTCTCAGTCTTGCGAGCGACTCTGTGGTTCACACTGAGGTGTTAAACGACGGTGTGACTTTTCCTCGTCCGCTCTGGGGACCACTACTGCCTTTGATCGTAAACCGCTTCCATCGTTGGACTCTGGCAACGCCCATAAGGCGGTAAGAAAGAAAGGAGAAGGAGACAGTAGATTTTGATCGCTCTAAGGTAAGGCGGAAGGCGTGGCCTATCCAAACTAAATACCAAGCGACTCATCCTGGCTCCTCGCATTCTAACAGTCTACATATTAATTATCCAACGTGTTGAAAATCCACGTGGAAATGATGCATACTAATTTTCCCAGGTGGTAGAGTTTCCCGTTGACGAAAATTTCAACAATATTCAGGGGTACTGATGTTATTGAGGGTCTTACCATATCATCTAACAATTCAGGGACAGCTGAGTTTCATCGTCACAGTAACCCACAATCTATACTTGGGCTTTATAGATTACACTAAAGCATTTGACAAAGTGAAACATGAGGAAGTTATCAAAATGTTAGAAAGCATCAAAATTGATGGAAAACACTTGATGATAATAAAGAACATGTACTGGCAACAAACAGCAGCTGTAAGAATTAACACCCAAATAGGAACGTTTCAGCAAGTAAAAAAGGGTTTCAGGCAGGGATGTGTGCTGTCATAGGATCTGTTCAATCTGTACAGTGAAAATATAATGAGATCTCTAAAGAACATGCCAGGAATATCATTCGGAGGACACAATATAAACAACTTGAGATAAGCTGTTGATGCAGTCTTAATAGCAAAAACGTCAAAAGGAGATGCAAGAAATGGTTGATACAATAGTGATAGAGAGCGAAAATAAAGGCCTTAGCCTTAATAGCAAAAAGACAGAAGTAATGGTCGTCTCAAAGAACAGGCCTTCCACAGAATGCACAATCAAAGTAAATGGAACCGTTTTAAAACAAGTCTATAAATTCAAATACCTGGGAACATTAATAACAATGGATGGAAGATGCATCTCAGAAGTGAAGAGCAGAATAGCTCAGACAAAAGTAGCATTCGATAAAATGAATAGTATTTTATGCAACAATTCTTTGTCATTGGAAGTAAGAGAGTTCTTCATTGTTATATAGAACCAATCCTGACATATGGGAGTGAGTCATGGACAATTAGTAAACAAATAGGGAAGACACTAGAGGCAACAGAGATGAAGAATGTTAAAAATACCATGGACAGCCAAGAAGAGTCATGTGGATGTCCTGAAAGAGGCCAATGCGCAAAGGAAACTTATTTCACAAGTTAGAAAGAGGCAATCCACTTAATTTGGGCATGTTATGAGAAGAGGAAAGCTGGAATATATCGTAACAACAGGTAAGATTGAAGGAAAAAGAGATAGGGGAAGACAAAGAGAGCAAATACTGAACAGTTTGACATCGTGGCATGGAAAGAAGTCAACAGCAGGATTGATAAATTGTACTGGAGACAGGAAGTTGTGGATAGACATGATCTCCTACGCCACTAGGCACGGTACTTGAAGAAGAAGAAGAAGAAGAAGAAGAAGAACCCACGATTACATCGCTGGTTCTTGCTTATACAAGAGTTCTGCTTTACGATAATGCGAATCAGAGGTTCAGATAATTGGTTGTCGGACATACTTTCGCGGAACATTTTCAGAACAAAAACTTTGAACTTTTGTGTCAGTGCTATTGTGTACCCTTGGTTTCCCGTGGAACTTCATTGCTACGGTGTTCTAAGCGACTTTCTAGATGGAACATTACTACTATTTATTGACAATGTTAAAATATATTACTTATATATAACTTGCTTATGTCAGTTGATTTGACTTCAACTTTTCATGATTGGTAATATCTAAAATGTGTATCTACTATTGATGCGATATAGTGTTCTCAAGCTCGAACCATGGATTTGTTCGGGAGCAAGGGGACAATGTTTGGGTTCGCTTCGTGGTGTGAATCAACTTTGATGGATTGATTTTTATCGACTTTTTCGCACCGCGTCGCATTCCCCAAATGCATAAAAAAATAATACGAGGTGCGCAAGATGATGACGTATGACTGTTATATGTATGACGATGATTGTGAAGAATAGTCAGAAACCACTTAAAAAAAAATTATGTCTGTGTTTTCGACAGCGTCAACGTGTTTTGAGGTAGGATTAACTCGATATATGGCAAATTAGACATTTGTGAATTTTGGGCAGTACGCACACATAAGTGTACGTTATTAAAAGGGTGACCAGCCTTTGTACCAATGAATTTTCATATATATGCTTCGTGAGTACCACCACGATGTAGAAATTGACGAAGACATATGTGCAAGTTTACACCAGACGGTGACCTATGTTGCCTGATATTAAGATTATAATAGGTCTACTCACGTACTGACGAGATTGTTAAATTTGTAAGAATGAACGCCGTAATGGAACTATAATGTATTATAAAACTTAAAGAGTATTATATTGTAAGAGTATTATTCGATAAATTATAAAGTCGGCAACCACGGGCCTACGAGGGCAATTATTCAAAGAACTTGTGTTCTTTTGTTGTACTTATCTATTCTACATTTCAGATATACCCCTAAAGTATTTGATCTTTTTTTTTTTGATTTTTTTTTTTTGTGGTTATTTATTTTTTATTTTTTTTTATATTAAAACGTACTTTAATTCTGATGATTAATGCAAATGTAATATTACTTTTATAATGATAAATGCCTTAATTATGCTTAAAGTAAATGTGAGGGTGAAAGGATACAGTATACATGATGAGAGAGAGAGAGAGAGAGAGAGAGAGAGAGGAAGGGCAGAATGTCAGACGGGCCTGCGTGCCCAATTCTTAACCCTTTGAAAATAAAGTTCGTTCGTTCGTTCGTTCGATCTAGTTAACTGATAACATTTCAGAATTACCCCTAGAGCATTTGATCTAGTTAATTGATAACATTTCAGAATTACCCCTAGAGTATTTGATCTAGTAAACTGATAACATTTCAGAATTTAGACAACGTTTAATACTATTGGGGAACTCTTTAACTTCTGTAGTCTAGCAAAGGAAAGGACCCTTCTCATACCTCATATCTCTCAACAGGGTTGTTATCATTCTCTGGATTATTTTTCTTTGTGTTATTGTGCAGGGCGTTATATTCTGTTCCAAGGTTTTAACCAGGGCTTCGGTGTCGGAAGTCGGAGTCGTTGAGTCGGTAGTTTTTTTAGTGCAATATAAGTCGATAAAAATATCCGGATTCATACTGAATTTGATGCCATATGACTAGTAAAAACTGTAGGCGGATTCGGAGACGGAGTTGCGAGTCTGATTCGCACTTCTAAAATTTCAGTAGTCGGAGTCGGAAATATTTTCGGCTGATTCCACAATCCTGGTTTTAACAATCTTCCCAATTATTTGCTTTGCTTCATACAATCTCAGTTTTTGTACTATCACCAGGGCCGTCGTATTTTATACCAACAAAAGGGTGATAATATCTCTAGTTCTTTTCGCTCTTCCGTCTGTGTATAATGATAATTCCGCCTGTTCAGTTGTTTAATTTGATTACACCGGGCAACAAATTTTGACTTTTTGTGTGTATCTGAGATTAAACCAAGTTACCTTTATGTTGTTTGGGCTGCTGAATACGAAAATGGCCGTTAAAACACCAGATTAGCTCTAGCCCTTTAAATATCTATAAAACAAGTTTTACATATGTGCATATACATACCATATGATAATAATGCTCATTGCGGAAATTATTCACAGCGACGCCTTTTTGCCGGTCGCTTGTAACGAGTTTCCGGAGCATCTCTCTTATGGGTCCAGTTTGATGTGGAGAGGAGGGAGCAAGATCTTGTGGGATTCTACAAGTGGTTCGTTTAGTACATTCTTTTTCCCCGGTTCAAGTGATTGTCGTTGGGGGTCAATCCTTTTTCTTGGAGTGGGAAGTCTTAGCACGGCTGTCCCACTGACAGAGGAAACAGCAAAACTGTGTGTAACCCTGATGTAGCCCCATCAAGATGGCAATGACCTTCAGTTCACCACACATCTGCCACTTATACTTGTCATAGTTGATGGTGTGTAACAGTTGTTTCATGTTGTTGTACGTTTCTTTCATGTGGACTGCATACCCGAGTGGAACAGATGGTAAAACGTTACCATTATGGAGCAGCACAGCTTTTAAGCTCAACTTGAACGAATCAATGAACAGCCTCAAATCGTTGTCTTTATAGTTGATGTGTAGTGCTGCCATCAAACCCACTATATCAACGCAAGCAATGAGGTTATCTGTCATTTTGAAATATGGAAGCAGATCTTTTTGTCGAGCACGAAACACAGACACATGCACATTCTCTTCTAGAAGATTCCAATGCTGCAGTCTGGACCCCAACAACTCTGCTTTATTTTTTTTGGGCAATTCCAGATCTCTCACTAGATCATTCAATTCACTCTGGGTAATTTTATGTGGCTGTGCAGACTCTTCATTAGGCACGAAATCAGGATCTCTTGATGGAGGCATCTTGAACGACACGTCTGCACTCACAGAATCCACAACACAAATGATGACATGGAGGAAATGTGGTTGCAATGAGTGCTACAGATTGCGTCATCCTATTGGCGCTCAATGCTATTCGTCTCGTGGGGAATCACGCTCCAGGGCTATAGAAAAGAGAAGGACTGCGTTATTCGCGTCGGGAAGGTGAAGCCACCAGCTTACTGACCCCCCCTCTACCCCCTCTACCCCCCCCCCCCCTTCCTCCGGATCTTGAAAACTAGAGCTAATTCTCGATTTTTAATTTCATATTCGTGATCAGAATGTCCAAATTAGTTAAAAATAGCTACTTTAGTCTCGGATACATTTTGGCTGTTGTCCAGTGTTATTATTAGCCGTAGAACTTTCACAGGAAACAAGAACATTATTATTAACATTTTAAACAGAAAACAAAATGGGTCCTTGCTTTGAATAGAAGGATTGAAGTGGCACCGACGACAAGAACCAGACAAGTGGCACCGATGACAAGAACCAGACAAGTGGCACCGATGACAAGAACCAGACAAGTGGCACCAATGACAAGAACCAGACAAGTGGCACCAATGACAAGAACCAGACAAGTGGCACCGATGACAAGAACCAGACAAGTGGCACCGATGACAAGAACCAGACAAGTGGCACCAATGACAAGAACCAGACAAGTGGCACCGATGACAAGAACCAGACAAGTGGCACCGATGACAAGAACCAGACAAGTGGCACCGATGACAAGAACCAGACAAATGGCAGTAGATCTAGAGTGGAGGAAAAAAAAGCTGAAAATGGATAGAACTTACACTGAGGACAGCGATTGTTGGCATTACCAGGTAGTACTTATTCTGGAATCTCCAGAGACGTAGAGACGTAGATGGAGACCAACGAACACAGGGAGAAGAGAACTGGTGAAAGACATGAAGGGGAGGAAGAAGACATGGAAAGACCTTTTAGCTGATGTCACGTGACAGGAAGATTTAGCATAAGTGTTAAGTCATATTTTGAGTTAGAGTTAGGTGTTGGGGATTTTTATGTATGGGGATGAGGTTTGTTAGTAAGTAGTTTAATGTCATGAGATACATGACGTGTATACATGTGTGTGGGTAGAGAATGGTGTAACCTGTTAGAGTGTATTTTTATTAAAGTATGCAAGCTTGGAATGTTACATTTTAAAGTTCACTGTTTAGAAGCACGTAGCATGGTTGAAGAATACTCAGGGGCGTTCGTGTGTGAATTGAGGTTTGCGAGCACATGAGAAAAGCGTGCGAAGTGAATGTAGTTAGCCTACTTGTCAGTGAAGTATACTGAGATGTTAAGAAAGAGTCTGTGGCCATCCGTCGTGGGAGAGGATCGGTGTTTTCTATAGTATGTGAATAGTGTATGTGATTTTGATTATAATATATTGGATGTGACGCGATGATGTTCCACGTAAGGTGTATTTACAAGGCCTTTATATATTGTTATTTACCAGCGCGTTGTGTTCTGTCCCGCGCTTGGAAGTTGATGGATTAAAAGACACGTCGTTTTCCCGTGTCAGAAGGAGGTCTATGGTAAGACCATTATATGTTATTTTTTGATGTGTATCGACACTATAAGCGCGTTGTGGTTTTCCCGCGCTGTAAAGTTCAGGAGGAACTTGGATGCCTGGTGATTAGACCAGAGGTAGCGATATATGTGCGAGGAGTGAATGCCGCACTTACATTATATACAGACCATAGAGATATATGTGCGAGGAGTGAATGCCGCACTTACATTGAATACAGACCATAGAGATAGATGTGCGAGGAGTGAATGCCGCACTTACATTCAATGCAGTTGTTACCAGTACGTAAGGATGACTGTACTACATATTCTAATTATGCAAGTATTTTGTACTATTGTTACTGATGTCCAGGACTAAGCTGTCAATATTATATTATGGAACTGTGACCCAGACTTCTGTCAAGTTATTCATTTGCGTACATACTGTCTTGAGTGTCAGTCCAATTTATACACCAAATATTATACAGTAGAATGCTTACGAAATCTATCCCGTAACATTTGGGCCTGCTGATGTTGGTACAGTTTAAAGTTAAACAAACAGCCCGCTTTAACAGAAGTGGTCGCCAGTGACATAAGTGAACTACAACGAAACGCACATTAACAATAAGTTTGTTAAAATATAAGTTTGTTAAAATATAAGTTTGTTAAAATATAAGTTTGTTAAAATATAAGTTTGTTAAAATATAACTGTGCTAAAATATTAGTTTGTTAAAATATAAGTGTGTTAAAAAAGAAGTGTGTTAAAATATTAGTTTTTTAAAATGTAAGTTTATTAAAATGTAAGTTTGTTAAAATATAAGTTTGTTAAAATATAAGTGTGCTAAAATATTAGTTTGTTAAAATATAAGTGTGTTAAAATATTAGTTTGTTAAAATATAAGCTTGTTAAAATATAAGTTTGTTAAAATGTAAGTTTGTTAAAATATAAGTTTGTTAAAATATAAGTTTGTTAAAATATAAGTTTGCTAAAATATTGTCACAGAGGTATTATGATCATTGAATTGCCTATTTCCTCTTCTTTTTCTTTCATCCGTATCCTCTATTTTATTATCACTCTTTATTTTTTTCCTATATTTTTCGCATTCTTTCGTTTGCGAGAAATAATTTCTTTCCCATTCTCCCTTTGCCAGTTTCGTTTTCTCATTTAGAAACGCAGTAGATGACATAACGTGTCAGTCTCTACAGAGACGGGAGAGCGTTCTAATGCATTCTGTGGCATTAGATCACAGTGGACGAAACTGTGACTTTCGCTTATCTCAGACATACGAGCAGACTATGTCTGCACTTTCAGCTGACAGGCGCGTTTCTTCGGCTGAGCGCTCAGGAAAGGCGCGATAACTGACATCTCTACGGCGCAGTACGTAGAACAGGTGTCTGGGAATTCCACCTGACACGACACTCATTGTGGGCCATGGTCAGCGCGAAGTGCGAAAACTGCCTGGGCATTGGAGACAAGCCGTCTGAGAGTCGCAACTGACACGCACCCTCTCGGTCAGTAGGTGGCAGTTACGGCATGCGTTTAGGTGTTAAACGTAAGCGTTAAAGACGGAAAGGGGAGAGTGCTTCGTTTTGCGAAATTAAACGTTTACCTCTTTGTCTGGTAATAAATATAACCAGAGTTTGAAACTAGATATTCATTCTTGCTCCTAAGTTTTGCAGTAGACAGATCGCCGTGCTAGATCATATATCTGTGTTTTGGCGAAGTCTGAGTTTCTTGGCCATTTTGCCGAGCTCTAGACTACCATTAGATTGCAGTATTCTAGTTCATGGTTTAGTCTGTAGTTCTGTGTGGGGACGTAAATATTATACATATTATCTAGTATTTTGTGAAGTGTTTAAAGTGTTAAATCGTTTATTTTATTTCACTAGTTAGATTTGGTGCAGAGCGCTTAATTTATATAGTCTGTATTATTTTATAGTGACGAGTTACAGTGGAAAACAGAAATGATATTTCTAGCTTAAACTCAGTCGGCTATTAAGGAATTTAATTTTACTGCTAAAATAACACTGACAAACAACATTTTTCTTTCTTATATAAGAATAAGTGTTCTTAGGTCAGTTTCTTGCGCTGATTTCAAATTTGAAATCTGTTTATCTCTATCACATCGGGTTCTTAAGATATTTGTGAATAAATGTATTTTTGGGAAACCGTTATTTGCTCCGTTTCATTTTTACTATATAACGTATTGAAAATTAATCAAATGCAAAATAATTCTACTTTTTATACAGCTTAAAGATGCATGATATATGTTACGCTATTTTTCAAATAGTTACTGTATTTTGAAATAATTCTAAGCGAAATGTGGCTTCTAGAAGTTGTAGAAATTCGACTGATCTCTTCTGTTACGTGTGCGGATATTTTACCGATCGTGTTCACCAGAAAAACTTTATACCATTACTAAAGAAAGCATATGAACTTTATTTCGATTCGAAAGTTGATGATGCAAATAAATCTTGGAAGCCAAATGCAGTTTGTTCGACTTGTGCAAATACATTGGCAGGTTGGTTACGAAAATCGCTGAAGCATAAGTCGATGCCTTTTGGAGTGCCAGTAATATGGCGTGAACCGACAAATCACGCTACTGTTACTTCTGCTTGACAAATATCCATGGTTTCAATTTTAAAACTAGAAAGTCTGTGGTTTATCCAAATATTGAATCGGTTTTGATACCAGCGCCTCATGATCCAATCACGTGTCCGATCCCAGTTCCACCAGAACAATAGCCATTGGACGTGAATGAACCATCAGAAAGTGATAGTTTACCTGCTTTAAAAACTAATTCTGATGGTGAATGATGGTGTTCACTTAATTAACCTTTCAGAACTTTCAGATCTAATACGTGATCTCGCTCTTACCAAAGGACAAGCGGAATTACTCGGTTCGCGACTCAAAGAATGGAATCTTTTAGCGCCCAATACTCCGATATCTAAATTTCATCATAGACACAGAGAACTTGTTCAATACTTTGAGAAGGATGATGACATTTGCTATTGCAAAGATGTAAATGGTCTAATGGTGCACCTCGGTCATGAGTCAATAGTCAACGAATGGCGACCTTTCATCGACTCTTCCAAGATTAGTCTAAAAGTCGTGTTACTGCATAACGGAAATTTATTTTCATCAATTCCAGTCACCTACTCTGTTCATATGAAAGAAACTTATGACAATATGGCTATACTTTTGGCAAAAATAAAGTACAATGACTACCAATGGCGGATTTGTGGAGACCTAAAGGTCATTGCAATTCTCACGGGCATGCAGACTGGGTATACTAAATTTTGTTGCTTCCTATGTGATGGGACAGCCGCAACAGACAGGAACATTATGCAAGAAAGGTGTGGCCTATCAGGGATCGTATGCAGCTCGGGCATAAAAATGTAATACACGAGCCATTAGTTAACAAAGACAGCATCATTTTACCACCGTTACATATAAAGTTGGGGCTCATGAAAAATTTTGTAAAAGCGTTAGATAAAACGAGCAAAGCTTTCACTTATCTTCGAGAAAAGTTTCCGCAAGTTAGCGATGCAAAGATAAAGGTAGGTATCTTTGTAGGACCTCAGATTAGGAAAGTTATTGCAGACAAACAATTCGAGAACTTGTTAAATGGTAGTGAACTTCGCGCATGGATGGCATTCAAATCAATCGTCGATAACTTTCTGGGAAATCACAAATCTGTCGACTTTGTGCATATTGTTAAGCAGCGCATAGATGCATACAGAATTATGGGCTGTAACATGTCCCTCAAAATCCATTTGCTCGATTCGCATCTTGACTTTTTCCCTGACAACTTTGGCGAAGTCAGTGATGAACATGGAGAACGATTCCATCAAGATATCGCCGTAATGGAGTCACGTTAACAAGGACGGTGGAGTGTGACCATGCTTGCCGATTATTGTTGGATGCTTCATCGCGATGTACCACATGCCATTCGCCGACGAAAGTCGACTGCAAAGAAATTCAAGCCTACATAACTGTTATACTTCTTGTACGAATGATGTTGTAATACTGTATGCGTTGTTAAAAAACTTCAATTGCGTATTTCTAAAGATCCCGACCTGATGGAGAAAAACGGTTTGCAGATTTAAAAACAGCGCATTAAAATTGACCAGAAAAACATAGAAATGTTAGAGAAAGAAAAAAAAAATTTTTTTTGTTAGTCAGTGTAATCAGACGAGAACAATTTTTCTAAACTAACGTATAAATGCTAGAAGCCTCATGAGTGTTGACGGAATACGCACGTATTCCTAATTCAGGAGGATTGATGATTTTTAAATATAACTTAGTGCACGGGAAGTTTTAAATGATAAGTCAAGCGGTACGCTTGCAGTTTAAAAATGTAAGTGCTGCTTGTGGAGCTGTAAGGTGATGATGATGAAATTTAAAAAGAAAAAAAAAGAATGACTGATTTTTGATACAGCTAATTCGCCTTTCCACGTGAAATGTCACAATCTGACAATTTCCTCAAATAATAAGAAACAAATGGATGGAGTTGTATGAGATATGGGTTTTAGTTATTTTCCCGTGCTAAAGTATCTAGTAATGTGACAAACACATTCACAACGATCACCACAGCAACAGTGACAGCGACAAATTGAATAAGTCAACACTGAGGCAGGAAATTTAAAATCTCACCAGGCAGTTTATTACAACAATAGCAGACAAATAACTCAGGGCGGCAATGAAAGTATTTTATATCACAAACTCTGGTCCATAATGTAAGTAGCAATGATCACAATGTTAGGAACAATTCTACAATAACTGCTCATATTAACTAATTATATAGCGATATAGAGATACAGACATGTTTATGCAATATTCATAATTTATAATAAATGAACGAGGCATTATAAAATACACATAACGACGTATCAGTGTTTACAGTAGTAGAGTTCTATTATTCTACTCGGTAGAATGTTGTCAATATAAGGCTCCACATTTACTTGCTAGTTTGCAGGGTATGAAAACAAACATGCATAAGCCATGACTCATAATTTACGCAAAACGATTCCCGAGTCATCCTGCTGTGCAGATCCAGGACAGTGGCTTATTGCAACTGCATGTTGTGGCTGTAGAGCGGGTCGTATTAAAGAGGGAATCAGGCCGCAAGCTGCCAGCGGGCCTCGAGTTTGACACATCTGTTCTAGAAGAGGTCAATTCTAGCAAAGCCTCGATAGATATCTCACTACTAAAAATAATGAAAACCAAAATGCAGTATTCATCAATGCTATAGAAGAATATAGGAACCCACACAATCCACTCACCCTGGCTTCGATAAATCTTTGCTGTCATCCTGTACAGCCCAGCGGAAAACACATCGCTATCGTCTATTCACATCCGTACATCTCCGCTCATCTAAAGAATGACCTCTTTTGCAACCAATCATATTCACCATATCTCATTCATAAGCAAACTATTTCCTGCAGACACCAAGCATACCTTAAACTCAGCCCAGCTCTCGTTCGTCTATTCAACACAACACAAACAAGTAGCCTAGCACCAAGTGGAACATCTGTTACTTTCATACATACCACAACACTGTTCGGTTACTGTCACACATACCACAACACTGTTCGGTTACTGTAACACATACTACAACACTGTTCGGTTACTGTCACACATACCACAACACTGTTCGGTTACTGTCACATATACCACAACACTGTTCGGTTAATGTAACACATACCACAACACTGTTCGGTTACTGTAACACATACCACAACACTGTTCGGTTACTGTAACACATACCACAACACTGTTCGGTTACTGTCCCACATACCACAACACTGTTCGGTTATTGTCACACATACTACAACACTACCACAACACTGTTCGTGGCAGTTATTAATTGTCAATTACGTGGAATAAATTAATGATTAAAATAACTATTCGCATACGTACAGATAAATGTCAGCCTTACACGTTTATTGTTTCTCTATGCTTCCATTCTCACCAGTTGACATCAGATTTGCAGACTATAACAAGGTATTTGACAGTGTAGATAGAGACTCGTTCTTGACACTTCATGAGGCACTGTGGATTCCCCATTTGGTTCATTAAACTGACACACATAAGCTTAAAGAGACCGTTGAGATCAGAACTGAAGCATAACAGGCTTGCCAATAGTCATCTTCTCTCTTCGTACTGATTATAGAATGGACGATGAACATCAACACCAATGATCCAGCAGAAATGGAATTTTGAGGACTAATAAAAAAAAAGTTTGACGATTTTTTTTTTTTTTTTTTTTTTTTTTTTTTTTTTTTATGTCTGACATTGACGTGACCCATTTCCAGAGACAGGTGTCTCCATTCAGGCCACACCCATTGCAGCTCGTAGGACCGCCAAACACTTTAAATGTCTTCGCCACTCGAGAATCCAGTCCAAACATCGCTTGACGAGAGCGGTGAAAGCACACCAACGATTTAAATTCTGCACCCATCCAGGCTCTCCAGCCACACAATCGTAACCAAATTTAAGACAGATTAAACATGCTTGACGAGAAAGCACACCAACTGAAGACTTTGAAAATAAATGTAGCAAATGATAGGCAGATTGGACTTGGAGATACATCGATATTTCAACGATACTAGATGTGCGCACATAAATAATCTTTTATTCTATATAAGGTAGGAATAAATGACAATAATGTTTAAATAAGAACACACAAGGCCAGGGCAGCTTTCATTGAATTGGAAAATATATGAAATAAAAATAAATAGGTCCAATACAATAATAATGTTTGGCTGATAAACACTGGGAATAACACAAAAACAGCAAAGCAGAAAAATAGACTTTCATAAATGAGTGTTTGTGTATAAAGAATAATTAAAATAGCATGACAAGATGACCAATGTGGAGCTAAAGAAAAGAATCAGACAAATATCAGTGGAATAAGACATTAGACAAATACCAGTGGAATAAGACATTAGACAAATTTGCTGGCGTTGAATTTTTTTTTTTTTTTTTTTTTTTTTTTTTTTTTTTCCTTAACCAGCGGCACTTGGGCTTTCAGCCCTTCGGCCCAATGACATGTCATTGCGAGGCTGGGGAACCTGAGGACTTTCCTTCCAACCCGGTCAGGAGCTTCGCTCCTTCCCATCCACAGAGGGTTTATCACAGGAGCCGTTCAGGCTATTCAGTCAAATTTCCGGCCGTAAACATTTCTTCAAACGCCGACGCCCGGGTTTGAACCATGAACACCTGGTCGCCAGTACAACGCCGAAGCCATTACACCAGCGCGGCTCCCGTTGAATAAAATATATATTGAGGACACTAGCTGATAGCACAACAAAGCAGCCATAGTTCTTCAATACCCAGGATATGAGAACAGGTGGGAGAACGAAAACACACAGAGAAGGGATTAAGGCAGACATGAAGAGATTTAAAAACAAAAAAAACATACACGGGAGACTTTCAACAGATAGAACCTGACAGAAATGTTTGGTGTGAGTTTACTGACGGTAAGTGCTCATCAAGTAATCACATGGTTAACGAGTGCTTCATTTGACGACGTGGCTTGTACCAAACTGTATCGACTTCTGCCGTTCCTTTGGACCTACGAGCTACGCGGAGAGAAGGAACATGCTGCATGTGCAACAGCTTGATCTACATCTAACTATGCCCAAGCTCGCGTCCTCTACAGGACACTCCAGCTTCACCCTATGGTGTCGGCACAACACGAGAAGTAGCAGTTAGCGGTTACAAGCATCTTACACAGCTGGCGTACGGAATGGCGCCAAAGGCTACTTCCGACAGTTGGGAGAGGTTTTAGGATCTCACTGGAGAGCTACGATACCTTGTGCGGACAACTGGCAGATGGCAAAAGAACAGCCAGGCAACCGTAGCTGAGGATCAAAGATGTGTACAAGAGAGACATGAAGACACTGGACATAAATCCTACAACCTGGGAGGATGAAGCTGCCGCATGCACAAAGTGGCGATACTCCCTTCTGCGACACCTCAGATTGGGCGACAAGAAGTCATCACAACAAGCAGAAGAGACAAGAAGTCATCACAACAAGCAGAAGAGACAAGAAGTCATCACAACAAGCAGAAGAGACAACAAGCCATCACAACAAGCAGAAGAGGCAAGAAGCCATCACAACAAGCAGAAGAGACAAGAAGTCATCACAGCAAGCAGAAGAGAAGCCATCACAACAAGCAGAAGAGACAAGAAGCCATCACAACAAGCAGAAGAGACGAGAAGTCATCACAACAAGCAGAAGAGACGAGAAGTCATCACAACAAGCAGAAGAGACAAGAAGCCATCACAACAAGCAGAAGAGACAAGAAGTCATCACAACAAGCAGAAGAGACAAGAAGTCATCACAACAAGCAGAAGAGACAAGAAGTCATCACAACAAGCAGAAGAGACAAGAAGTCATCACAACAAGCAGCGGGATCAAGAAGTCATCACAACAAGCAGAAGAGACAAGAAGTCATCACAACAAGCAGAAGAGACAAGAAGTCATCACAACAAGCAGAAGAGACAAGAAGCCATCACAACAAGCAGAAGAGACAAGAACACGCCGAAAGGATTACCAAGAAAAAAACAAAGCAGCCGAGGACTATCACCTCAGGGGCATATTTCCATAAAGGTGTACAATTATTCATCAATATTATCATCATTTTCCGTTCTGCTCACTTTGAAGCATGGGGTCCACCACTTCAACCGTTCCCTTCACTGGAAGCCTGCACCAAACATTCACTTGCTGTTATAGTGGTAGTTCCAGTAGTAATTTGTTTTACGTTATGAGGTAACCAGCCTTATGCAGAACCTCATATCAGTCGTCTTATACGACATGCTTAAGGGAGCAATAGTCATATTCTGCCTTTATTTCATCAGCGTGCCCCTGTACAGATTGAACAGATCCTATGACAGCACACATCCCTGCCTGAAACCCTTTTTACTTGCTGAAACGTTCCTATTTGGGTGTTAATTCTTACAGCTGCTGTTTGTTGCCAGTACATGTTCTTTGTTATCCTCAAGTGTTTTCCATCAATTTTGATGCTTTCTAACATTTTGATAACTTCCTCATGTTTCACTTTGTCAAATGCCTTAGTGTAATCTATAAAGCACAAGTATAGATTGTGAGTTACTGAATGATTTCGAGTTCATTCATGTCAAAGATTTGTCGCTAAAGTTATTAATACAGTTATAATTGAGAAAGATACACACCCAACAGTAAAATCAAACAGACGTATCTACAACACACACTACACACATTGGTAGGCGCATGGCCAGTAGTACTTATAGTTGAGGCTGGTGTGGTGGGAGGTATAATCTGACACGAACCCTTGAGGTAGTCGTCAATTTTCTCACCGTTATTGCACAAACCAAAAACTTTGGAAGAAGTTGTCTTGTACCACTGGACGAGTTCTGACCTGGGTGGACACGGACAATTTAGTGAGGGTATATTGGTCATACTCAAACTCACCTGCCTGGCAAGTGACGTGAGGGCTAGAGGAAATTCCGTCAGGTTTGTTTGATCAAGGTACAGGTAACTCAGCTGTAAGAGATTTTTGAATGCCTGCGTTGAAATTATTGATATGGGATTGGAAGATAAGAATATATTATTTAAAAGAGAACCGTTTGTGTCCAGTGCTTCGCTGATCTCTGTTATTTTGTTATAGCTGATTTCAAGTACGGTTAGATTTAAAGGAAATATATCAAAGCTAATCTTTGTGATCTCATTATATGACAAGTCTAGAGAAGAAAGATAAGGCAAGTTAGCAAGAGTAGTGGGCACTTTTGAAAGTTTGTTCCCTTTTAAATCTATCGCAGTTGTTGTCAAAGGAAATAAGCCGGAAGTCGAGTCTGATATTTGATTATTTCCTAAATAAATATTTTCCAAACGTGTAAAGTTTGAAAAGTTTGGAATGACAGTCATACCGATTGATTCTAAAGTTAAGGTAAGAAGAGTGGTTGCGAAAGGAGCCAAGGCTAACAGTTCAACTCCTGCTCTACTATCAACATTATTTATGCTGTTCTCGCTGAGGTCAAGTGAGGTCAAGTTTCTCAGGGTTAAAAACGATTTCGATATAAGGGTTATATTATTGTTTCTTAAATTAAGTCCATTCAGCGTGCTGTTACAGGAGATAAACGCGTCTTCAGGAATGAAGTTCAAGTTGTTTTTAGAGAAGTCGACTGTTTTTAACGAACGAGATAGTAAAAGCCATTTGGGCCATGCTGATAAACCGACGCCAACTAACGAAAGACTTGTAACTGTGGTGGCGATGTGCTGTAGTGCACCAGGGTTCCAGTCCTGAATATTCGTATTAGCAAGGATTAGAGCACTTAGTTTGGTTAACTGGCCTAAAGCTTCTGGTAGTCTTGCAAAGTCAGCGTCGTTTATCCACAACTCGTTTAAGGTGGTCGCTGAGGCTTGAAATGCATCATCGGAAATGTTAGTGAGCGGATGGCTCTCAAAAGTAAGCGTGGTCAGACCTGCAGGTAGGCTTGTATTAGCTACACTGATTATGTTTCCGCCCTGAGATCAACAGAAGAAAATGGAAATAATTAAATCTTAAAATATGTGTAAAAAGTCTGGCACTTTAGAATAACAATTGATTAGTTTCCTTTCGTTCTCAATGAAGCGTAGTTCTTCAAGAAATTTACACTAAGTCTTTCTGCACTGTGCCATTCGTAGAAGGTCTGTCCGTGTCTTCAATCCCCGTCTCCGTGTTATTTAGATCCTTCTCTATTTCCATTATCTGGTTATTTCAGAACAATGAACTGCCTTGTATTGCAATCATCTGGTTTCCTCAGTGTATGTAAAATAATCGTACAAGAGAATAAGAAAAAAAAAAAAAAAAAAAAAACCAGCGTTAAAAATTTGATTAACAATTCTATTTTGAACGACATACAGACGAAATGGTTTTTGAAAATGCATATGCTATTAATGTATTCTGAAATGTCACATATCCTAAACCATTTGAAATTTTTAACTAACGAACATAAGCTAAACAATATTTCAGTTAATAGTTTAGTTTACGAGCTTAGTTGTACAAGATCGTCAGACTAGTCTCAAGTAACTGCATTAATTAAAACTTTTCTTGTTCACAAGCTGTAAAGAGTCTCTGTCGTCATGGTGTATTTGACTGCCATTACCTGTATCGTCATTACTCTCTAACGCCCCGCGAAGCATATCTTCAACAAACGTATGCCACGTTTTCCTGTCACGTATCATCCGCTCTAGATCTATCCATGCCTTCCTCGTCATTTTAATTTCTGTTACGTTCTCTTTCCCATTGGCTTGTCAGTCTACCACTACTTCTTTTACCTTGGAGATATCAGAGCAAAGCCTGCCTGGGGATGCTATCAACATGTTTATAATAATATCGTTTCATGATGAAAGCACTGCACTTACATTAAATGTGGCGTCATTGACAACAGTGATGTCACCTCCAGTGTGGAGGGGTGGGATATTATCCAAGTTATTACAAATCACAGAACTGAACTGACATTCACAGGCCTGAAAAACAAAAATCGACCAAAGTTGTTTATGAATTAAACTTTATTTTTTTCTCTTGCTTTGGTTGTAGACTGTTATAAGCTACAGTATTCTCAAAGTGTTTTCAAATTAAAACATTCTTAATGTCAAAAATAAGTAATCAAAGTTATCATAGAACTCAGGAACTGGGAAAACACACGTACATTCACATGCATACATGTACACAAAGATAGAGATAAAGAGACAGATAAATAGATAGATAGATAGAAATAGAGAGAGAAAGAGAGAGAGAGAGAGAGAGAGAGAGAGAGAGAGAGAGAGAGAGAGAGATAGAGATAGAGAGGAAGCAATAAAGCTATTACAAATTTAAAATTAATAATAAAAATATAACATTTGCAAATAAATACTTTTGGAAAGATTATGTCTCCGTAAAGTTTTTCTAGGAATGGTACTGATGATAGCCGTGTGCGCTTTCTCAGTTCCTCATATGTTGAGCAACTATGAAGTAGATGTTCAACAGTCATTTTATCGGTACCACAGTTACACTCGTCAGTAGTTCCTATCTTTAGCTTCTTGAATAGATGGTATTTCACTCTGTTGTGGCATATGCCAAGTCTGAAGATTACCGATAGTTCACTTTTGCTTAGCCGGTAATTGCCACGAAATGACCATGCTTTTAATTTAATCGTGTCCTGCCTGTCTTTTTCTCTATATTGTGCCTACCATTTATTTCTTCCTAAACCGTATTTTCTCTCATATTGGAACGCATCACTCAGTTTTTGCGTTGTTATTTTGGCATGATTTATTCTGGGTGGAAATAACATTCACTTATTTATTTACTCCTGTTAAACAATAATTGATTATTGTTAAGAGCTGGTTTCCACTTCTGGGACGGAAGTTATAGAACTTTAATATAAACTTCAGCTCTTTCCAGCTTCATGTTGTCATTGACATCGACTTGGTGTAATAACAGAGACTGGGTGATAACCACAACGCTAACAAGTTAACACGAGTCAACGTTACTGACGAGTCTGGAACATGGGCCACCGGTTCTCATGTTTATTGCGACGATTTTATTTGATCAAGACATTTCAATGGGTACATCTATACTTAGAAGAAGGCACGCAGCTTCCAGTTAAACTTCACTTTCTGTCAAGACGTTTAAACAATAGCCTCCCTTTATTTTAAACACGTACTTTCAACAGATGGGTTCAGCTTTCAGGTATTGATACATCCTATGATGGCCTTACGGATTATTTACTGAGAGATAAGATTTTATCCTCTGTAAGTAAGCCATTTTGGTCTTTTTTGCATGAATGCAAACCATCTAGCCAGTCTTCACTCGAAGAAATTGGTAGACAATATTGCACGGCACATCCTGGTGCTTGTGTTAGTAACAACATTATTAAAGAATCTCTACCTGTTGCTTCAGCCACAACCTGGAACAACAATACTTTCAGACCTAGATCTTATAGCCTTGATAGGAACTTTATGCCAGGGAGGTACAATAAAGGAAATTTTAACAGAAATGGAAATTTAAACAGAGATGGAAGTTTCAACAGAGGTAGACAGCTATTTAGGAATCAGTCACCTCAGTATAGAACAAATTACCAACAGCAAAACTTAAATTAGAGAAGGTAAGACAATTTTCATCCCTCTAATAGAAATTGGAATGCTTATGGTTCCAACAATCCAAATTTCCCACCTCGAAATACCTCACAATACTACAGATATCAAGGTAGTTCTTGTGATCGCCAGGGGCATCGATCACGTTCTCGTGCTACTACACATCCAAATCACAATGCTGGTTCAGTACTTACTAGTGATGCACCCGTCATTAGTCAGGAAAATGGTGTTATAAATCAATCATCTGCATGTTTTGATTTTGAGGTTGCCTCACATTGCCAAGATTGTCTCACTCTTTTTCAGCCAGATCGTACTGCAATATTGAAGTGTGGTCACCCATTACCAGCTGTTACAGGTCTGTCAGCTCATGATGGCACTGGCACTCTGCTGTTTCACAGGGGGTTGTTGAATAATACCAAAGTGTCTGTGGTCCGTGACTCGGGATCTACTACTGTTGAGATCAGACAGTCTCTTGTACATCCTTCCTGTGCAACTGGTGGTTTTGTAAAATGTATTTCTTTCGGTGGTACTGTTGAATTTTATCCCACAGCCATTGTTGACGTCCATACACCATTTTTTCAGGGAAGGTTAAGGTATGCCTTTTAAAGAATCCTGTTGCTGACTTAACTATTGGTCGTATCCACGGGAGCAAAGATTGCTCACCAGAGGAAATTGAACTGTAAGAACGACATAATTTATTTACTGCCAGCGCAGTTACCACATGTGTCCAGGCTCAGCCACTGGAAAATGATGGGGTTGATGAGGTTAATCCTGCGACAGGATAATTTTGAGTTACATTCTGACAGTGATAGAGTGTCTTTTGCAAGATTGCAAAGGGAAGATGATTCTTTACGAAAATTTTTTTCCATGGTCAGAAATGATGATATTGACTTCCAGCAAACACCTCGTCATTGGTTTACACTTAAAAATGACATTTTAGTTAGACATTTTTTGGATTCTTCTACTGTCAGACACCAGGTTCTGGTGCCTATTAAACTTCCCCCTTACATTTTGCGCCATGCACATAACTCTCATTGTGCAGGTCATATGGGTTACACTAGCACACGTTCTAGAGTGTTGTCTTCATTCTTTTGGCCCGGTATCTCTAGGAACGTATCAGCCTTTGTACCTTCCTGTATAACCTGTCAGGAGGTTAAATCAATGGGAGCTTTTCATATCGCGCATATCCAGGCCTGTGATATCTCTGTTCGCCCCTTTGACAAGATGGCCGTGGACATTATCTGTCATCTGCCTGTTATGTCTACGAGAGGACACAGGTATATCCTCACGTGCATTGATTTGTGCACTCTATGGCCTGAAGCCATCCCTCTCAAACACATCACCACTTCCGACGTGGCTGATGCTCTTTTTCTCATATTTTTCAGATTGGGTTTCCCACGTAAACTCCTCTCTGATCTTGGCTCTCAATTTGTATCTGATACCATGACTACCGTCATGCAAAGACTAAACATAGATAGATCTTAGTAGCATCTATCACGCAATGAGCAATGGTGCCGTGGAGCGCCTTAACCGCACGCTCAAACAACTAATGGGTAAGGTAACTACCAAATATCCTCAGGACTGAGACAGGGCCTTGCCAGCTATACTATTCGCGTATCGCGAAGTACCGCACGAGCAGACGGGCTTTTCGCCATCTGAGCTTGCTTTTGGTGCTCAGCCGCGTGGGACCATGAGTTTGATTAAAGATCTACTCAATGACTTCGGGATGACTCATGACACTCAGTCATCTTACGAATACGTTGTAAATCTTTGTCGTAAAATCGTACACGCATGCCAGTTGGCTACAGCTTCGTCTGAGTGCCAAAGAGAAATCCCGCCTATTTCAAAACAGAAATAGACGTTTACGACAGTTATTTCCGGGCGATGAAGCTTTTGTATTGCTTCCTTTGAGAATAGACTACTGATTGCCTGGAATGGCACTTATAATGTAGTTTCTCGAATCTCAGACGTTGACTACGTCGTGGATATCAAGGGTAAAAATAAAATATTCCACATAAACATGCTTAAAGAGTTTCATACCAGGCCCGAACATCTACATTCTATTTTTCATGATCTTGATGAGCCTGTTGGAAATTCTTGTCATTTTTCTAGTCTGTCCTTGATTCATGAGGAAGAATCTTCTTTTCCTGACATTCACATGAATCTTCCTGTACTTCCTTTACTTTCTACTGAAACGTGGGAAGATGTTTCCATTCGTTCATCTCTATCTCCTGATCAGCGTCGCCAAGTTTCTGATTTGCTTCAATCTTTTCCTGATGCCCTTACTGACATTCCAGGTCACACTACTATTATCTCACATGATATCACCCTTACTGATGATACGCCTTTTCGTTTACGCCCGTATCCTATTCCTGTTCATTACCAGCGCCAAACTGAACTTGAATTGGAACAAATGCTACGTCTTGATATTATTGAGGCTAGTAATATCCTTACTCTTCACCTATTGTTATTGTTCGTAAGAAGGATAGCTATATCACGTTATGTGTCGACTATCGAAAACTTAACGGTATTACTATTCCAGATGCGGAGACTCTTCCATTGCTTGATGATCTATTATCTCGCCTTGCTAGTGCTCTAATCTTTACTAAGATTGATCTCACCAACGGTTATTGGCAGGTTCCGTTAACTGAACGAGCAAAACCACTAACTGCCTTTTTCTACACCACGTGGGTTATACCAGTGGAATGTCATGCCTTTCGGGCTTATGAACGCCCCTGCCACATTCGTGAGAATGATGGGCAAAATTCTTTCCCACTGATCTGACATCATTGCCTACATGGATGACATCTGTTTGTTCAGCTCATCTTAGGAAGAGCACTTCGTAGGTCTGCGTTCTCTGTTGGACACTCTTCGTCTGCATCACTTAACTGCTAGACCTAATAAAGTTCAGATTAACTTTCATGAACTTTCCTTCTTAGGTCACACAGTTGGTTCCGGTCGCCTCCAGACTGTGCCACAAAATGTCTCGAAAATCTTGAAATCCACTCTTACTACAAAAAAACCAAGCTCGTAGCCTCCTGGGTCTGATTCAGTTTTACAGTCAATTCGTTCCAAATCTCTCTGATGTCACTGCTGTCCTATCCTCCCTGTTAAGGAAGGATTTACCAGATCACGTACATTGGTCACAGGATTGTCAGGCTGCATTTAATCATATTATGCCAATATTTTCTAATCCTCCTATTTTGAGGTTGCCAGACATGAATATTATTTATTATCTCTGCACAGATGTTAGCTCAAAAGGCTTGGGCGCTACTTTGATACATGAGTTCGATGGTGTGCTTCATCCCACATTGTATATCTCCCGCAAGCTCTCTGACACCAAACGAAGGTATCCTGTGTTGGATCGCGAACTGTTGGCTGTCATTTCGGCCATTCAGAAACTGGAAAGGTGTTGTTGTTGTCGTTTTTGACGGAGTCATAATAGGTAAATCTATTTAATACTTTTGTTGGTTAAAGTTGAAGATAATTGGGTATTTACTTTCATGACAGGTTGTTTGAGGGTTATCTGCCCTTTCTTTCAATTATTGTCGTTGATCTGTCTTAACGATGCTCAGTTTTATGCTGTCTGGGCATGCGCAAGTTCTGAGCGCGATCTGAGGAAACTTCCGTCAGGGAGAGTGTTTTTTGGGCTGTCGGACATGATGTCTGTAGTGATTTTCTCTATATCATCATGGGGATTGGAAAGTTTTCGATATGACTGAAATGTCAATGTTTTCCCCAGTGATTCTTTGTTCGTCAAGAGTGACGACATTTATTAAGTGTGTATCCGGAAGATTCTTGAAAAGGTAAATGACATTCTTATTAATATGCCTTTGGTTGCAGAACATTTGAAGTTACCTATCTGCGAGTGAAGCTCACAGATCTTGAGAGACAGAATTCCTTCTTTGCTTCTTGTTCTAGCCAAATGAGACTATGTGTTATTAATTGAACAGAAGACTAATGATGATGATAAATTATTGTGGACGACGCAGGTTGGCGATATATATGTTTAGCATGGCTTGATCGTGCCTGCTAACAAAGGATACACAGCTGTCTACATATTGAGGCTCTGTATTACGGCCAATATTTTTCAGCAAGAGGAAATATATCTGGCGGGCTATGCCAGTTGAATAACAGCCTTATGTATTATTGCTACGCAATTTAGGAGCTCGTTTGTTGGACGACAGAGCTAATTAAGTACCTGACGCGCTGAGTCAATGGTACGGAAGCTACATTATAAACTGTAACATTAGGACAGATGATGTTTGGGTATGTCCTAGTTGATGTATGATGCAAGCCTTTGATTACCAGACATTTAACAGTTATTTATTATTATGTGAAGTCCTTGATCTTGTCGATTTGACTGTCCTGTTGATGCTACTGTCAGTTTCGTAAATAAATGTTTGAAACGTGCCAGCAGTCTTCAATTCATCATTGACTACTGCATGTGAGTGTACGGGTGCATTATTGACTTTATTAAGAGCTTCAAGCATTCGCGTTCTCGTCTACACCCACACTGAGCACATCATAATACCAGTACCACACATCTATAACATGTACGCTGTTTTGTGTGAGTAATCATATTACCCTGGCAGTGCCTCACGCTGGTGACCTACATCAACAATGCAACATTACACAGTCCAGGTGATAAACGACACGTTCACTCTGCCAGCTTTCACATCACGCATAAACAGTACGTTACATTTCTGGTGGCCGTGACATTTGTGGTGGTTACAGGTGTCTACTTAGTGCACCATTTATTATACAGACTGACCAGACGTCTGTGGCTTCGCTCAAGCGTGCTAACCACAAGAATGCCAAATTAGCCCGCTTCGCAGTTTTATTGCAACGGTTTCAATTTGAAATTTAAGAAATCCCAGGTTCGTCAAATGTTGTGGCTGACATCTTGTCCAGATGTCCCCAAACATTACCTGATGCAATGATTTGACACTATTATCAAACTTGCCTATGGCACACATATGATACTATTTGGACAATCCATCAGCGATCTAGCGCCAATTCCTGCTCGAACATTGATTTCGCTGTTCTCTCGAACCCATCCAATATAATTCATGGTACGATCCAGCTTCAATCTACCGGCATACCCGGATAACACATCGTTGACACGAGTCTTTCAGAATTTTCTCTTACTATCACATTGCATGAACATACTTGTGTTTTGTTGGATTTAGTGGATAATATTAACACTGACTTATATTTCATGTGGACAAAGCTCGCAGTTGTAACTGTGTTCATAAACACTTGCTGATGTGTGGAACATTTTTTGCGCCAGTGATGTGTATTCACATGCCATTATTGACAGTTATCTTCGCTATAACTTACTCCTGGATATACTAGGGAACGTGATCCCAGCCTTTGACACATTTTCATGTGGTTTAATTTAATTTAATTTAATTTAATTCTTTTGATATGTGATCTTTGAGATTGTTTTGAAAACCATCATTTTTAAAAAGAATATTAATTAAGGGAGATAACAAATTATATATTTTTTAACAGGCTCTTCACGGTTACTTTTCTTTTCTTATGCCATTAATTGTCTCTTTTACAACACTAATGCACATTGTCAGTTCATTGTAATTTTTCCTATTTCTTTTTGTGTAATTGATATGATCGACTTTCCTTTTCTTTTCTTGACTTATGACTGACGTCTTTCTGTTTTGCATCGTTACTTCAATTAGTAAAAATGCATGCAGACTGTGACTCAGATTGTTTAGACTGATTGACTATTGACACTGTTATGTGATCAATTCTGGCCGTATTTCCGGTTCCATAACTTATTTATGTCGTGTTTCAAATATATTACCCAAAAAAAAAATCAAAAAATCAAATTATTTGATGTTTAAAGAAACCCAACATGGTATTGTTAAAGAACGAATATTGATATGTTTAGTATTGTTGCCCCACATAGGCTTATTGCCATTACTTTTGAGGAAATATGTCTCTTTGTGGTAACTAATGTTTTGCACGGGTTTTAACTTATATTGAACGCTGCATATTTTATACGTCATCAGTTGTCCATGACTTAACGCGTTTGCACTAATTTATTCTAACGGCTAATATTCGTGGCCTTTCGTTACATCAAGTCGTCCTAGTAAGACGTGTTTTTTTTTCAAGCTCCAAGAATTGCGGAGGAAGATATTTATTTAAGTGCCATAACTAACTTCGAAGGCCGCCACTATGTTTTCTAAGATGGTACTGAACTTATATAGAAGTTCCACCTCTTATCGAGATATATAAATCAAGTGATTGTAATATTCACGTCGTCTGGTCCACATTACTTGGGTGGTCCACATTACTTGGGTGTTCATGATAATGCGTGCACCTTTAGTACAGCGGCCAGGACTGAATGATTGAGACGAGACAGATGGAAGATTAACTGCCGTGTATATGCATTGACCATGAAGATATTTTCCTGAAGTAAATAAATGTTGAAGAAGATTTGTGGACCCTCTACCCGACGGCTTGTGTTCTTCGGCCAGTGATGTCCTGTGATGATCATACCCGTATCCATTCGTTTTGTCAGCATGATGCATGAACGTTTGTAATTCTGTATTCTACTTAAACCCAAACAACCAAGAGGAAAACCACACGTAACACTAATATAACAGGACAGTATGTCCTCCGGTAGTTCACACACACGTCTGCCTACCAGGCCAACACTATCGAAAAGAACCCAGGGTAACCCCCCTCACGTCAAAGCTCACAACGCATCGCACATATTCACTATTTTCTATGGGAGTGCTCTGCGGTGCAAGACCATAACCGTGATTACTAAATTTAAACTGCTAAGCACCGCACAGCAGCTCCCAACAATTAATAAATGTGGTCTACGTATTTACAAATTAACAGTTGATTTAATTATTACAGAGAGAAGTGCACAGATACAAAGATCGCGACTGCTTTGATAAATTAAGCGCTGTGCTTCATTTCTGAAATATCCTATGAACACTACCTAAAATAGAATCATCATCCTTCTATTTACAACTCTGCTAAACGTAATCTTGAGCGTAGGTAGATACCTTTAAAGACCCTCAGTTTCTACTATAATTTTTGGCCATTGTTGGACCATCACTGCAGAGCAGGGGAGACTATCCCGTGACAATAATATGCATCACTTTTTGGTGTCATGGATACCTGTTTTTAATTATTATCTGGCAAAGGTTGCTAGGTAGTTTCTATATTTAGCTTGTTGAATAGATGGTATCCCAGAGTGTTGTGGCCTAAGATGACATGAAAAAATTGAAAGACCTTGAAACAGGACAGGAATGCATGACCTAGGGACCTGAGGGGTAATTATTATGATGAGTCTATTGCATTGGTATGCAAACAGGTAAAACAAGGTAACAACGTGACATGTGTCGTAAGTCTGGATCATAACTCGCCATTCATACCAAAACGGTACACCGTACAATTAAAAGTTGTATTCTAGACTGACCAATGAAACGTCATCCTTATTCACGGATGTTTACACAATTATTAAGCATCTAACATGGCCGGACTCCAAATCTGTGTTACCGAGTTGGGTTTGGAAATAAACTATAGGATTATGAGCGAAGTACCGCATAGAAGAGGTCAGAAATTCGATAATGGGACTATTCCTTTATAAGTATGTGCAAAGATTTCCACGAAAAGTGATATACTAACGGAGAAATTCTGAGTTGAATGCATCGATACATCAGGCAAGTTGTACATTTTGCTGTTTAGGCTGCGCTTATGAAAAGATGGACGAAGTAAGGTAAATGACAATTATCCAGGCAGAAAAAGAATAACCCAGGACGTAATTTAAGCATAAGATGAAGAAAATCGGCACAGGAATAAAGAAGATGAATAAATTGAATTTTCAAAAAAGCACAAGTCGGCGATTTCTGCCTGCATTTGAGGATGTGAAAATACTTTGGTCTTATTGTTCTCTAAAACTTTCGGCCATGATCTATATAAGGAAGTGCTCGCCGTCAAATTCTGGCCACTAAAATTCAAACTACAGCGAGAGCGCCAGTTCTGTCAATGAAACTCCGTTGCCTTCTGCATCTGAGAGCAGACTGAATAGCCATTAACAGCTCGACTGTATGTACTTGTGGGTAAGAAAGAATGTATACATTTATATATTTCTAATTAATTAATCAAATTGTGCATTAGGAAGTGTATAAGTGTGTTATAAACCACTGTGTAATTATTGGAAGGAATCCAAGCCTGTGTTTATTCAAATAAATTGAGAATGAAAGTGGAAAGTGTGTTAGTAGTTTTAGAAAAGTATTTAAAGAATTATTTCTGGAAGGAATGGACTACACACAAGGAACTTCTTCTTGCGATCGCATCTTTGATGATTACACCGTCAGACAAGTTCTCATGATGAATTCGACTGTTGTTTGAAGTTCCTCTTTAACTCCATATAGCTTTGAGTTTAGTGTTGAGTCATTGGGCCAGTATATCTTTCTTAACTGGTCATACAGAGGACAGTCCTGTAGAACATGCTCAGCAGTTTGTTCGTTTAATCCACATGTGCACAGTGGTGAAGCAGACAGTCGTAGCTTGTGCATGTGTTTATTCAGTTTGTTATGCCCTGTCCTGAGTCGAAAAATAGTTATCTGTCCCTGCCGGTCGAGAGTGTGATAGTCGTCTTTGGGTTGGTTCTGTTCTCTTCTGAAAGTCTGGATAGCTCTCTTTTTCTCAAAGTATGTGACTTCATTCTCTTCTTGTTCACATTCTCCTCCCTTTTTTGCAAGTTTATCTGCCTTTTCATTTCCGGGTACACCACAATGAGATGGTACCCACTGAAGTATGGTTCTCTTTTTGGCAGCTACCTTGTTTAGTTCATTTCTCAGATGCGGGGTTTACCACCCTTGAGAGCTTGCAGGACAGACAGTGCATCTGTGAGGATGACTACCTGGTGGCAGTCAGAGTTGGTGTTATAAATCATATTTGCAGCTTGCTCTAGAGCTTGAACCTCAGCTGTATAGTTGGAACAGAATTTACCAGTGGGAATGTGCCTAGTCTCATAGTGGTTGTCAGGATATGAGATAAAGATACCGGCCCCTCCATTCCTAACAGCATTAGTTGCTGATCCATCTGTATAGGCATGTATCCATGATTGATCGGGATAGCTTTCTTGGATCATACTCAATGTAGTAGTTCGTTTTTGCAGATCATTATACTCACATCCACTTGTGAGACCACTGACTGATGTATTAATTTGGAGGGCACTGCTGGCCTGCTCCCATGGTACAGGGTATAGGGTGGGCTTCAGTGGTGTTGTCTTCATGGATAGGTCTTCTTGATGCTGTCTTATAAGTCTTTTTCCCCGATGCACAAAGCTGCTACGCTTTAGACGTCCCAATGCCAGATCATCTAGTCTTGCCTTCATTGGGTGCGTTGGCATACTGTTGTACTTTTCCATCTGGATCATGGTTTTTGTGTCTCTTCTATGGGACAGTGTCTGTAATCCAGCAACCTTCTGCATCTCTGTTATTGGTGTAGTTTTCATGGCTCCTGTAATGAGCCTGAGAGCTTGATTTTGCACCTTGTCCAAAGACTGCAGATGTGAGTTAGCAGCTGATGACCATGCTGCTGAGCTAAACTCTAAGTGTGGTCTTATTACTCCATTATAAATCTTCTTTAGATTTCGTTCATTTGCTCCCCAGTTGGTACCTGCTAATTTTCTGAGTATGCCTAGTCGTCTTCGGGCCTTTCCTTCTGCATTTTCAATATGCTTATTCCATGTAAGCCTTTGGTCAAATGTCACCCCAAGATAGGTGGGGTAGCTTTCTTCCTTGATCACGGTTGTCCCTAGGTGTATGTTAGCTGATTTGTCCTTGGGGGCGAGGGAGAACAGTGTTGTGGAGGTTTTGTCTGTGTTTATTGTGATAAGCCATTTCTCTGCCCATGACACTAGCATGTCTGCTGCCCGCTGCATTCTATAATTTGCTGTGGTGACATTTTCATCAGTGCACCAGAGTACTAGGTCATCTGCATATAAGGCAGCTTTCACTCCTGCAGGGAGATCTTTCACCAGGTCATTGATGTAAACAAGGAAGAGTGTTGGGGAAATTACTCCTCCATGAGGTACCCCCTGATGGAGCAACACTTTTCTGCTCTGCAGACCGTCAAGAGTGACTCTAGTTCTCCTGTTATGCAAGTATGACTGGATCCATTTCATCATGTTGCCTTGGATTCCACTTCTCCTAAGTTTTGCAATGAGGCCATCTTTCCACACCTTGTCAAAGGCCTGCTTGAAGTCGACCCAGATCGTTAGGACCTTTTTCTTCTCATGGAAAGCATCTTCTATTGCTTGAGACAAGTAAGTAACTTGGTCTTCTATACTGTAGCATTCTCTAAATCCAGCTTGTTCCGGCACCAGGATCTGCTCAGACTCTAAATACCATTTCAATCTGTGGTTGACTATTCGCTCCATAGTCTTCCCAACACAGCTTGTGAGACTGATTGGCCGGTAACTTGCAGCCTCGGTCTTACATTTCCCTTTCTTTAGTATGGGTATTGTGATCGCTTCTCTCCATACTTGGGGTACCGTTCCTTTCAACCAGCTGTGGTTGAATATCTCAAGCAGTTTTGTCTTTGCTGCTGAGCTCAGATTTACTAGCATTTCGTTGCTGATTTTGTCTGGGCCGGGTGACTTTTGAAACTTAAGCTTGGAAATAGCCTTCTGTAGTTCTCCTAGTGTGATGGGTTCCCTCATTGGGGCAGGAGTATCTGTCTGTCCCATGGTTGCCAATATTTCTTTTCTTATCTCTCTCTGATGGTCTATGTTAATGGGTAAGTTGCTTTCTGAACTGTATCTTCTAGCAAACAAGTCTGCAGCTTGTTTTCCTCTGAAAAGTTTGCCACCTTCATCCAATGTGATAGTCTGCCTAGGTGAGGAACGCTCTTCATTTAGAGACTTGACTAATCTCCAAAGATTCCTGCCGTCTTTCTCAAGGTTCAGCGATGCCGTTTTAGTTCTCCAGCTTTTCCGTTTTTCTTCTAGCTTTGTTCTCTGAAACTCTGCTACAGCCTTTTTCCATTTGTTGTGAGTTTCAAGTGAAGGCTGAGACTCTGCGTCCTTTCTAGCCCTGTCCATAGCTTCCTGACGTTCTTGGAGTGTGCTGGACCAATATGGTATGTAGTTACACCGGCATCCTTTGGGAATGGTTTCTTTTGCAGCTTGTAGTATGCATCTGTTGAAGTCTTTTACCACTTCATTAATGTCTCTGTTCTGTACCTTGAGGGTAGACAGCAGCGTGTTCACCTGATGCCTGAATAAACCCTAGTTGGCTTTTTTGTAGTTCCATCTTGTAATGGCTGGGCCTGTACTGAGAGTTGCACTCTGGACAGTAAGAAAGATTGGGCGATGGTCGCTTCCCCCTAGTTGGTCTCCTACTTCTCTATTAATAGATCCAGCTATATCTGGTGTGGAGAAGGCAAGATCTGGTGTTGAAGTTGTGTGCCATCCTCTGGAGTAGAAGGTAGGAGTATCTGTGGCATTATTGACTAGGATTAGGGAGTGATCATCTTGCCAAGTTTCAACCTCTTCACCTCTGTGATCCAGATGGTTATAGCCCCAGCTCTGGGAGTGGCTATTAAAGTCTCCAACTGCTATAAAGTTGGTGGCTGGTACCTGTATAGTGCTGAGACTCAGGGGTTTGTTGTTCGGACAGTAATAGTTCAGGAGTTCTATTTCCATCTTGTCTACCTTTAGCTGCAACAGCTGATATTCTGCTCCATCCATGAAGGTTTTCCTTTCGTGTGCAGGAATGTTATTCCTTACAAGAGTAAGTACTCCTCCTTTTCGTCTATCTTGTCTGTCGGATCTGAAGCAATCATATCCCCTTATTTTAAAGGTTTGATCTGCTTTCAAGTGAGTCTCTTGGATACAGCAAACACTGACTTGCTTCTCATACAAGATGTTTTCCAGCTCTGTCTTTTTGCTGTATCCAGCCTGCTTGCTGTTCACTCCCTCTGCATTCCAGTGCATCATGACAAGTGGCACTCTGGGTTTCTCTTTTTCTGTTTTGTTTTGGTCAGTAGTTCTCCTCCGCCGTCTGCTGACTCCACAAGACGGTCTAGAGGGTCCTCCAGTAGCTGAGGGTGGGCTCTGTCGAGGCTCAGAGCCCGGCACTGCACCTGCCTGGTGGAGCTCTACAGGGCGAGCACCAGTACGAGATTTATTTGACGGTGTACTCTCCATAGAAAAAAAGCGAGTTGCGTGATACTGTGGTTTCCGGTGCGCCTTCTGGCCCAGTATCTACGACTTTAGCACCTGTTCAACGGGAGAGTGGGCTCATCCCTAACCTGTTTAAGTTCCCAGTAGTAGACTATTTGCAAGCAGCCTGGGGGTGTCACTGCTCTGCGTGGACCTTGTTTACCGAGGCGGCGTCCGAGCTCGTATGGTAAAAATATGGTTGCGTTATCTTCAAAATAGCCCTGTCTTTCCGGTGGCTTTTCTGCCATCCTGCAACTTTGAGTTAGAGAGTTCTGAGCTCCAGTCTCTTTCCCAGGCATTTTATCCTGGCCTGGCACGCATACAGAGGACCCCACTTCTGGTTCTAAGTTAGCAGTTGGGGATAGGTGGGGTAGCACACTGTGCATTCCCTGTCATCCAGGGGGCTCTCCAACTATGCAGAGCTTGCACAATGCTGTGCTCTGGTTCTGGGCTCTCCCAAGGAATCCTCACGTCCTGCACAGAGCCACTTCCAGATACCCACCACCTGCCAACCCTCCATTGTAGAAATCTCCTGCATGCGGCCATCCAGTCAAGAGCCAGTATTAAGTCTGGTGCCCAAGTGATCCCCCCAAGCTCAGTGTGCAATGCTTGGTTCTCATCATGCTGCAACACAGGGGGGATTGTGATGCTCAGCCATCTCTCTCAACTCTGCACCAATAAGTGACATCGGGGACTTAACTGTGCCTCAGTACTGGGAGGCCCCGTTTCCGGGTACACCACACACAGCCAATTGAGGCAACGGTCGCCGTGGGCGTTACACAAGGAACGAAGGAAGGAATAAAAGAAATTGAATTACTGTATTGATTAAGTATTACATAGTGTTTTTCCACATGGACTAATAACTGTATAGAAGTGAATAATGGTCAGAGTGTAACAAAGAACTTAGTGAAAATTGTGCTATAAAGGAACTAAGTGTGTTATTAGTAATTTATTATGTCTTCTGCGTCTACGTGCGCATTGTCTAAAACTGTCTCTTTTCACCTACATCTTTGGTAGGAAGATCGAGATGGACAATACAGTGGTTAACAAATTATACCTCGTATTTCAGGTCACATCCTGTATGTAAAATTGTACCTCTAAGGAGCCATACTCAACTGGAGGAACTATTGTTGTCAGCGCCCTATAAAGTGCAGAGGGACATCAACATAGTCACCTTTACTACTGGTAGAACCTCATCTGACGGTTTCTCTCCAGGACACTGTTGTTACAGACTCCAGGAAAAGACATTAAAGATAAGTGGCCACTAGATGGCTACTGAACAGTGAACAAAAGTTGTTGCCACAAAACTACAAGTAAAAGTCAGATATTTAATGATGAGAATCCTGTGCAATTAGTATAGGCATATCCAAAATCAGTGAATGACTTTAGTTGTTGTTAACTATGAAGAATTCCTACTGATACAATTAAAGACAGTCTACACCTAGATCAAGATCACAAAGGAAAGGAGAACTGTCTTAATAAATTTTTAAGACTGGATATATATATTGATGAATTAATAACAAGTGATCCTTATTTTATTATCAAATCAATTTGAGTTCCAGTGAAATTTCATAACTTTCAAAAAGAAAACTTGTACAAAATAAATTGTAAATTCAACCAATAGACTTACTTGAATTATTTAAGTTCAGCTATAGTTCTTGTTGGTTAATTAGTTAATAGCCCTAGCAGAGCCTAACACTATAAACAGAGTAGGATCTTGAGAGGAGCATTTAGGAACCTAGGATAATACACTACCATCATACCTAGGAACTTACAGCTTGATCTTACCTTTGATGTCCATACACCCTTACTCTTTTCAGAGAATGGGGTATTTCTGATAAGACCAGTCTCTTATCTGGCACTATCCTGGTATCACCTGATACAACTTTGTGTCCAGGATATCCTTCATCTAAAACTATAGTAACCTCTCGTGACAACATGTTTAGCACTTAAGTGGTCAAATCTGTCAACATTTTTAAAGTCTGTGAAGTGATAGAAAGGTTAAAACAAATTCGCAGAAAGGCAGTAACATTTGTTTGACCAGTGTTTCTTTTTCTTCTTTCAATCCCCATGGATTTGACTTTTTACTCTTTACTCTAGTCTATTTGGGGGTGAGTTGCAGGGTTATCTTGTAAACCGGGAGTACTTGCCCAACTCAGCGAACTGAACATTAGTAGAGTTGATAAGACATACCAGACCAAATAATTTGCATGTGATGCAGTGCCACAAGTTGGATGGTCCTTTACTATAGAGATGATCAAAAGGAATCAGAGGCATACAATGTTCTTGGGTAGTTCATCCTTTCATTTCAATGCATGGCCGTTGGACCAGTGTAAACTTGTAATAGAATAAATAAATGTTACACAATAATTGTTATGCACGACTGATTGTATTAAGGCTTGGTGGTCTTTCGTTAGGAATTGAATTATCTTAGATCAACAGCTGTCACTCAAACCTAAAACTTAACTAATTCTTGTACTCACCTGTACTTGGTAAGGACAAGAAGTAGCCATTGACATTGAAACACACGCGATGTTGAAAACCAAAATGACGAGATTTCTTGATGAGTTCATCTTTTTAGTTTTCCAGTTCAGAAACACAGAAATCCCAGCTGGAAAGCGAGCAGAAATCTACTCGGAAATTCCAAACGAAAATGCTGTCACAGTCATCGATGTAAACAGTTATGAGAACTGGTCGTCACTTCATACTGGTGTAAAATTCAGTGACTAAGATCACGTGAGCGTTGCACGTACGCGGTTATTTTCCACAAAAGAAACCTATTTTTTTACCTAACTTTCCCTACATAAATAATCTGTTGTTTTTAGTTTGAAACGCCTTTTCTTAATTACTAGGTTGCTAGGTCAAATATTCTACGATAAACTTAACGTTGATAATTGTCGACCCTTCCCGGCCAGAAAGTTTATCTACCACAGATTGTGTCTAAGATAAGTGATTGAGCACAATATTGATAAATCATATACGCATCTATATATGTACAGCTGATAGATAAATAAATCACAAATATTTTTTTTAAGTAATCGAGATAAAAATCCTGTTAAACCTTTAATGGGTTATAATTTGGACACGTATTATCTGTTTTTTGAAAATCAATCAATCAGTCAATACCATTTAGCTCCCCAATCAGCAGACGGCTTCAACAAAAATATACTAAGTACTCCTGTCACGTGCCATCAGCTCAAGGTCTTTCCGTGTCGTCTTTCATTTTTTTATATTTTTTTCTTCGTAGCTCAACTCAAAACAGGTTGAAGGGAACAGGCTCCTTCTATATATTCAAACAGCAGCAGGTTGTGATGAAGACCTCTCCCCTCCTTCCCCAACCAACCTACATGAATGGAAATGATAACTGATTATGAGAAGCCAACATATTGTCATGCAAATATCACTATCGTCACTGACGTCCCTCAAATAAGAAAGAAAGACAACCGGACAGTATACAAACTAAACGTTTTGCCTCAGATGATGATTGGAGACATACCAGCACAAGAAGTGGGCAACGTTTACACAGATGTCTCCGCAAGGAAGGGGGGGGGGGGCAGTAAAGAATGGAAGAGGAGGAATCTTTATAAAATTCAACAATGGGAGGATTATCCGTAAGGCTTTCCGTACTGGAAAGATCTCATCCAACTTCGAGCGCAATCCATAGTACCACTCCAAACACCGAGAATCTTCATCATATCACAACAGCAACCACCAGCTAAGATAACTATCTTCACTGACTGCACATCCTACTGTAGCCAATAAAGAACACCAGAAATGAAAACATGTTGCATGAAATCAGATCTGAGCGTAACGTTTTTCAAAGATCATCAACCGTTGCCATCCATTGGTTACCCACCACTTTTGGAATCACTGGGAATGAGAGAGCTATGCTTTGTCTAGAGCCAGCGGTAAAATGGACCAGTTCAGCCAACATTTGCCCTATCGAGAGGTTAAAACTATATTCCACAACCAGTACAGTTACCAACAGAAGAAAAGAGAAGGGATATAGACAAGAGATGCGACCCAATCCACCAGCTTCAGCAGACCATCCTGTTCCGCCATAGAACTGGCCACTGCGGATTACTAAGCCACCTTATATTGCATTTGGATATCTCATACTAATAAATATACATTTGAAACTGGAATCCAGACACCTGAACACATTCTCCGAAACTGCCCAGCCCACGATGACAAACCTGGCCAGATGGTACTGAACTCAGGCAGCAGCTATGTGAATTTCATTCTGGCGACAGACCTGCAGATTTATCGTGACTAACAAACCGAAGGCAGAAGAAGGGGAAGCATGTATATCTCCAGCTCTCTTCGCCATATGTTCGCCGATCTGTCTCTACGCTCACCCCGAGGATTCTAGACCAGCACAGTCTGGTAATGCTATCAAGAAGTTTCCTCAACGTGTGTCCAATTCATCGCCAGCGTCTTACCATTTTTGTTTCACTTGTACTTGTCTGGTTCTTGTCATCAGTTCCACGTTGGTAACCTTGTTGTACCATTTCAATCCTTCTACTCTATGCAAACACCATTTATGAAAGTGTGTAGCTTACTGGTTTTTATTGGGTTTTTTTTCATCCATATTTCAGAGCCTTACAATGGGACTGACTTAAGATCTCCTGATCTGTGTATATTTGAACTTATCACATTTTTGACCCTCATTATCATTATGTTCTACTTATCATAGAAAGCTGAAGCTTTTCAAGCAGCTCCTGTTCTTAGTAAATTTTAATCTACCATCTTGTGACCAGCCTTAACCTAGCCGATTTTATAAGAAAACTAAAAGAATATAAAATAAGTTGGAAATAATTTCATTAAAATAGGTAATGAACTGCGAGTATAGGCTGTGTTTATTATTTGAAATGAGAACAGGGGTCAGACGGTCAACTGTCAAGTGCAGAAAAAAAAAATCAATAGGTTTCCTCAAACATGAGGTCAGTGCGTCTTGTATTTGAAATAGCTCTGACATTGACAAACTTTCATGTGAGCTTTAAATCAGGCCTTTAAACGTATCTAACTATATTTTATTGAACGATGAATGTCTCACCACGGACACAACAATTGTTCTAAAAAAACAAAATATTATTCAGTTGGGACTTGAACTCATAAAACAAGTAAAGACAAAGAGACACGTTTTGGAGACCAATTTTATTGTTGTTACCAAAGGCCCAAAAACAATAAATAAATAGTCCATACATTCTACAACAAAGATTAAAAATGGATGATCAGTTTTACGTCTTTATATCCTTCACACATTTTTTACTTTTCATAGAGAAAAAGAAGTTACTTTTTTTATTACAGGTGTGAAGAATTAACGATTAATGGAAAAGGGCAATTATATACAATACAGTGAATGAATAATTTATTTTCTTTTGTCTTTTTATTTTATTACTGCATTAGGTAAAAACCATTTTTTGTAAAAAGTCCCGAAAACTTTTTTTTCCTTTTACTTGTTTTATATTGATTTTTTATGCTTCTTTTCTGTGTACTGTTATTGTATGGATGTGTTGATGCGCTACTACAATGTTGAAGGCTGTACGATCTACCTCAATGTTCCTGCACGGTGTTACTGTAGTTTTCTGTGCGTGCGTAGTCAGTACGACCTGGGCCAAACAGCGTTGTTGTGCATGATTAGCTCACCAGGCGTTGAGGCGCTAACAGGGTGTCATGTTGACATTCAAACATCATACATCTCTTGAATGTGTGGTGCTCGAAGTTTGTGTGGGTTGATAAGTGATGTGGGTGTGTAGAAAACACGAATGCGTATAGGCTCTTTGACAGGTAAACAATGCACCCACTTACTCACATGCAGTAGTCAGTAATTGTTGCAACTGCAGGAACTTTTCAACCATTTATTTACGAAACACAGTGACATCAACAGTTGCAGTCAAATGGACGAGGATCAAGGACATCATATAAACTGGAAATGACTGGCAAAATATCTGGCATTATAAAGCTTGAACCACTCATCTATCAGGACGTTATCGACAATGGTCTGTCCTTTAACATATAGTTCATACTGCAGCTCACGTACCACTGACTCAGCGCGTCAGGTACTTTAACCAACTCCGCCGTACCAAAAGGCGAGTTCCCAATTGCATAATAATAATAATGCTGTAATTTATCTGGCATAACACGCCGGATACATCTCCTTCTGCTCAAAGATATCGGCCGTAATGTCGGGCCTCTATAATAATGTAAACAACTGTGTATTCTTCATAAGCAGGCATAATCATCCATGCCAAAACATACCGCCAACATGCGGGTTTTCATAATAATATATCTTCACTGGGCTTCTGTATTACAGTTAGACAAATAGTCTTAGTTGGCTACATCGAGCAGAAATAATGGACTCTGCATCTCAAAAGACTGTGAACTCTACTCACAGGTTGCCACAACATGTTCTGCAATCTAAGCATAATAATTAAGTTTCTTTTACCTTTGACAGAATCCGCGAAATACACAAAAAACAACTGTCGTCATTCTTGACGAACAGAATAACTCTGGGGAGAATCACTGACATCTCAGTCAGACAGAAGATATCTTTCCCCCAGATAATGCAGAGAAGTACAACGGACATACTAGTCCGGCCAGCACCCAGATCATCACTCCCCGACGGAAGTCTCTCCGTTCGCGCCAAAAAAAACTTACGCATGTGTTGACAGCACAGATCTGAGTAAAGCTAACCCCGACTTAAGACAGGTCAACAACAATGAATAAAACAAAGGGAAGATAACCCCAAATCAACCTGTCCCAGGGAGTTAATAAACAGTTCTCTAACTTAGATCATCAAAAAGTATTAAATAGATTTACGTCTTATGACACCGCCAAAAACGACAGCAACAGTGTCCCTCGCCATTGAGGCAAATACTCGCCGATTTCGGAGGTACCCATTAGAGCTGGGTCAGCTCCAGTGGCGGATCTACATTTTGAGGGCCCTGAAGCTTGAATTCTTGGAGGGGCCCCTTTTATTAAAAGAAAAACAAACAAAATGTGTGAGTACGGGAAAGAAATGTACTATAAAGATAAGTGGAATGAGAGGACCTGAAGTTCAAGCTTTATAGTAGATCCACAACAACACACATATAAAAACCGAAGACAAATGAATGAATTTAAAAAAAAAACAAAAACAACTCTGCTAGGAGTTGAATGCAGAACATTTGCTTGGAAGGCATATGTGCTGATTACTAAACCACTATCCACCAAGGTATATGTGATTTTTAAAATCTTAACTATTTTAATGATTGCCTCCATCATTCAGAATTAGTTCTTTGAAGACATACCAAGAAAATTATAAGTTAAGAAAATTAGCAATGAGGAGAATATAAAATATTTTAATACATTTGTTAAAATACAAGGCTGACAAGGTGTATCCATAAAAGATTTGTGCTCAGAAGGAAAAGGTAAACTTACCAGAACATACTACATGTAGCACATTTTAAAAATACTCTTATTTCATTTTTTTTTCTAGCAACATATTCACGTACAGTTTTGTCATATGAGTCCTTCATATGTCATTTTCTAGAGACAATATGCATAAAGAATTTAAGCGCTCTTCAGTCATGGTAGATCGAAATTTGTTTTTTATAAAGGATAGCTTTGAACAATTCCTTTCTGCTTCGCAGCTCGTGATGGGCATTGTTAAGTGCAGCTTAAGCACAGTAGTAATATTGGGGAACACTTCAATTAGGTGTTGCTCACAAATAAGCTGAAGAACTTCTGCGCATTGCATTTTAGATGACGTGTTTTCTTCTGTGTTTTGGGATTTCCTACGGTGCAAATATTCTTTGAACTGATAACACTCGTTTACTAATTTGTGGTCAATATCATCTTGGTAATACGATATTATAAGTTTAATACTGTCCTCATCAATTTCAGAATTGTTCACCAATTCTGAGAGGAACTTGAACCTATTCGCAATCTGCTCATATGGGCCAATCCTCTTGCGTAACTGGATTATCAAGCAGTCATAGAGTTGATATAGAACTTCTATCTTAAATTTGTCAGCTCCTCTAAAAGAAGCAATACCACTTGTTCCATCTGAAAATTTCCTTGTAACAATGCGTTTGGAAGCATCAGAATAACTTGAAGTGATATCTTCACACAAACCGTTTCCTTCTGATTCATAGTTGCAATCCTATCGGCTGAATTTTCTCTGAGTTCTTTAACAAACGAAAGTAAAGATGAAAGCAGAAGATAACCTTCAAATACATCAAAACCAGGGGTTTGAAGTTTCTTACTTGTTTTGTTGAAACCCTCCAGCACTGATTCTAGTGTGCAGACCCAGGACTTGTTGTATTTTGTTGAACAAGGTCATGGATGAATGGTTTTCAGTCGGTAAAAATGTTAAAAATCTCTCACAGTGTTTTCCATTATAGCAGTATCGAATCACAATTATCAGCTGGTCAACATGTGTCAGGTCAGGCGTAGAGTCAACAATAATAGAGTATGATTTGGTGTCTAGGCTGTTGATTTCATTCACAATTTCATCTTGAACATGTTTTCCCATAATTTCTATCAATTCTTCATACACGGTTTTGGATAGGTAAGTAGCATTTACTTTTTCATTTTTACATTTCTCGAGATTTTCATGTAAAAATGGGGTCAAATTCTGCAATAAGTTTAATGGCCCCCATGAAGTTTCCATTATTTGGTGAGCCCCACTTCTCCTCATCACCTCTAAATGCCAAACCTCTTTCACTTAAAAACTTTGTAACAGCTACAGCTCGTTTCAGTACTTAAAAATAGTACTGTATTGTTTTTGTCATCTGTTCTTCAAGTTGCTGATCCACAGTATTTTTATTTGACTTTCTTGTTATCCAACACAACATCTCCCTCTTATGTTCCATGCTGTCTTCATGATTCTCCAGAGTTCTGAGTACATTCATCCAGTCAGAAAACCAACCTGTAGTAAGTGATGTTTGGCATTTAGAAAAGAGTTTGCAAACAAAACAGTATATACAGCCTTTGCTCTTTGAGTAAACTAACAAGGATCTCATCGGAGTCGGGCCATTTTTCAATCTTTTTTCAAAATACTTTTTGAGAAACTTCTGTTTTGCTCCTTGTAAACCCTGCTTGATTCGGTATATACATCATCTGGTTTTTTATTTTGAAAAAAATCTATGTCTTGCATTAAACAATTCTGTATGAAATCATTATCAACAGTTATGGGCCAGTTTTCGAGGTCACTGTATTCTTTGAAATCACTGAGTTTGCTTCATGTTTCTGCCCAGTCTCTGCTTGTTCCGCGGTACTTTCATGTTGACCACTGTGCTCGTCATCTGTATCAAAAGCGTCAACAGTGGGTTGAATATTGCTAGAAAGAGCTCCCACAGTTTGTGCACTATCAGTGGCTTCAATGGAGTTTGCTTGGCTTTTTTCAACTGTAGGTGTTGACAAACTTGACATTGCCAAATGTTTGTTAGTTTTTGACATTTAGAGATTTCGTCAGGTCGCTTTTCCTTGAGTTTGCTTTTTTGGTATCCACTTAAGTACTTTGGTGAACTGATTGTTATTCCTCTAGGGCAGAGGTTTTCAAACTTTTTTGGTCCGCGGCTCCCTTGACCTGTGCATAAATCATCGCGTATCCTCTCTATAATATATTTATTGATGGATCTTGGCTCATAATATCGAGCCCAACACTTTTCCCAAGCCATCGCGACGCCCTTAGCCGAGCGCCGCGACGCCCCTGGGAGCCGCGACGCACAGTTTGAAAACCTCTGCTCTAGGGTCTTGACCTCTGTTAAAAAGGGAAAAAAATTACATTAGCCACGGCAGAACAGCCAGCTTACCGCGACACTCCACCTTTACAACATATTACTCGAAAACTTTGGGATTGTTGAAATACATACAACAAAAAAATTAATCAATTTGAGTCGTGCGACTATTGTCGCATGCTTTGAAAGGAAAAAATTGTAGGTCTACTTTCTGAGAAAGCGTTTTTTCGTTTACGGCTAGACTACATGATACTTTAATAACCTTTTAATTTTTATTTTAACTATTATGTTTTAGTGAATTACATTATATTATTAATATTATTATTTAAAAAAAAAACCCTTCTCATACCCAACATGTTTAAGCAATGTGGACTAAAGTCGCTTTTGGGGCCCCTCCGGGATTAGGGGCCCTGAAGCTTAAGCTTCATTAGTTTCATAGTAGATACGCCACAGGTCGGCTCAGGAGCCGCCAGTCCCTGGTCGACGACACTGCTTCAAATGTCCTCGCCAGGGCTCGAGTTAATCCAGTCCAAATCCCGGTCGACGAAAAATCTTCAAGTGTCCTCGCCCGGATTTGATCCTGGGTCACCCGGTCGCCAGCGCAGTTTGGTAACCACTACACCAGCACGGCTCCCCTTTATATTGATGACCATATCAGATTCTGGAATAACACGTTCAAGCTACGGCCATAATTTGAGAACCACTGTAGCTGAAGGACCTTGTTTATCTTTGTTTCACAACACAACACTCGAAGTGTCTTGTCTGTTGTGGTAGTTTTTTTTTTTTTTTTAAACCAGCGGCACTCGAGCTTTCCAGCTCTTTTGGCCCAATGACATGTCATTGCGAGGCTGGGGGGGGGGGGGGGGGGGCGGGGGGCTTTCCTTCTAACCCGGTTAGGAGCTTCGCTCCTTCCCATCCACACGGGATTTATGTGCAGGAGCCGTTCAGGTTATTCAGTCAAATTTCCGGTCGTAAACATTCCTTCAAACGCTGACGCCCGGATTTGAACCATGAAAACCTGGTCGCCAGTACAACGCCGTAGCCATTACACCAGCGCGGCTCCCCTGTTGTGGTAGTACTTGGTGAAAGCTGTCTGATAACAACCGTATTATCGTATATAACGTCACAAAACTAAATTGCATTTAATTACTCTACTAGACCAGAAGGTCATTTATATTTGAGCATGCGCCCTAATATTCCCGATGGATCTTGTATCTAGGTTGTACTGAGCGTGCCTCGCCAAAACGAGGGAAAACTCCTATTAAAAAAAAAATCCACATTTTAATTCAGACATAACATACACAATACAGTATTCCCAAAACGCCACTGTATTTCTTTCACCAAATTCACGAATCTACCATTCCACCTGTACTATTTTCGTGATAAGGGGGACGCCATTGTTGAAGCTTCAGAAGGTATATTCTGATGTGGCGCGGATTTTTTCCACAGGATCTCATACTCTCAACCTCCGTTAGAGACAAAAGTACATTTGCTGTCTGGACTGAAGGTTAAAGAAAAACATTGCTGGTAAACATGTGATCAATAAATGCGCTGATTAAAAAAACGCAATTCATTCATTCATTCATTAGAGCAGCCGATTGGTTGGGTGACTAGATCACTTGCCTCTCGCGGCTAAGATACAGGGTTCCGGGGATCAAAATCTGGTAGCAATACGTTCCAGACTACCTAGCCGTAAAAGGGTACCTGACTTTGCTATTGTGTTGGCAATGGTGAAGTCAGCGAGGAAGAGAACTGGTGGGCCCCCAACCTGATAAAGCTGAAGTTATTATATTGAAGTCTCCAACACTTCACTCCACTACGGTGGTGTCTGCGATGGGACTACCTTTACCCGTTATCATTCGTTCCCACAATGCTTCGTATGGAGCACGCGCCTTCAATACTTGAATGCTAAGCCTTCCTCTCATGCGCCTCCTGTTCTAAGTTCATGTTGTTGAAGTTTCCTGAAATACCACCCGACATCTGTAAATAAGCTCCATTACCAAAAAGAGCAAGTTTCGTATTGAAGAAACTAGTAAGTGGTTTGGTACAGCTTTGGTAGTAGTTTGGTACAGCTTTGGTAGTAGTTGGTAGTGGTTTGGTACAGCTTTGGTAGTAGTTTGGTAGTGGTTTGGTACAGCTTTGGTAGTAGTTGGTAGTGGTTTGGTACAGCTTTGGTAGTAGTTTGGTAGTGGTTTGGTACAGCTTTGGTAGTAGTTTGGTACAGCTTTGGTAGTAGTTTGGTAGTGGTTTGGTACAGCTTTGGTAGTAGTTTGGTAGTGGTTTGGTACAGCTTTGGTAGTAGTTGGTAGTGGTTTGGTACAGCTTTGGTAGTAGTTGGTAGTGGTTTGGTACAGCTTTGGTAGTAGTTTGGTAGTCGTTTGGTTCAGCTTTGGTAGTAGTTGGTAGTGGTTTGGTACAGCTTTGGTAGTAGTTTGGTACAGCTTTGGTAGTAGTTGGTAGTGGTTTGGTAGTAGTTTGGTAGTAGTTTGGTAGTGGTTTGGTTCAGCTTTGGTAGTAATTGGTAGTGGTTTGGTAGTAGTTTGGTAGTAGTTTGGTACAGCTTTGGTAGTAGTTGGTAGTGGTTTGGTAGTAGTTTGGTAGTAGTTTGGTAGTGGTTTGGTACAGCTTTGGTAGTAGTTTGGTAGTGGTTTGGTTCAGCTTTGGTAGTAGTTGGTAGTGTTTTGGTAGTAGTTTGGTAGTAGTTTGGTACAGCTTTGGTAGTAGTTGGTAGTGGTTTGGTACAGCTTTGGTAGTAGTTTGATAGTGGTTTGGTACAGCTTTGGTAGTAGTTTGGTAGTGGTTTGGTACAGCTTTGGTAGTAGTTGGTAGTGGTTTGGTACAGCTTTGGTAGTAGTTTGATAGTGGTTTGGTACAGCTTTGGTAGTAGTTTGGTAGTGGTTTGGTACAGCTTTGGTAGTAGTTTGGTAGTGGTTTGGTACAGCTTTGGTAGTAGTTTGGTAGTGGTTTGGTACAGCTTTGGTAGTAGTTTGGTAGTGGTTTGGTACAGCTTTGGTAGTAGTTGGTAGTGGTTTGGTACAGCTTTGGTAGTAGTTTATAGTGGTTTGGTACAGCTTTGGTAGTAGTTGGTAGTGGTTTGATACAGCTTTGGTAGTAGTTTGATAGTGGTTTGGTACAGCTTTGGTAGTAGTTTGGTAGTGGTTTGGTACAGCTTTGGTAGTAGTTTGGTAGTAGTTTGGAAGAGAAGACTAAGCCGCCATATTGCCGGAATGGCTATCCGTATTACGTCATAGCTCGACATAATCGGTTGAAATGAACATTTTTCTTCATTATCATCCTAGTAAGTTCCCAACCCCTTATTACTGTGGTTCTGGATTAGTTTTTTTTTAGGCCGTATCGAACACACGGCCCACTGATCTTTATTTCAACCAACTTAACTTAAGCTCAACCCTGGTTCGAGTTTTGTCAACTCAAACAGCTAACCTTAACCTAACCCTGACCTTATATACAATATATTTTTTCCCCTTTCCAGCTCGGAAACATACGGACGTAGAGACATAATAATCTTCCGTGTGAAATGTATCTTTGAAAAAACGCGACATTTTGATTTCTTCATTCCTCCATGAACTCTCAACTCTCCGAGCACCATAGGTTATCAACACAACTTTCCAAACCTTCGTTTCCTGTGCCATCCATTCAGAGCTCCCTTTTATGTCTCCAGTTCTTTTCTGTATTTGTTTTAGGTCTCCCTCTGTTTCTTGTACCATGGGGATTCCAGACCAAGGAATGCCCTGTAATGCCACCCAAAATTGGATCACGGAAAATATTACGACAAGTCACGTCCCATACGTTCTCTGTATTCGAATTTTTAAGTGACATAGCTTAAGCTAAATTCCTATAATTCATTTTTATTTGTAACTTTTGGTAAATGCGACTCTAGCTGCGCCAACTGTGAATTTTGGATCGTAGTTTAAAAAGTTGAGAATCACTGGTGTATATTTTGTATGTACTTTTAGCGTTTCTTCCCAGTTCTAAACGCTACACAGTCAGTTTTGTCATGTCTAGTCTTTGATCCACCATCATTGAGCGTTAGCGTGTGATAGTAAAAAAGAGGTCTTACTCCATATTTGTAAACTCAGACCTGGATATTGTCTAACACTAAAGTAAAGAATCGAAGGTATTGTTCTGATATCCTTTTATCTGTCAAGTTTAATCATTTTCTGCGCCACTTTTTATTTACAGTTTACAGTAACTAAGAATTATTTTGTTGTACTGTACATAAAGATAATAAACGCACATGGGCTCTAGATAAACATACGTGTGTGGAGAAACGGAAATACATGTATATACAGATACTTACATAGATACATACATAGACACATAGATAGATAGGTAGATATATAAATAGATATATAGATAGAAAAAAGAAGGATAGATAGATAGATAGATTGATTGATTGATTGATTGAAAGATAGATAGATAGATAGATAGATAGATAGATAGATAGATAGATAGATAGATAGATAGATAGATAGATAGATAGATAGATAGATAGATAGATAAACGACACAGATCGTCAAGTAAATTGTCAAATATTAGGAAGATGGATAGCTAACAGACAGATACAGGCTGATATAAGGACATGTTAACAGTGAGGTATTTTGCGCTGTTTAAATATTCTGCTTCTGGATGTATTTGTTATCCATATTTCTTTCATCATTAAGTATTTATCGTGTTATGTTATTGTTCTCAAGGCAAGTTACGCTCTAGGGATCTGTTACGGAATTCCCTCCCCTGCTTTGCAGTAGTGGTCCAACAGTGGCCCAATTATCAAGAGTATCTAATATGGGTCTTCAAAGGTGTCTACCTTCGCACACGATTTCTCTTGGCAGAGTTGTAGATAGAAGGATAATGATGCTTCTATTTCAAGGAAGTATTCATAAGATATTTCCGAAGTCAAGAACAATGCTGCATTGGCAGGGCAATTGTTAACTTATATCGGTCCACCGCCTGTTATGAAGAATTAAGCAATTATTAATGTTAGCTGGTTCAAGCCCCCACCCTGATTTACTAGGTGGAATTCTTCTTATTATGGTAAAGCTCTGTTTATAGTGTATTTATTAAATTGACTGAGACAAATATGCAATACATTCAAAATGATTAAATGACGTTAAATTTGTATATTTATAAATAACAGATTTAACAGTCATTTAGGTTTTAACAAGGTTTTAAAGAAATGAAAAATTATTTATAAGAAAAGTTTATCATCACTGTTGTGATGGAATAGAAGTGTGTAAACAAGGTCACTTGGCAGCTTTTAGGGGTTACGTACAAGTCAGTGACGGTTCTGCTCCTTCTGATGTATTGGTTCTTGGTAGTCGCTGGTCACGGTTGTAGTTCGCAGCACGTTCCCAGAAGTATCAGGGAGTGTCAACGAAGGTGGTCTCTCGTCTTAAAGCTCAGGTCATTTTTCTCTTCTTGTTCCAGAGATAGTACCCTCAATTGGTACCACCAACAACTTTGGTAGAAGAATAGAAACAAAACGCTCTCCTGAGGATTGCGTTTTCCGACACATAGTTATGGGCCCCTTTCTTTCGTTTCACCATCCCATTTACCTCAGACTTTACCCTCGATGAGAGTTAAACTTAATCCCTCGAGAGGAAACTTTCTTTACATTTAAATTGAATAGCTTTATTTTTACTTTATATTCAAATGAAAAGGTTAATAGTATAGATAGAATATGTTTACATTAATATTTACATTGACCAAAAAGTGTTCACAATATAGATTAAATATGTTTCTATTTACATCCATGCTGATTGAAAAGCTTTGAAACTTTCATTAATTTTAAAGTGAATATGTTTACACAGACATTTACACTGGTTTGAAAATGTAGATATTATAAATAGAATGTACATCATTTCTTTCATCTTTCCTTCCCTGCTCTAAATGGAACTTGGGAATACCAATGCTTTTAGTTCTCTTTAAGAAACTAGCAATAAAGCAGTCACCAGTCCTTGCAGTGGTGTTTCGTGAATTCACCATTATATTTGATGAGGTTGCCAGCCTCAAATGACTTTGGCATCCACTAACACTTTTCACATATTAATATTCACATTGCAATATATAATTATTAGTTCACATGTTAGTAATGAAAATGTAAAAGTGCAACTTCGCCAATCTTGGCTCACAAACTGTTTGCTCAGAGAAGTAGGTTTAAGGCACTGGCAGATGCCGTTTTTTTCACATGTCTGGGGTGTTGTTATTGTAACACTAGATTCCCTCTATGACTCTGTGTTTCATTTTCCTCAGATTCCGGTTCCTTATTAAAATGGTTTCCTGTGCTCTTTAAGTCCTTCAAGATGTTCCACAAAGTCCTGTCTGATAAAGGGCATTCTGAATTCTAAATTCTGGCAGTCTGGTTTCGTCTTGGCAAGCGACCATCACAGTGTCTTAAAACTGCGAAAAGTTCAGGTTATATGCCCCCCCCCCCCCTCGCATTTGTTTTGTTACGATGCTAAGAAAGCTCCAATCGTTTCTATCATGCGTGTTTAGTGGGGTAATTTCAAAATTATGTCCGCCTGAAATAATATGCGTGATGCAAAAGGTCACGTCTCCCATATATGGAATGAAAACATCCGATCCTCTCTCGGCCATGTTTACAAATAACTTACTATTACTTTAATATAAAGTAATGTCTTTGTAACAATGTGTCCCGGAAACGGTGATGTCGTGCATGTCTGTTCAAAATGTGTCGCACAGACAAGTAATCACGTTATCTGTCGCTTGAGCACACACACATTCCGTCTCTTTACCATCTTGGCAAAGAAAGCACCCTGGCCTTATCAGCGATTAAACAAATGTACTGGGCGATTTTTAGGTTAATCTGTAGTCTGATGTCGGCAACTCCTGAGATTAACTAACATGATTGTCGATTAATTATTATATCAGCCGTTCCCTGCAAAGCAGGGAGAAATGGGTAACCAAACAGACATGACGACTTATCAGTGAGAGGAGTGTAAGAATGTTTGAAAATACAAACTGTCTGCTACATAGCAAAAAAAAAAGACCATGGAAAAGCACTTAAATAGTCAGTACAACAAATGTCCAGGATACGACCGTAATGAAGCAGAAAAGGTAAAGGTAAAGGAACCCGTTACACGCCCATTGAGGCATATTGGGAATATGGTGTTAGGCCCATATTATCTTGACCGTCGGCACACTAGGGGTGATGTGGTCGGCATCGCGCCGGCCGCCTTAACCTTCCCAGAGTTGCTCTGGTACCCATTTGGGGCTGGGTCGACCCAGTAGCCGTTTGTGGCCTAAAAAAGTCCCACCTTATCTGGGGATCGAACCATAGACCACTGCGGTAGGAAGCCAGGTAGATAGAAATGAAGCAGAGATCGACCCAAAAATAATTATGTGAAAGGATCGTCTATTATAACATATCATGTTCAGAGCTGTAATCTAAGTAGTTTCATATTGCAGAGTATTTTTGGCTCTCATAATATTTGGCATTTCCTTGCTAAAGCTTTCATCAGCTTATCGGCACGTCATCTTTGATCTGTAAACGGCAATTCCATACACAGTAAAACATGAAACCAAATCATGATTGTTATAGTTCTTATTGTTGACCAGAATCGACGTCACTGTTCTCCAGGCAAACCCATATGTGTTCAGTCTCCTTCAGCACATGTCGAAGGGTATGAATGATAATTGTTTTTGTTGCGTGCTGATTGTATGTACGCCAGATGCATCCTCTCATTCGTCCACCCCTGCTGATTTTACGTTTGATGCCAAATTCCAACGATCTTAGCCTTGATGATTCATCGACTGCAGTGTCATTCTCTAATAGGCGATCATTAACTGGCCTCAGTATCTCTCCCTTATCCATATCCAATGCACCTTCTATGGGTGCTCTTGAAGCTAGTCTGTCAGCTCTTTCATTGCCGCGTACCCCTGCATGACCAGGACAGTAGATCCACACCAGTTCCTGAAGATTCGAGGCTTCTATTCACAACCCTCCACTCCCAAAGGAGCATAGGCCTTCAACAAACACATGCCAAGTCCTCTTGTCACGTGCCATCATCTCAAGTTCTTTGCACGTTCTCCTTATCATTTTCATCTCTATTTCCAGCTCTCTTCTCCATGTGCTTCTTGGTCTATCTCTGCTTCTCTTGCCCTGGGGATTCCAGAACAAGGACTGCCTTGTAATGCTATCAACAGGTTTCCTCAGTGTGTGTCCTATCCATCGCCATTGTCTTCATCTCATCTCTTGTTCCACTGGCACTTGTCTAGATCTTGTCATCAGTTCCACGTTGGTAACCTTGTCATACCATTTTAATCCCTCTATTCTACGCAAGCACCCATTTATGAAAGTCTGTAGCTTTTTGGTAGTTGTCTTTGTTGTTCTCCATGTCTCAGAGCCATACAATAGGACTGACTTCACATTTGGAGTTAAAGATTCTTATTTTCGTGTTGGATCCGATGTCTCTTGATCTCCATATATTTCCCAATGCAATGAAAGCTCCTCTTGCTTTTTGTATTCTTATTTTGATATCACTAGAGGCTTCTATGGAGGTCCTCAATTCATACTTTTGATCTTCCAAAGCTTGGAGTGTGAGTCTGACACAATAACTTCCCTTGTTAATGAAGTCTCGGACAGCCACCTTAAGGCTGTAGTAACTGCCTCTACCTCCATTCTCATGCTGGAGGTTGTTATCATGTAAGTCCCGCTATGTTCAGCGACGATTCCATTTACTTCAGCAGAGAACCCCACCCTGATTTCTCACCATGGATTACAGACCCAACAGTGTACACAATGTCATCCTCATCCTAAGCATGATCATTTATTAGTTCATCAATGACCAGCTTTTCCCTTCCATTGGACTAAGTTCTGCACTCTCTACCAAGGCTGAGGATGACTTGTTTGAAATTAGCCTTGTTGGTAGCTGCAGCCATTATTTTTAAGAATGTCATACCTCTGTTGTACTTCTGTGTGATTAGACCAATATGATACTTGCATGATAATCCGCGATAGAATGTTAGTCCGAGATATTTCAACTTCTCTTGCCTTTCAATTTTCTGCCCACTGAAAGTAATGTCTGGAAGATCTGCTTTCAATATGGAGTTCTTCAAGGAGCATAACAGCACATAGGCTTTGTTGGGATTGACCTTGGAGCCGGAGTCCTCGCACCATTTAAACACCTCATGTAGTGTCCCGTGTATGCTATTGACCTTGTCCTGTCGGTCAGAATCAGTCCTGTAAACGAGTATGTCTTCTGAAAAATGTCAGTGTTCGTCCCAGCCCAGAATGGTGGCTACTTTTGCTGTGTAGATATTTAACAGCATCGGTGATAGTGGAGACCCTGGGGTAGTCCCGGGCAAATGTGCATTGGTTCTAATGTCCATGGTCCAAGTGAAATGCAACCCAATCATGAACGAACATATAACAAATACAGCTAACGAAGACGCTCATCGTCATCATCGTCATCATCATCATCATCATCACCAGCATCCTTGAACTACCTAAGTATCATATGTCTTCAACAAATCTATACCAAGTCGTGCTATTCTGTGCCATCAATTCAACCTCTTTCCTCATCTTCCTAATACCTTTCATATCTGTCTCCAGACTATTAAAAAGATTGAAGATAAGCGAAATACACTATCATCACATCCATTCATGACAACAATCGAGATAAACAAACACAAAACATACAGTTTTAAAACAATTTTAATTTCGAAAGAAAAATTAAAACGAGAAAAATATAATGAACCGCAATCAAGTAACTAAAATTTAGAGCAATAAAGCGCAAGGAAAGGTATATTAAAATGCATGGGAGAATGGTACCGCTATAGTCACTGTGAAACAACATCATTCCAAATGACAATAATTGCAACCTTCAACAAACAACGAATAAAAACAACAAATATAGTATGCTGCTAAGAATAAGTAACGCGATATACCCAAATTATGACTCACATAGGTTGAGTCAGATGTTCTATACGCGAGAGAGGCATTGCATTTCTTGTACATGTATAAAATAGTCATTTATTAATGAATTTTATTTAATTCACATGCGGTTTATATATTTGTCGTGCTTCACATATTTGACGCTTACAATTTCCATGTCCCACTCGTCGAGAGCTGATACTTTGTATGCAGCTCCCTTTCGTGATACATTTTAAAAATGACCCGCGGATTTCATGTAATAACTAAAACATGTATAATAAGGTGGAATAACGTCATTAACATAACGGAAATCAAGTAAGGAAAATAATTACTGTCAATTTATAGTGTGCTTCATATTTGTAAAGTGCTGGCGTCGAGTGGTGAACGGTGATGTTTTAAACACAACTCTGGTAATGCCCTCACATTCTTGGATCCTTCACATTAGATTCTTCAACTCATAAATGCATATTTTAGCAATGATGAATAACACTCGATAGAGGTGACAACAGATTCAAACATTTAATATCTGGTTTTTTTTTTTTTTTTCTATAACCAGCGGCACTCGAGCTTTCCGGCTCTTTCGGCCCAATGACATGTCATTGCGAGGCTGGGGGGGGGGTCAGTGGACTTTCCTTCCAACCCGGTCAGGAGCTTCGCTCCTTCCCATCCACACGGGATTTATGTGCAGGAGCCGTTCAGATTATTCAGTCAAATTTCCGGTCGTAAACATTTCTTCAAACGCCGACGGCCGGGTTTGACTCTTCCAGGCCGGAATTTTTTCACGAGTTTTGCCAGAATTATTTTTGTACCTTAAAGCAGTACCTTTATAAATTCTAAAGTTTCTGAGTTATTACACAACAAAGACACACATATTATACATCACAGTAAAGATATATGAATGTAGAATTAGAATTTGAAGGATTTTTAGTGATATTCTACATATAGTATTCAGTCATGAGTCATAACGAAAATACGGAAAAAATTTCACGGAAAACAAAAGTGACGTTCCCAACGTCGTTTCGGCTTCTAGGGGTTTTGCGGATGTACGCTACCAGCGTCGTTCCGGCCTTTAAGCCATGAACACCTGGTCGCCATTACAACGTCGTAGCCATTACACCAGCGCGGCTGCCTTAATATCTGGTTAAGACCTATAATCATAAAACAAGTAAAGGAAAGCACAAGATTTCGGATTTCAATTTTATTGTTGCTACTAAATGCAGCCGCACTCCACCCCCTTGGAAAAAAATTAAAAATTACAGACAATAAAAATTGTCCATACATTCTTTGCATAGAAAGAAAGTGAATATCCAGTTATCATGAATCAGTGATTCGTCGGCGTCGGAATGGCTACGAGGTATGGTGTTCGCCTCTAATTATAAAAGTACAGGGTTCGGTTTCCAGTACAGGGAATATATTTGATATAAATTATTTTTTCAGAACCAGTACATTTTAGTGTATGTACTTATGACCAGCATTGACCAGTGAATTGTATATAACAACTAAAAAAAATGTATAAATAAGGGGAAATAACTTCATTAACGTAATGGAAATGGGTAGGAAAATAATGATTGTCAATTTAGATTGTGCTTGATATTTGATAATGAAATCATAGTCTCCCCTGATCTCTTGCGTAATGAGATCGGATGCCTAGTCTTCTCGGATAAGGGCAAAACAATAGGAGGTCCCGTGTGCAAGTTGCTTCCGTTAAAAATCCATCGGCAGTTGGAAATCGTAAAGAGTAGGCCATACGGCCGATGCCGAGGCAAAACAAGTGACTATTAGTAACCTTTTTTAACATTTGTCCTAGTTAGTAAAGAACTGCCCACAGGTAAGAAGAGTATAGTTGGCACCACTGAAGACCTTAGATTTACAAAACAAACTACAAGTAATGACGAAGACATACGACAAACCGATCCTTTACTCCAGAGCAGCATGTAGCTTACAAAATACAGAGCACTAGCCGATCAAATGGTAGGGATTAACCAAAGAAAGTAGATGAACCTACAACACAGAAAAGTGAGGGAAAGATCAGAGTAAACCTAATTAAAGCCGTCATGAAAGACGCAAATAAATCACCAACTCGTGGAATCAGAAGAAACTACTATGTACGTATTTTGTGAAAAATATGATGAATAACGTATTATTTTATTCGCTGCAACAGAATATATGGACAATTTATTTTCTGCTTTTTTGTTTTGCCAATTGTATAGCCATAACAAGAGTCGTTAAGTAAACCATGTGTTCTGTCCTCTAAAAGTTATTAGAATGAACTTATTTTGGTTATCTCATATTCACCGTAGTAAGGCTCAGTAATGTCTGGTGTGTTAGATGAATACCTTTTTATGAACAATACATTGCATCGGTGTTTTATGAAAAGAAGCGAAGGAGGAATCCCAATATGACATCATAGAGAAGTTACAATTACTGCAAAAAGCTGGCGAATTTTATTCTTACGTGAAAAAGATAAATATTTGTTCAGCATTAGAATAATATTTGGAGTATTTCTTGGAGCAGTGCTGCCACACGTTACGCCCGAATGTAAGCGTTACATATAGAAAAGTATATATAGTGTTTCATAAATTTTAGCGAAGAAAAAGCGCCACTGACTTACTCCACATGTTTTTCTAAAAATTTGGAACGGCCAATTTGTTTTCTTGCAACCTTATTGGCTGTGTGATTATATTTTTAAATGTAACAAGAAAACTGTTCGTTCTGAAAAAAAAAGTGTCACTTTATTGAATTAAAAAAAAAAGAACAAGAAAAAAGGAGCCTACGCTCCTCACACGATCTTCAGCACTAACAACTACTAAGTTAAATCTCTTAAACTCACCCCAGTCACGTGAGTCTAACAACACTACGGTACTCTATAGCTAGCAATAAGATGGTAAATAAGTCGAATTTAACTTCACTCACTGATACTCAGACATAACAGTCAAACACACCTTGATCCTCATGGAGCATACGTTCATATCACCTATATATTAAGGCCTGAAGGTGACAAATGGAACTACTGTTGCCGCAGGCATATCACAAAAGATAAAGGATCCCGTTACAAGCCCATTGAGTCATATTGGGAATATGGTGTTAGGCCCATATTTTCTTGACCATCGGCACACTAGGGGTGATGTGGTCAGCATCACGCCGGTCGCCTTAACCTTCCCAGAAGTTGCTCTGGTACCCAATAAGTGCTGGGTCGACCCAGGAGCCGTTTGCGGCCTAAAAAAATCCCACATCATCTGGGGATCGAACCATAGACCACTGAGCTAGGAAGCCAGTGCACTAACCACTATGCTACCGCGGCTCCCCAGGCATGTCACAAGAGCCCACAGATATGTCGTTGTGCTTGTGGCCGTCATCATCATCATGTAAAATACATTGCTGCAGACACCATTGCTGCACGAGCAAATGACTTGTGGTTGAGGCTTACTGCAAGGGAACCAGCTGCACTGGTAACTCCATAAGAAGTGAAAAGGAAATGGTTTGAAACTATCATTCTCTTCTCCATGATAGAGTATAGTCATATTTATTGACTAAAATGTGTTTTATGTTCTAGACTTTAGTCTTTTCTTATATTGCATGTTCTTGATTTCTATTAACTGTCATAAATTGCTTTACAAATGCAAGACCATCGGATTCTTTTCAACGTGAAATCAAATCTAAGGAATTCCAATATTTTTTCCTTATAATGTTTTATGGTGTTTATAGATGTTTCTGATTTTTTCTTCAATCCACGCGGCGACATTAGCTTGAACTTTCAGGAAACTAAATGACAGCTTTGCTAGTCAGTCTTTGCTCTGAAAATATCATTGCCCGAGAATTAGAGGGAGACACGAAAACAAGGAAAAAGAAATTGGGGACAGACCTGAAAGGGATTATAAAGATATGAAAAGATAGAACCGAACAGGAAGATTTGGTCTGAACGTGTGAAAGACGTCTGCTCCTTAGCAAACTATAAGGGTAATAATGGTAATGTTAACATGGCAGATAATGCAATGATAATGAATGCATTATCTGCCATGTTAACATTGTCACTTGTATTTATTAAAACAATATATTTATATGTAGTTATTAGTACAAACATAGCCGACCAGCAATAGAAGCAAGTACGCACATCTATTAGCCACACTGGGTCCAATAGTAGAGGCATGACTAGCAGATTTACACGAATCGCTTAAGTAATCTATAATTTTTTGATTACTGCTGCAACTACCAGAAAAGTCGAGGTCCTCTTCATAAGACGCATACCACTTGGTCAGTTCTGGCGGAGGTGGACAAGGACATGACAACGTTGGAATACCGGACATAGACAAAGTTGTTAACTCAGTCAGATATGTCAAAGAGAGTGGAATTTGGGTCAGGTTTGATTCGTCAAGAGTTAGACGCTCAAGGGATGTAAGTTTCTTAAATGCTAAAGATGAGATTGTTATTATGGGATTGGATTGTAAATCTAGTCTCTCCAATGAAAGGCTGTTTGGGGACAGTGCGTCTTTGATTACCGTTATTTTATTATAGCTCAAATCAAGGTCAGTAAGTGCCAAAGGAAGGATATCAAAGTTGATTTCTACGATCTGATTGTGTGACAAGTCTAAGGAACCAAGATTAGATAAGTTAGCAATAACAGTAGGCACAGACTTAAGCATGTTCCCTCCAAGATCTAATGAAGTCACAGTAGAGGGAAGAGAGCCCTTGCTTGGATCTGATATTTGATTGTTGCTTAAAATAACCGTATCTAAATTTGTCAATTGTGAAAAGTCTGGAATTTCAGTAATCCCAATTGACGTAAAAGTTAAAGATAAAAGTTTTTTGGCAATAGGAAACACAGCTAGCGCTTCAATTCCTTGTTTAACATTTACATCCGTTAGTTTGTTGTTGCTGATGTCAAGTGTTTTCAAATTTCGAAGAACTGACAATGCCTTTGGGAATTGGGTCAAATCACAGTCTCCTAGAGTGAGATACACCAGAGTATCATTCAAGGAATCGAAAGCATCATCAGGAATATACTTTAATGAGTTATGAGAGAAGTCAACTGAGGTTACAGTGTGAAGATTCGGGAACCATGTAGGCCAGGCAGATAAACCAACTCTCACAAACTGAAGATTGGTAAGTGTGGTCGATAGATGTTGAAATATGGCAACGTTCCAGTCCACAATGTTGGTATCAGATATAGCTAAAGACGTCAGCATGTTTAACTGGAGGAAAGCGCCTGGTAGTCTTGTAAATGTGGCGTTGGCTATCGTTAACTCTGTCAAGGTTGTAGCCGAGGCTTGAAAGGCACCGTCGGATATGTTGGTGAGTGGGTGTCCGGTAAAAGCCAGTCTGGTCAGACCAGGAGGTAAGCTGTTGTTTAATATGCTGGTTATGTTTCCATTCTAGAAGAGAAAATAAATGTAAAGAGTTTAACTCTTCAACTTGACTATTGAGCAAATACATCATCATCATCCTTCATATGCCTTAAAAAAATTCATACCACGCCTTCCGCACTGTGCCATCCATTCATCGTCTTTCATGTCTTATTTATCTATTTCTTGTCTGTCTATTTTCGTTCTCCATGTGTTTTTGTCAGTCTCAGTCTACCTAGTTTACTCTGGGGATGCCAGAACAAGGAATGTCTTGTGATGCTATCAACAGATTTCTTCAAAGTATATCCTATCCAATGGCAGAGTTTTTAAAATTCGTATCTCTTGCTACAATGGCACCTCTCTGGTTCTAGTCATCAGTTCTACGTTGGTGATCCTGTTATCTATTTCAGACCTTGAATTCTAAGCAGTCACGCTTTGATGAAAGTCCTTAACTAGTTCTTGTTGTTGTTCTCAGTGTTATACAGCAAGACTGCTTAGACATCTCAGTTGAAGATTTTTATTTTATTGAGTAGACTACATGATAATAATCATAAGAGAAACAATAAACTTTAAATTATAAATTAATTTTTAGCTATTTACATTTTACCGTCAATATATTTTAAATCTAGGAGTATATCAACATGTTTAAAATATGATATTATTGATATACGTTACTCACATCACGAATACATACGATGTATTATTTCAAACATAATGGACCTAATCATTGAGTCAAAGTAATATGAATATTATTCGAATGTAATTCACTCTTTCATTCATAAACATTCAACAGTAAACTCTTATTAACTGTTTATTAAAAACAAGTGCCCAAACATTCAGATTCAGCTAGAGTACACGAGTCTGCTACAATAGTAGTATTGTAGTAGTAGTAGCCCGTTCAGTCACACCTGACTGTGGTTATGTGCCCTTGAGGTGATAGACCTCCGCTGTTTTTTTCCCCTGTTGTTCCTGTCTGCGTGTTATTTTCTCTTCTGCTTGATTAGAGACCTTCTTTTCGTTCAAACTAAGGTGATGTCGTTGAGAGCATCGTCACTTGCTGCGATCGGCAGCTTCATCCTCCCAGGTTGCTGGATTTATGTAGTGCCCTGATGTCTCTCTTGCACACATCTTTGGACCTCAGCTGTGGTCGCCTGGCTGTTCTTTTGCCATCTGCCAGTTGTCCGTAGAAAATATATTTGAGGATGCGACAATCTTCCATGCGACAGACATGGCCAAGTCAGACTACAATTTCTAGGTTACAATAAGATCCGCTAGAATCCACCATCATCACCCCTCAGCTCTCTAAGAAGTATAGACCTTCAACAAATGCATGCTAAGCTTTCCTGTTATGTCCATCCATTCGAAGTTTGTTCGTGTCATCTTTCATCTTTCATATTAGTTTTCACGTTTTTTTAAAGTATTGAATTCTATGCAAGAATTACTGTATAATGATATTTAAAAGAAGGGGTGAGACAAAGGTGCGTGTTATTCTCTTTTCTATTTAGTATCAAAACAGAAAATATTTTCAGAGGAAATGCAAAGTCTAAACATCAGTGGAGCAACATTAAAGAATCTTATATGGGTAAGTGATAAAGTGATTTAGATTATACCTAACGAGAATTACAACCTGTAGTGACGAAATTAAAGGACGAACCGGGAATATGGGTTCGACATAAACATTGCGAAAATAAAAATTACGATAAATAACAACAAAGATGAGATGCCAACATTAAACATAAAAACAATAACGAAAAAGGCGCTAGAGATCAAGTCAAAAGTTTCTCATATTTTTGAAACATATTAACACATTAACTACCGAATTGAAAAACACACTGTGGCCGAATTAAATTGTTTTCCCATTTTCATCCTGTAGGTGTTTGCACAAAGTAAGCTGTAGTTTTCGTAATTGTTTACAGATTTTTATGAATTACACGTCATTTAAAAGATAAATGAATGTACTATTACAATAAACACTGGTTGTAACTCTAAAAGAGGTTGTTGCTATTTAACGGCCCTTCGATGGCCGAGGACTTGCAATATTTTCACAATTATAACTGCTTGCGCCCCATCTCTATCAAAATCACAATTTCAATCAATGTGCACACCGTTTTCACTCTTGTCCTCGTCGGTAGATCTATCAGTCAATTGTTGAAACACATTTCTATCCTATTCAGCCGTTAGACGAGATGTACACGCATTTTGTGTAGTCCTATCACTAGTTGCCACGGTAAACAGTTTTACACGATTTGGTAACTAACACAAAACGCTGAAAAATATGAACATAATATCAATTTTTCAGTGTTCTACAACAACCATGCTTTGGGAATTTGTTTTCCGGTGGCAACTTAAAATCTCAAACCAGATCAGAGAGTGTTTCAGTACATTTTTCATTCATTTTATTTCTAAAATTAGATTGGCGCTCTGAGCGGCTTGCGGTCCAAATGTGATTATTTTGTGAGCCGCTGACAGCGGCTTGCGGTAGTTAATGTGTTAATAGACAATGGTAGAAATGAAACACACGGCAAGTCAACAAGAATATATATAGGAAGCACTGGCTTCGTAGCTCGGTGGTTCAATCCCCAGTTGAGGTGGGATTTTTTAGACCACAAACAGCTCCGGGGTCGACCCAGCCTCATGAAATTGATACCAGACAAACTCTAGGAAGGTTAAGGCGGCCGGCGTGGAGCTGACCACATCACCCCTTGTGTGCCGATGGTAAAGAAAATATGGTCACCATATTCTCAATATGCCTCAGTGGGCATGTAACTCGAATTCCCGCCCCCCCCCCCCCACCCCCCTTCCCCCTTTCCAGAATATTTAAACGTGTAAACAAATAACTAACATATACAAAAGAGAACCATCAAGTGTTGTGTATACTTCCCCTTACCGATAGGCACAAAGACATGAACGTTAAACAAGCAGTTGGAATACAAAATTACGGGCCTTTCTATTTGGATAATATGAAGAAATTCACGGAAAGAGAGGACAATCTTGAGAAATTTCTTATAAAACTAGGAAAGTCAAGGAAATTAATGAAACGGATGAAAATTAAACATGTAAAATAATTTGCTGATAAATGAGACACAACATCTTGTTAAAAATCATAGTAAAAGGAAAAGTTGAAGACAAGGAGGGAATAGGACGACACAGTTTTAGTCAGAAGCGGTTAGGAAAAAGCCTGATGGTGTGTTCCTTAAGGGCATATACACCCAGAAAAAGACAAAAAAGGTTATTTTTGATTTTCATATAATAATTGTGTTTTAAATATTTATAAGCCTTTTTACTTTGATATTCTTTTTGAATTATGTGTTTATCTGTAATAGTTTATGAGTTATCAATGTTCAAAGAGAATCAGATAAGTGTTTTAACATTTTAAAAACTAAACTTTAACGAAAACAGGGCTTGCGATTCACAGTTCCGGTGATATTTTCTACAATTTTAAAGCTATAGCCTTCAAGTTTTGCACACTTATAGCCCATGTTATCCTTTATGGCATGAACCTCCACTTTTTTCTTACATGGTATAGAAACAGAGATATTGCTATACAAAGTTCTAAATTTGTGCTATTTAAAAGGGTCATATTGCAAGAGCCATATCTACAAAACTCATTGGGGTAGACATTTTTGGGTGGTTCACGCCATAGGTAGGGATGTTATGCAGATCATCTGCTGGTTTGGCATTCTTTGCACCTTTTATGTGAGTGAAATTCATTCCCAGGTGCACTGGGGGTTTTCCTTTCTTTTTTTTTCATCACTTCATGTTAGTAATTATTTTCACATAAAACATTAAAATTTATAAAGTAAACTTTGTTCATCATAAAATATAATATCTCTTGTAACATGTGGCCAAATTTTATGTCAACAAGTTTGTTAGTTATTTTCCTGTTAATTTTTTAAAAAGATAACCCATTTCTGGGTGGGTGTTCCCCCTTAAAGACAAGAGACACAGGGTGTTGGAGAGACACAGGATGTTGGAGAGACACAGGATGTTGGAGAGACACAGGATGTTGGAGAGAAACAGCTGCCAATCTACGATGCGGAGATGGTACTTAATGTGATCTCATGTAGTTTCCAATGGGGTCTCTGATGAGTGTAATCTCGAGGGGTCACTGATGGGTGTATAGCTCATGGAATCTGTTGTGAGTTTAGTTCCCAGGATTTCCGATGATTGTCGTTGTGGAGTGTCTCTGTCTGAATGTCCTTTTCGGGAGTCTGTGATGAATGTAATTTTCTGAGATCCCCGATCTGAGTAAAATCCGGCTGACCTTTGACGAGGATGGATCCTTGGGGATCTATGGTCAGTGCAGTTCCGGAGCAGGGGTCTCTGGTGAGACAAAGAACTATTACAACCACTGCTCCCCCTAGCATATCATAACAGATGCCTAGTGAGAAGTTGTGCATAGGACTTGCAACCTCATCATGAACAACCAATCGCTGTATAAACCAGCAATGCACAAGCACGTAAAGTACTTTGGTGCAGGGTTCCTGAGTGAGGCTCAGCTTTTGTGCTGTCAGTATGCGCCTCGAAAAAAAGGTGAAATAAATAAAAGACATATACGAGTACTAAATTTACGGTAACATGTACATAGGTTTGTTAACAGCACGGCCATAAACATTTCTCTAGACCGTCCCTGTGGAGCAAGGGGCCGTCACCACAGCTGATACTCGTACAGGAAGCCTGCACAAAAGCATTCATATGCTCTTGATGCGGTAGTTTATGTACCTATTTGTTTGACATAATGAGGTTCAAACCCCTTGTACAACCTCAAATTAGTCGCCCTTTACGACAAGCCCAATGAAGCAGTAGTTTTTTAAAATTTCTTTGCTTCCTCCGGGACATCATGGAACTACACGGGACATCAGAAAACTACATGGGGCATCATGGATCTACATGGGACATCAGAGAACTACAAGGACATCAGGAAACTACATGGGACATCAGAGAACTACAAGGACATCAGGAAACTACATGGGACATCAGAGAACTACAAGGACATAAGGAAACTACATGGGGCATCATGGATCTACACGGGACATCAGAAAACTACATGGGGCATCATGGATCTACATAGGACATCAGAGAACTACAAGGACATCAGGAAACTACATGGGACATCAGAGAACTACAAGGACATCAGGAAACTACATGGGACATCAGAGAACTACGAGGAGATCAGAAAAATATACGGGACATCATGAAACTATACGGGACATCAGGGAACTACACGGGACATCAGGAAACTACACGGTACATCAGGGAACTACAGGGACATCAGGGAACTACACGGGACATCAGGGAACTACACGGGACATCAAGGAACTACACGGGACATCAGGGAACTACACGGAACATCAGTGAACTATGCGGGACATCAAGGAACTACACGGAAAAAAATAACACACTTGTTGAATTAAACATATGATTCTTTAAAAAAAAACAGCTCATTAGCAGTGATGTGTCAGTAACATGCTGAACTTACAACAAATGATGCTTCGTGAATCAGAATAGGGCCACTTCCTGTTGTCAGCGGTGGAATCTCCTGCAGATCTGCACAAGTCACAGTTTTCTCATCACAGATGCAAGTCTAGAAGATAAAAAAAAAACAACATTAGTGTTTCCCAAACTTACAATAATTGCCTAACTCTTTTAAGAATTTAGTCTTGCCGGATTAATCCTCTAGGGCGAAGATAATCTGTGGCTAGTTTTATTAATACTATTTTAAGTACACTGGCGCATACATAGTTATATAATACATGCTATATATAGAAATAATATTTGCAAAATCGACCTCTCGTATTGCCAAGGCACACTACCAGCATGATCTTCTGCGCATGTGAACCACCTGGTATCCTACCAATCTGCTATAAAGGCAAGTGTATTTCCCGTAGCGCAAGACTGCACATCGGTAAATAAACATGGGCGTATTTTCACTCTACAAAATTCTCATATATTTCTTCTTCTTCCATCCTTAGCCTTCAACCGGCAAAGCAGTATGTGGCCAGTACGCCTAGTGGCGTCTTAGGGCAACAACAAATTGATCAATCTATCGCTGTTTCCACCACGCCTAGTGGCGTCTTTGTGGAACAAAAACAGACCAAACAATCTATCATTGTTTCCGTAATCAGATTGGTTGGCAAGCAGGTGATCAGCCCACTGTGCGAAGTTTTTACGGGATGGGGTAAACAGCCCCATGCCCATACCCTCCTTAGTCGCCTTTTACGACATGCGTGGTAGGGTGCAGTGTTACTATTCTTTGCTCCCCTTTCGGGCCCCGGTAACACACGGGTGATCATATATTTAATTTTAATTAATTGTTTTCTGCAGCTGAAATTTATGATAAAGTAAATTTTAAAAATTTTGTCGTGTATCCATTGAACCCTGTTGCATACCCCTGTAGGGTGATAATCAGAGCCGGATTAACGTAGTAGCAAAAGTAGCATATGCTACGGGCCCCGCGCTTTTAGGGGCCCCGCGCCAATAAATATGTACATAATTTTTTGGTCATTTTCTAATACGAGCGTTAAATCAATGATCTTGTGATTTATGCCATCTTTAGCGCCTTTACATTTGATGTCACGAAATTGTGAGAGAAAGAGCATAAGAGGGTGGCTTAGTGTGACTCTTCATTATTTTTATCTTAACTGTTTGCGGACGGAAGCCATTTAAGTGGCGTTGAAAATTTGGTCACGTTTGGACGGAAGCCACTTTTTTGGCTCTAGGTGTTACGGCGCTCTTCCGGGACCCCAGTATATTCTGGGTGCTTCGATGACTTCTAGTATTTGTGGATGACCAAGTTATTATATGCGTATTCAGTTTATTGAGTCAAAGTCCCTCGGGATCTTATCACTTTTGTAGGATTCCGTAATACTGTCCGTTGGTATCGATAATGTCTGCTTTAGCCCTTGTGATACATTATGTGCTGAACAAGTTTCATATTAAATATTCGACCCTTGACTGACCTGTATTAGTCTCTTGTCTTATTGATTATATTGGCAGTGTGAGATGCAGCGTGTTAAGACATTAATCATCACTGGTCATGATCAGTTGAATAATAATAGCATTTAACTCAACTCCGAATACGACAGTTGATAAGACCGTGATTTCAACGACTCACAATATTTAATTAGTAATTTCATACCATGTGCAGACACCAACTACATGGGAACAAAAGTCACATCACATTCATGTACGATCTGTAAGAGTTCTCATTATTTCATAAGCACCTGTTCACAATCTCTAGATAGAGTTCTGGTTAGAGGTCAGTTCCTTTTAACGGCCAATGTCCTTTGGCATAAATTCAGAGGCTAACTAGACTTAACTTTAACTATACCTGCTAACACTTATTCATGCTAGGGGTTACGAATACTGCTAAATATCCGTTGCTAGTTATTGCCGCTAGCTGTAATACCTCTATACTAGTCTTACCTTACTATTGCTAACTAGAGGTTCCTTTGTTGCATTACCGGGACGTCTCAGGCTAATCTGCTATGTCGTTTAAATATCCGGCTTACAACTAGGAAATTACACTCTCAAATGCTTCCCACACACAATATGGCTCTCCCAGGTCCACCCACTCGACACATATTCTTTAGACAGATTATTACCACACGCAGAGATTGGAGACACTCGCTTCTCGAAATGGGTCATTAATAATCTTGCCCTGCAGTCAACGCAGATAAGTCCACCTTGCCGAACAAGTAGTTTTGAATATCCAAGTCTATTAGCCACACTCATGCCAACTTATTACACGCTAGCCCGTTTGGAGGCCAATATCCATGACGGTACGGAGTGTAGTTACGTAGTACTATTGCTAGTTCACCGTAATGTTCCATTTGGCCTGCGCGCCCAGTGGAGGTTTAACCCTTCGACAAATAAATTCGTTCGTTTTCGTTCGTTCGTTCAACAAACCAGTTAAGCTCCATGCATACCACGCCAGGCAAATCGTGCCCATAATTCTTATGCCTGTATAAACACTGCGTTATTCATACGCACGATAATTGTCTTACGTTTGGTTCAAGAAATACACTGCTCAATTGCTTCCCAGCCACACAATTAAAAAGTGGATATACCACACAGTATAAGTGGCAATGGCCACACCTCTGAAACACACTGCCGTTCGGGTCAAAACCCACAAGTCGAATATATAGTGGCTATGCCACACAATCCACAGTGGCGATGCCACACATTTCAAACACTGCCGTTAGGGCCGAAGCCCACACGTCGAATGACGTTATAAAGACATACGCGTCATGCATAGTGATATGCATACTACGTCGTTAATATATATTCAATTGCGATGTTCCACGGTGCAGCAATCCGAGTTGGCCAAACTCAAATGCTTGCACACATGCAACAATCATCGACATCGGTCGATGAGATATATCTCTATTCGTTTGAGGTGTTCCATGATACAGCCATTCGGATCGAGCACAAATCCAAATGTCTGTAAGCATGAAACAATCATCGACATCAGTCGCGGAGATATAATCATTTGAGGAATGCGCCATGCTGCAGACATGAAGCAATCCTCAACATCATCCCCCTCACTTCCAAACGTGACACTTGTGGCACGGATGATAGTGATGGAGAAGACGCCCTTCTCCCGAACATATCAATATTAGTACTACCTAATTATAACTATGATAATCATTAAGTAGACACATTAAATTTTATAACATTAATAATAGCACTTGTCAACATGGTCACTAAAGAGTTAATTCAATTTCTTCTCAGAGACGTTGCGCGATAAAAGATCTGCCAAGTTATTGTCTGATCCAGCAATAGGCAGGATCGTAAATGAAAATTCTTGAATCAACAAATACCATCGGTGTATTCTAGCGTTACGCATAGTTCTAGCTGTTATGTAAGTAAGAGGACTATGGTCTGTCATAATGTAAAAGTGCGTGCCGATGAGATATCTTGACAGCTTCTCCAGGCACCAGACGATAGACAGGAGCTCACGTTCACCTGTCGCATACTTCTGTTCAGCCGGAGTCAGTTTCCTCGACACATAGAAACATGGATGGAGTGTTTCCTTGTAACATTGCAGCAAACAACCACCCATGGCGAAACTTGAGACATCTGATTGAAGCATGAATGGAATACGTATATTCGGTAATAACAAAATAGGTGCATTACTAAATAATTTCTTAATTGTTACCAAAGCGCTTTCGCAATCTTTGTCCCAACGTACCTTATTAGGACTACCTTTGGTCAACAGTGCGGACAAAGGTGTAGATAGTTGTGCGAAATGCGGGATGAACTTATGGTAATAGTTTATCAAGCCTAAAAGGCTTCTAACTTGTTTCTTAGTTGAAGGGGTAGAAATCTCTAGAATTCTTTTGACTGTATTGTCGTCAGGATACAGTTTGGGGTTACCTATGCGGTGACCAAGAAAAGAAAATTTCCTGACAACCAATTTGGACCTTTGAAGGTCGCACAGTCAAACCATGCATACGTAACGTATGTAGAAGGGAAGTTAAACCATCAATATGGTCTTCCCACGAGTCATGAAATAGGCAGATGTCATCGATGTACGTGATGACATCTTTACGATCGCCAAGAAGGCGGCGCATCATGCGCACAAACGTCGCTGGCGCATTCACCAACCCAAAACACATATAATTCCATTGGTAGAGCCCAAAAGGAGTTGTGAAAGCTGTGTAAGGTTTGGCATTTTCGGCAAGAGGAATTTGCCAGTAGCCTTTAGAGAGATCTAGTTTGCTAAAGAACGTAGCATTAGATAATTCTGACAAAAGATCATCTAAAAGTGGCATAGGCTCACCGTCTGTGATTGTAATTTTGTTCAATCGCCTAAAATCAATACAAATACGTAAAGAATCATCCTTCTTTTTAACTATCACCACCATTGGGGAATGCATATGGTGATTCCGAAGGAGATATCACACCTAAACGTATCATCTCTTTTAACTCTTTTTCTACCCTATCTTTGTGGTGTAAAGATATAGGATAGGGTCTAAGTTTGATAGGTTTATAATCAGTAAGAGTAATATCATGGGATATAAGCGATGTCTGACCTGGAAGGTCGGTGAGAACATCATTGAAAGAAATTAGAATATCCCGAACTTGATCTTGTTGTGACGAAGATAGTGACGAAGAAATAGTCACGTCTTTCCAAGATTCCGATGATTGCAAAGAAGGTAGTTGGAATTGTAAAGGGATAGACGAAGTAGTATCTTCTTCATGAACAACTGCAAAAGAAGCAGTGTGATGTGAAGAATCATCAATAGAGTTAATGACAGGAATTAATTCCTGTGGTCTTTCAACTGTTAATTTTAGCATGTTGACATGGAAGGTTTTGATTTTACCTCTAACGTTTACCGAGTAGTCAACATCTGTGACTTGTTTGATAATATCGAATGGACCTTGCCATGATATCAGTAATTTGTTATCGTTATGAGGTAGTAACAACCAAACTTTTTCCCCTGGTTTGAATGATCTTAATATTCTCTTTTGATTATGTAATAATCTTGATCGTTGAGTGGCTGATTTTATACTCTGGGATGCATACGTGCACGCATCGATGATTCGTTGTCGGAGATCAATCACTAACTCGTAGCTGTTTCGAGTGGCTGTATCAACTGATGCTCCAATCAACAAATCCTTGAGTATCATCATTGGTTCGCGAGGATTCGAACCATAAACCAATTCGAATGGAGACCATCCCGTGCTCTCGTGAGGCACTTCACGAAAAGCGAAGAGGGCCGCCGGCAGAAGCCGATCCCATTCACGAGGGCATTCTTCAGTTATCTTAGATAACATCTGTTTTAGAGTGCTATTGTAGCGCTCGCACACACCGTTTGATTGGGGCCTATACGCACTACAAAACGAGTGGTGAACTGATAGCATGGATTCTAAATCCCTCATAATGTTGGAAGTAAATTGTGATCCTTGATCTGACAATATATCCTCCGGAAATCCGATTCGACAAAATATCGAAAATAATGCATCAGACACAGATGCAGTTGTGATGGTTTTCAATGGTATGGCCTCTGGCCAACGCGTGCAGAGATCTACGCAAGTTAAAATATAACGAAATCCATTATTTGAAACAATTGATAACGGACCCACTATATCTACTGCAATCTTTTTGAAAGGTCTCTCAGGCACGTCTGTAATCTGTAAGGGTGCCGTATGGAACCTGCCCTTACGTGCTATACCTTGGCAAGTTGTACATGATTTGCAGTATAACTTTGTATCTTTATTAACCCCAGGCCAATAAAATTGTGACGTAACACGAAACAATGTTCTTTTGATCCCCATATGCCCTGCCATAGGGGAGTCATGACCTGTTTGTAGGACCAATGGTCTGTATTCTTTAGGTACTATCACTTGATGTATAATAGTTTTGCCATCATCATAATATCTAGTGAGTATTGATTTCTTTATCTTGAACCATTGTTTAGCCCCTGTTGTGTATTTAATCGTTTTTTGTTCTGCTCGGCTAAACAATTCTTGTAAAGTTGGGTCACTCTTCTGTTTTTCTGCAAAAACAGAAGGTGAAACAGTGCCAACTTGAGACATAATTGTATCTATTATAGGAAGAGGTGGTGTAGCCATGTCCGTAGCTAACTGTTGTGCTCTCGTTACAACAGCATTTGCCACCTGTGGGTGAGATTCAACCCACATTGCAATCTCCTCAGGAGTGCAATCTTTAACTCCTGGTATGTTTCCTATTATAATTTCAGTTATGGGTGCTCTCAAGCCGCAGGCATAGACAGTGCCTGTGTAAAAAGGAGTATCAATGTATACTCGTGCCACAGGGAAAGTTTCTATATTCCCACCAAATGTGACACACTTAACTGATTTGCCTGTAAAAGCAGAGGGCTCGATAAGCGAGTGCTTTATGCCTATCGTTGAGAACCCAGTGTCACGCAAAACTCTTACTACCTTACCATCCAATATTCCGGGATGAAATGTAAGATAACCGACATTTACACATGCCGACATTGTTGGCATACAATGACCACAATCAAGTGTAATTGTAGACTTTAATTTGTTTTTCAACTGACACTCATAACATGTATCATTCATTACCATACATGCGCTCGCATGATCATTATCATCATTACCTTTTTCCTTTTTAACACTGCAACTATTTGCATGTCTCTGTTTATTTTTGTCTCTCGACGGAGATCTGGCATCACCTTTGTTATTATTGAATGACTTTTTATTGCTATAATAAAAATCAGTAGAGTCATCCTTCCTGGCATCTCTACCATAATATGATCTCTGTTTATAGTATCCTTTTTGATGTGAACCATCATAATCCCTGCCTCTGTGATACCCACGATCATGAGGTGAATATCCTCTATAACCTCGTCGATATGAATTGGAAGGAGAGCGATGACGACGGAAGTTATAAAAACCTCTGTCGGATTGATAATAATCTGAACGACAACGTCCATCAAAGCTCTTCGATCGAGGTCTGTGATCATGTTGTACCGCGCACACAGGCATAGGATCTCGAATAGTCGATCTATGAAGATCTTTATTCTGATGTGCGGTTTGATACTGTCTTCCGAGTTTTTCATACTCATCGATAGAATTAGGATGTCTTTCTTGTAAAAATGCTTCTAATTCAGTGCTGCATGCGGATAAAACTTTATCTCGCAGCATGAGATCTATAACACCTTCATATGTTTTATTGATACCAGATAGATCAATCCAGGGGCTAAGGTAAGGTTTAATAGATGCAATGAATTCACCAAAATCTGCATCCTTGCTTGGTTTAGCAGCATGAAAGCGATCTCTGAATCCAGACTCAGTTAACTGGAAACGTCTTAGTAATACCTCTTTTACGACATCGAAATCGCTTCTGCTCTTTTCATCAAGACTCATGAAACATTTAAGTGAGTCACCAGTCAAAAAATCAAGTAAAAGACTGCTCCATCTTTCCTTGGGTATGTTCAGAGCTGTGACCTTGATGATGAATCTAGATATGAAAGAGTCAACACAATCGCGAGTTTGGTCAAAATGTGGCATTTTAAACTTAGGATAAAAAATATTTGTACCAGCCGCAGTCTTAGTTTGTTCAGACTGCACTTTAGCTAATTCTAAAGCTTTTTCTTTTTATGCATGAAGTTTTAATGTTTCCATTTCCATGGCATTTTTATGGACTTGATCCAGTTGCATAAGTTCCATTCTCCTTAATTCCATTTCTTTATCCCGATGTGCCATTCTTTTCTTTTCAAATTCTCTGTCTTTTTCTTGTTGAGCCATTTTATCCCTCTCGAATTCTCTGTCTTTTTCTTGTTGAGCTAATTCTTTATCTTTCTGCTCTCTGTCTTTTTATTGTTGAGCTAATTCTTTATCACGTTGAGCTATAGTCAGTCGTTCTAATTCCATTTTCATGGATATTTCTTTTTCCTTCAATTCCCTTTCTTGGGTTAATTCAAACCTCCTAAGCTCATCAGCTCGTTTAGTCATTTCGCGCTGTTCCATTCTTTCCAGACGCGATAAATATTCATCATATTTCGTATCTGCAAAACTTTGTAGTTCCGCCCCTGATTTTCCATAACTTTTCCCAATATCAATGAATTCCTGTAGTGTAGACATGATAATAGGTTTCTGAGTACCTTCAATAGTCTATAATATACACCAGGTTTATAGAACTCACTATAATATGTACATGAATATATTAATCAATAACAAACAAGTTCCAAGAACATGTGACAAAGACAGTGAAAACAATCAAATGATTTACAATGAAATGATTTTTCAATTATACGACAACACTTTACACTTATAAAGTAAATAAAGAAGACTTATAAACAGTAATCAGTAAAAGAAAGAAAAGAATTTACATCACAAAAATATAACAAGACAAGTCGTCTTAGACAAACGTGTAGACAAAGAAGTTTTAGATCACACACGACAACAATTGTCAACAGTACTGAAAGTAGGTTATGTAAATAAAGAGGACGTAACTCACTTGACGAAACTGCTAAGTACACAAAATATGGTTATATTGCGAACTGAGGAAACATGTATATCCTGACGCCAAAGAAAAAAATATAATCAGTCAGATCCTCAGTCGGCGAAATATAAGCATGCAAATCTCTAATAGAAGTTAACATTCACTGAAGTTTTCCTGGGAAAATTCCAGTCAATATTAAACACGACGAATATACGAATATACGAAAAACATGAATGGGGGAACACAGATGATAGTGAAAAGTAAGTAAAGTGATGATGAACTGTAAACCAAAGCTAATGCAAGGACAATATGATAATGTTCAAGCGCCCTAGTAAAATCAAGAACTTATCTGTTTAGTTGTCCCTCTGAGAAATACATGAATGCATGTAATTCTAATCCAAGTGTCTTCAACAGCTGAGGTCCATTGATGGTAGACCTTGACCTTCGCAGCAGGGTAACCGTTTGAAAGTATTGCTTCGGTCTTCGAACGTAGTTTCTTCAATCGATCTGCGTCGCAGCCTCAGATGAATTTGATGAAGAGATATATTCTCCACTGGTTCAGGTTCTTGAGTGGAAGATTACCGTTCTATCTGTGTGAATCAGTCTCTTTGGTGGAAGAAAATTCGGATATTCAGGCAATGTTGTCTGCTAACGTTGAAGGCATCGATGTAGTGACGTCACTTTCTGTCCTGCGCATTTCAGTTGCCGGTTAGGCTTGAAAGAATGATTTTGCATTTAAACGTTCATCATCAATTTAACTTTCTTCGTTACTTGAAGGGGGGATCCAGTATTCACGAAATCCAGACACTTTCTGACACCAGTATGTTACGGCGCTCTTCCGGGACCCCAGTATATTCTGGGTGCTTCGATGACTTCTAGTATTTGTGGATGACCAAGTTATTATATGCGTATTCAGTTTATTGAGTCAAAGTCCCTCGGGTTCTTATCACTTTTGTAGGATTCCGTAATACTGTCCGTTGGTATCGATAATGTCTGCTTTAGCCCTTGTGATACATTATGTGCTGAACAAGTTTCATATTAAATATTCGACCCTTGACTGACCTGTATTAGTCTCTTGTCTTATTGATTATATTGGCAGTGTGAGATGCAGCGTGTTAAGACATTAATCATCACTGGTCATGATCAGTTGAATAATAATAGCATTTAACTCAACTCCGAATACGACAGTTGATAAGACCGTGATTTCAACGACTCACAATATTTAATTAGTAATTTCATACCATGTGCAGACACCAACTACATGGGAACAAAAGTCACATCACATTCATGTACGATCTGTAAGAGTTCTCATTATTTCATAAGCACCTGTTCACAATCTCTATCTAGAGTTCTGGTTAGAGGTCAGTTCCTTTTAACGGCCAATGTCCTTTGGCATAAATTCAGAGGCTAACTAGACTTAACTATCCTGCTAGTTATGCAATACACTTATTATGCTAGGCTTACGTCTACTGCTAGTCGTTTAATATCCGTTACACTAGGCTTACGCTTGCCGCTAGCTGTACAATATCCATCTATACTAGTCTTACACTATTGCTAGTACCGTAATGTTCCTTTGGCATACCACGCCAGGCAAATCTGCCATAATTATGTAAACTGCGTTATTCATACGACGACTTACGTTTGGTTCAAGAAATACACTGCTCAATTGGCTTCCCAGCCACACAATTAAAAAGTGGATATACCACACAGTATAAGTGGCAATGGCCACACCTCTGAAACACACTGCCGTTCGGTTCAAAACCCACAAGTCGAATATATAGTGGCTATGCCACACAATCCACAGTGGCGATGCCACACATTTCAAACACTGCCGTTAGGGCCGAAGCCCACACGTCGAATGACGTTATAAAGACATACGCGTCATGCATAGTGATATGCATACTACGTCGTTAATATATATTCAATTGCGATGTTCCACGGTGCAGCAATCCGAGTTGGCCAAACTCAAATGCTTGCACACATGCAACAATCATCGACATCGGTCGATGAGATATATATCTATTCGTTTGAGGTGTTCCATGATACAGCCATTCGGATCGAGCACAAATCCAAATGTCTGTAAGCATGAAACAATCATCGACATCAGTCGCGGAGATATAATCATTTGAGGAATGCGCCATGCTGCAGACATGAAGCAATCCTCAACACTAGGCGACTGCCCCTCTAATTTTGTTTCGGTCTTTGTGAAATGAATTTGCAATAACAATAAAAACTAGAATTTAGGAAACAGAAACTTCCTGTTTTAATTGAGGTATACGGCGTGCTCGCACTCTCTTTCGATCTTGATTACAATTTCTTGATTTGTAAGGTTAGAAAACTCAAAAAATGAGCAGTAGACACATAGATATTGGACGTAATTATGCTTCTGGAAGTGCAAAACGTAAAGCGAAGGAAGAAAAAGAAAGAAGAGATCAACTTGTGATATCAACAACACGTAAGCTGACATAATATTTTGATGTTCGTGGTGGTGGTACTCTAACCGCTGAAGCTGGAAGTACAGGAACAACTAGTACTAGTGCAGACTGTGGAGCAGAAAACATACAGCAAAACCCAGCATACGCTGAGTCTGAATGTGAAAGAATAAGTGAAACGAAGAAGTACTCTAATGATACTGGTGACTGGCCGAACAATATAGATGACTGTGAGCGTGAATATTGGATATCCAAGGAAAGGGAAAAATGTCAACATGTTGATAGTGCCTTCTCTTCATCCGTGCGATTGTATGACACTGAAAAGAAAACTCGATACTGTCAGAAGTCTTATTTTACACATATTCATAAACTTACAAACAAGCAACATGCAAGAAAATGGTTATGCTATTCAGAAAGTAAAGGGCGCCTATTCTGTTTCCCATGCAAGCTTATGAGTTCAGAATGTTCATCAAAGTTTACTGTGGAAGGGTTTAATGACTGGAAAAATGCAAGCAATCTATTGCGTCGACATGAAGAAAGCTCCTCACATAGACAAGCTTTAATTTCACTGTTGATGCGTAAAAACAAAGGTGAACGTGTCGATTCCCAACTTGTGAAAGAAATGGACATTCAAGAAAAGTATTGGCACAAACTTCTAGAGCGAATAATTGAAGTTATGTAGTTTTAGCAGAACGAGGCCTTTCATTTCGTGGCAGCGGTGAAATTGTTGGGTCCCCTTATAACGGGAATTACTTAGGGTTGTTAGAATTACTGGCCAAGTTTGACCCTTTTCTGGTAGAGCATATAAGTACTCATGCAAACAAAGGATTTGGACATACATCATATCTATCTAAAACAACGTGTGAGGAATTCATCAATCTGATTGGATCCAGCATACTGGATCACATTCTCTGTGAAGTGAAGAAATACAAGTATTATTCCGTTTCATTGGATTCTACTCCAGATATATCTAATATGGACCAGCTGACTTTGACTCTGCGCTATGTTTTGCCATCTGGACCAGTTGAAAGATTTGTGACATTTTTGGATATGGAGGGTCATAGTGCTGAACAGCTTACTAAAAGTCTACTTAATTTTTTAAAGGCAAATGACATTGATATTAAAGACTGCCGCGGTCAAAGTTATGGCAACGCCAGCAACATGAGTGGCAAGTTTATAGGATTACAAGCACGAATTAGAGAGATGAATAAGTTTGCGCATTACATTCCTTGTTTTGCACATTCACTAAATTTGGTTGGAAAATGTGCTGCTGAAGGTTGTGAAGAAGCAGTAATTTTCTTTCGATTTGTTGAAATTCTGTACACCTTCTTTTCTGCTTCTACCTACCGGTGGGGTCTCCTTGTAGCAAAGTTTGATTTTGCTGGGGAGGTTATGATGGTATCCTAAAAGAGTGAAATCAGTGTCTGCATTAACCGTGTGAGGTCAAGCACATGTAGGCCCCTGACTCTAAAAAGATGATGATGAAATATATGCAGAGAACCTAACGCTACCTCCCTAGATCTCACACGGTCACTATTTTGGCTCTAGTGTCTGGTGTATGATGTACCTAGTGTCTAGGGGAGAAATGAAATGATGATACACAACACACAAACACTTTACGTTTCTATGAGGGAGTGAATAAAACCAGTGGTTAAGTTTTTCTTTAAATAAATTTTTTTCTGTACAATTTAATCTGCCTGTCCAGTCATATCTTTTGGACAGGTCTTTGAAAATGAGGACAAGATAGTTTACAGAAAAGATCAACTAAAATTTGTGGGGACAATTTGCCCACTAACTATAAAGTTAATATATATATATATGTCTTTCCTGTTGGAATGTTCACAGCTTACACTTTATTCATATAAGAGGGAGAGTCACTGTGTATGAGGGGCTGTAATGTCATCATACCCCACAAAAGTCCTGAGTATGACTTGAAATACCAGTGTTATTTATACGAAAATGTCAGATATACCCAGATGCTTAACACATCACCTGGGATTCCTTGTAGAATGATAATACAGTATGAAGTTGCAGAAATTCTCGATCTTTCAAAATTGCCCAAGCTCCTCCCGTTGTCTTTAGACAGCATAAATGAATGGTCGGAGACTTGATAGCTTTTATTCTCTCTCAGCAGGTTTCCTGTTACCAGCTGGCAACAGGAAATAAAACCTCACAAATATCAAGAAATATAAACAAATGACGCTGACTTGCAAAGAAGTGGCCTCAGTTTCTTCTGCTCCGTCCAGACTGTGAAATACTTAATTAGTTATTTAATTTACTTTTAAATTTATCACAGCTGTTCTCAGCGTATCTGAATAAAAGTTTTCTTCAACTGGCAATGAACAATGAAACCCTTTTGCTAATATTTACTAGCACTGGCCAATCGAAAGCTTGCGACTACCAGAATTCAAATGCAGTTTTTGAAAAAAAAAAATTATTCCAAACAAACTCTGCGTCTGGTAGTCGATTGGCCAGTCTGCTTTAGTTATGCCCAATACAAAAAGATGTTTCGTTTTGGATTACATTTTTCCTACCGCTCCCCTTTTCCTATTATACTCTTTTTACCCAAGCGAATTTGAATGTACCGCAATGCCTCTCTTCTAAGCTCGCGTCCCCACTACCGTTATAAAAAAAAAACAAGCAGGAACGACAGTCTGTCTGGTCGAGCGTCCGTAGACATTTAGTATTTTCTCAATAACTTGGCTAATTCTTGGACTACCATATTATTTAAAACACATTCTTGCTCAGTGGAATCTAAGCTATACTACCATATGATTTTTATGGTCAGATTCATATTGGTTTAGATTTTCAATTTTTGTCATAGTCAATCGTCAAATAAATATTTTACACAAGACCGCCATCTTTCCCTCTCTTTCATCTCGCCAGCATGTATTTTCAAATAACTAACTTGTTTTAGTGACGTCAGAAATACTACCGCGAGGATGAAATAAAAATTTGTCTGCGTGTTTGCCTCTGTTGGCTTTGCTCCAGCGTGTATATATGCATGGCAGAATGTGTCAAGCGAAGCGGGGTGTTGGCGTGGCGGGTTAAGAATTGGCGTTAAATATTTGTATTGTCTCGCGTAACACTACCAAAAAATGTAAGGATTACTACTTATTACCAGCGTTAAAGTTAACTATTACGTTAATTCAGATAGCAGTTTGGCGGCATACTTCCGCAAAATCGTTAATTGTAAGTCTTGGCTGCAGTGTGTATGCAGCAGATCTGGCAAAATGTTAAAAATGGAAGTCACAAGGAAAGCGAGTAGGTTCAAACGAAGGGGGGGGGGGGGGGGGGGGGGGGGGGATTGGTTCTAAGCCGTTCCAAGGCACAAAATCGGCGCTATGCTGGCGTGTGAGAACATCACCGTCAGACACAATAGGGCGGGTTTATTTATTATCATTTTATGACTAAAATCTTACTGAAATGAGCGATTATTCTCGCAGATTTTACTACACACCTCCCATCCTAAAACATGCAATCATTAGCAGGTTATAATCTGCGAGATAACTTAGCTCAATGAAGTCTTACGCGTTTTTCTGATCTTCATCATAAGGATGTCTACTCAAAAAGTCTGCACCTACGTTCTTAGGGCCGGGAATATATTCAATCAGAAATGAGTATGGCTGCAATAATAAAGACCATCTCAATAATCTGGAATTTTCATGCTTGGCCTGTGAGATGAACACGAGAGGTGAATGATCCGTGTGGACCACAAATGTCCTGCCATATAAATAAATCTGGAATTTTTTTATGGCCCATATCAAAGCTAGACATTCCTTTTCACTTGTTGAATAATATTTTTCCGCTTTGTTCAACTTGCGGCTTGCATAAGCGTCTGAGTTCAATTCTCCATCTTGTGAGGAGGACCTTTGCAACAATGTAGCGCCTAGGCCCACATTGCTTGCGTCACTTCTCACGATAAATTCTTGATTCAAGTCAGGCAATTGCAATACTGGCCTGCTTGTGAGTTTTTCTTTTAACTATTGGTAAGCCAATTCACACTGTGCTGAACAGTTTATTGTATCAGGTTGACCCTTGCGAGTTAAATCCGCCAGCGGAGCACATATAGAGTTAAAATGTTTGATGTACTTTTGGTAGAAACCACACAACGACACGAAAGATCGCACATCTTTCTTGGTTTGTGGTCTAGGTGCTCTTTTCAATTTCTGCAGATTCTTGGGATCAGGGGTCATGTTACCCTGATGTACAGTATGTCCCAAGAATTCAACTCTTTACAACCAATACAACATTTTGTTGGCCTAGCGGTTAAGTTAGCCTCTCTGAGTCTATCAAACAGCATATTCAAAGAGGTAACGTGTTCCTCAAATGTTTCCGTCGCAATGAGGATATCGTCCATAAAATTCGAAATACACGGATTTTTCAAGGGATCCAGCAATTTTCGCATCATCCTAGAAAACACACTCGGGGCATTTTTCAACCCAAATGGTAACATGTTGAACTCATAATGACCGTCCGAGGTGCTAAAGGCTAAATAAGGTCGAACCTCAGGCTTTACTCTAATTTGGTAATATCCTTTGCTAAGATCCACCTTAGAAAAATATTTTGCCTTGTTCAGCCTGGCAAATAGTTGAGTAGTATCAGGTAATGGATCCACCTGACCTTCTGTGACAGCATTCAGTTTCCTGTAATCTATGCACAGTCTATGTTCTCCCGATGGTTTCCGCAACAAAACCACACAGGAACTATAAGGAGACCCACTGTGAGAAATAATCCCTTCTTGTAACAAATAATCAATCTCCTCTTTCAAAGCTTTTTCTTTAGCGAAAGGAATAGAATAGGGCCTCATACAGATAGGTGCTGGGTCTAGTAGTTTCATATCATATTCCAACAAATTGGTGTGCCCCGGTTTATCCGTTAACACATCTGTATGTTTCTCAAGGACCTGTTGAACCTTCTCCCTCTGTCCTTTTGTCAGGTGATTACCGATCTTCACCTGTGCAAACGTTTCACTGGTTTTCAGTGGATATTCAAATGAGGAGAGAGGGTCATTTTTCATTTCGGTTGCGATAGACAAGGCCAATAGGTGTGTTCCTTCCTGGATTTGTCTGTCCAGATATTTCTTCAAAAGGTTCACATGATAGACTTTTTCCTTTCCCTTATTGTCTATCTTATAATTTGTTCTGGATACTTTTTCCAAAACTGTATATGGCCCTTGCCATCCAAACTGAAGTTTATTGTTGCTGCCTGGCAATAGAAGAAGCACCTTCTCCCCTACAGCAAGTTCCCTATCCTTAGCTTTCTTATTATAATAAGCAGCATGCTTTTTCCTGGCTTGTCTCAAATTATCATTTACCAGTTTCCAACTAGTTTTTAAACGAGTGGTCAGTTCGTTCACATATTCATATGATGAGGTAACAGTCTCCTCTGCCTTCTCATCTGTCCAGGTCCTTAACAAATTACATGTGGACTTTTAATTTTTCATACTTATTTTTCATGGCACCCGTCAGGTCCTTTACTTTAGAAGCTTTATAGTGAGGACTTTTCTTCCTAGAATCATCACTCACAAATCGTCCACTAACAATTCTTTTCTTGGGGTTTCTCCCCACTTTAAGTTCATTGTGAGAGATCTTCGCTCTCTTTTCGTTTCCTCCAGTTTATATAATTCTGACCGAGGGATTGTCAGCTTAGTCTGGGGTAAAACTACTCGTCGCATAGTGGCCATTCTAATACCTTCGAGTGAAGACTGTGTGTGAAAAGGGGGCTCCCATTCCACGTTGTCTACTTTATTACAATTATTTTTATTTCCAGGCCTAAGTTTGCCCCATGGCATGTCTAGGTCCTGATCAAGTTTCCCACTTGGGGGTATTCCCTCATGAAATACGGCACATGCTTCTACAAAATTCTTAACGATGACCATCATATCTGGCCAATAATATTTTGGAGCTACTTTTTGGCAGATGGTACCTACTTTCTCGTGGTCCCCATCTTTCCCAACATGTAAGCTCCGTATTACGTCTGCCCTATACATTTTAGGAAGGACCAGCTGTCCATGACCAGCTGAACCAGTTCCGGCCTTCCTATATAACACTTTATTCTTTATGTAAAATTCTCCTTTTCTGGGAGGTGTATGGCAGTTACGCAATTTATAAAAGCACTGCTTCAGTGACCTATCTTGAGCCTGTGCCTTCCTCATCTTCTCTGGATGAGTATTTATAGGTTCATCTTCTTCCTTTCTGGATTGTGATCGGGTCTGGACTGCTGCCAAGACGACAGGTCTCTTGGGATTCCCCAAGTAGACATAACGACACCCCAATATCAGAGGGTAGATGGGTGCGTCTATCACTGCTGCTCTGATTATCCCTTCCACATAGCGAGTTTTCACTGTTATCCTTGCAATGGGAAGTTTCATGAGTGGTAGGTCCTTGGTCGCCCCTTGTATCTCCACTGTTTCTGTGGTATACTGATCTGGGTTCACCAAGTGCGCGCTCACGACAGCATCAAAATCTAGACCTGTATCATAGAGGCACCTAATTGTGACATCATTGCATACAACATCCTCACAAACTGGGGAGTGATAAGGTTCCTGCTGTCCAGCAGGTTTGTCCTTTACTTCCTGGTTCCCCCTTCTCATAGCAGCACATCCAGAAGGTTTACTTTTACAGAAGGAGGTCTATGGTAAGACCATTATATGTTATTGTTGGGAGCCGCGCTGGTGTAATGGTTACGGCGTTGTACTGGCGACCAGGTTTTCATGGTTCAAACCCGGGCGTCAGCGTTTGAAGGAATGTTTGCGACCGGACATTTGACTGAATAACCTAAACGGCTCCTGCACATAAATCCCGCGTGGATGGGAAGGAGCGAAGCTCCTGACCGGGTTGGAAGGAAAGTCCACTGACCCCCCAGCCTTGCAATGACATGTCATTGGGCCAAAAGAGCTGGAAATCTCGAGTGCCGCTGGATAGAAACAAAAATGTTATTGTTTAAAGGCGCGTTGTTTGCTTTCCCGCGTCAATAGGAGGTCTACGTTATAAGACCCTGGCTGTTCCAGTGTTTGGAAGCCTAATAGGAGCTTTGATAGAAAGCTCGTGTGTATCGACACTATAAGCACGTTGTGGTTTTCCCGCGCTGTGAAGTTCTGGAGGAACTTGGATGCCTGGTGATTAGACCAGAGATAGAGATATATGTGCGAGGAGTGAATGCCGCACTTACATTGAATACAGACCATAGAGATATATGTGCAAGGGTTGAATGCCGCATACATTGAATGCAGTTGTTACCAGTACGTTAGGATGACTGTACTACATGTTCTAATGATGCAAGTATGTTGTACTATTGTTACTGATGTCCAGGACTAAGCCGTCGATATTATATGTATGGAGCTGTGACCCAGACTTCTGTCAGATTATTTATTTGTGTACGTACTGTCGTGAGTGTCAGTCAAACTTATACACCAAATATTATACAGTAAGATGCATACGAAATCTATCCCGTAACATCTATTTGGGAGCTCATCATACTCCATAACAAGATCCGTGACAGTAATTAACCATTTATTCATTCAATTTCATCTTTTTCATCATTCATAATTTGCCCAAGAAGAAAACAAAAGATAGATGTATATAATAAATAATTCAGTAATTATATTTCTCAGACTTATCAATTTTATATTGTTGCATTTTGAATTTTTACTGAATTATTGATTATCAAAGGTTGGTTACTAGTGAAGGTGGCATCTTAGGCTCTAACTTTTATCTGAATACCATCTTGAGTAGAGACCTTCACAGCCGTGACTATTCTGTGATACAAGTGCTCGTCTCTGACACTGGGGCTATATTCTTTTCAGACAGAATTCTTTTCTGGTCTGTCAGTATCTACTACTGACACTGTACTTTTAAAAAGCTTTTGCTACGACCCCCGGGACTAAAGCGTACCAAAATTAGGGAAATATTGACTTACACGATCAAGCAATCATGGGTTTGTGATTTATATAAACTTGTTGAATCTTTGAAAAGCAGTTACATTGTCCTTTTAGTGATCTATATTAGGTAATTGTCACAGATGGAAATAGTGCAGCAGTAATCATCCACTTTTACCCCTCCCCATCTAGTTTATATTTTTTTTCTACATGAACGAATGATTCACTAGTGCGATTAACACGCGAGCCATCTGGAAATTAAGTCATATGTGAAACAGAGAGCGAAGCGCGGAGCATAGCGTAATAGATTCTTTGATCAAGGGAACACACGATATTCAGTCTGAGACGGACCTTGGATTGTAAAACTTTCAAGGGAAGTAATTGCGTAGCTGATATTCGGCAAGGCGGAGATGATGAAAGTCAAGCCAGAGAGGCAGAGGCGGAAGAGGTGGTAAAATTACCTTTGATTCAAGAATCGAACGGCAAATTGGCTCGGGTTTGGCAGTAAGTGTGACTTTCGCATTTAAGAACGATAGAACGAAATTTATCAATATATATCATGTCTCTCCGATAGCCATGATCAGTTGCCCAGAAATCTATCTGAATTCACTAGCTCGTTATCTTAAGATTTCTCTTACAGAGTGAAAAGTATTAGATTTTCGTGGAGTGTTTCATTTTTCTGATTGCGGTAATTTATATACTAGCTTTAAAGTGATTTAGTGTGTTTAAAGTTTTCATTATATTTCACTGAGATTTTCTGTGCTAATTAAATAACTTATAGTTAAATTTTCCAGCCGTAAAGTAAATTTAATTACTCGCTATTTCCCAGTAAGAGATATTTTAAATTGACTAGTACATGCATTAAATAACTGTCTACTGACGTCATATATTATTTACTTCTATCCATTTTATGTAATTTTATAAATGACTAGTGTTCATATCACGCGTTAAAAGAACGATAGGATAAGCTAGACACGTGTGTTTTAAATCTAATTTATAACAGAGTGGTGAAGAGGTCCTATTTTAACACGTGTTAGATATGATATTGATAATTTGGTTAAATATATTTTCTTTTCCTAAAATATAGGCTGATCAAACCTGAGTCCTAGCGGCTTTTCTTATGGCCATATGAACTTATGATCATACGAACTTATAATATTATAAACATCCAAGAATATTTAATATTGATGAGCTTCTTGCTGTGACCTGTACGGTCCAATTTTCCTCATTTTTTCATGAGAGAAAGCAGAATATATATATTAAATTATAATATTAACTGGACCAGAACTATTACCAGATTTACTTATATCAATCTCATCAGCCAGCTGTGGTGAAATATATTGTCAGCAACATTTGTGTAACTTAACCTAGCGTTTCAGCCACCTGAGGCTAAACAACCTAGGAATTGTATATGTTCTATTTATCCTACATCGGCGATCACCACGCATGAACCCTACTCCAACCAACTGAAGGCATAGATAACTTATTGTATCCAGGACAAATTAAAACACCGACTCTAGCGACTCCTGTGAAATTTGCAGTTAGCAACTACGGAGAGTCTGGGTCTGGATTTAGCAAAACTAAAATTTGACACTTAATAGTATTATTACTTATTAGTGTATTTCCTTGGAATGCCAGCGACAACTACTGTGGTAAGCTTAGTCTGAATGTGGCCACTGCGTGTATGTGAATTGAATGAACAGAGAAAGAAACTTATGTCTTTTGTTAACATCATATACTTATATGGTTTCTTCTTTCTTTTTTTTTTATCTCCATAATCTGATTAGTCACGGGATATATTACATTAGGAACCTATTCTTTTCCCATCCTGACTATTTCATCACTTATTGTTACCTTTTGATCTTTTGGGTAAATTAACCTCTGTGGGGATCGTCCTTTCTTTTCCTTTACCAGAGGGGAGAACCTATTTGTTTAATTTTTCATTTTGTCTGTAAACCATGATCTATTAATGCATAAGATTTATGTTGGGATTTTCTATTAATAATAAACTTTATTAAACCTTTAGTTATCGTGTCGGTCAACCCATATCCATTATATGTTATCCATAGTTTGTTTTCACGTTCGTGCGTATTTGTCACAGAATTGTGTGCGAGGATAATGCACGCCTTCCTGTCCAGTACAATCCGCTTAAGGTCTTTTCTTTATCCGGTACATTCATGTTTCCAGTTTTCTTCTCCATATGTTTGTCGATCTCCTTCTATCTCTCTTACACTAGTGACTCCAGAAGAAGGACTGTCTTGTAATGTTATCAGCAGGTTTCATCTGTGTGTCCTGTCCAGCGTCTTCTTCTCATTTCTTATTACACCGGCACTCATCTAGGTCTTGTCAGGATTATAGCCAAATTAGATAAAACGTTTGGCTCAACGAATATAAATAGCGTGAGTCATACTGGGATAAAGGTCTTAGAAAGGGCTAACGTTACAACCAAAAGGTCTCCATCCGGAAGAAACTAATGGAAACTGGAGAAAAGAAAGTGAGAATTAATCTTCTTCTTCTTCGTACACTCTGAGACGTCTACTTGAATATTGTCGAAGAAAGCAGTGGTCCGCTTGAGGCAATTAGATCTAATCTAAATAAACAAAGATGCGATGTGTACTTGCAAGTGATCTGGTACGGATTATGAAAGGGCATTATCCAGACAAGAATGATGCTAAATAGTTGAAACAATGCATCTGTAACACATAAGTATTTATACCTTAAACTTACCTGGGCGTCATAAGGGCATGAAATCTGCACTGTCAGTGAGACACAGGCGATTTCGATAAAGAAAATGATTAAAGAATTCCTTGTCGATTTCATCATCTTGTTTCTTAAGTTAAACCTGAGAGCAAAGTTGGAAGATAAACAAAGTCAACTAATGATTTTTTCAGTCTTAATGAAGTATCAATCTTATCAATTTTTAAATTTAAATTTACTGTACTTTCAACAGTAGAAACGAAGAATTTTAAACTAGTCTACTGTATAAATTTGGAAACATTACTTAATCTATAATTCAGCGGAAGTCTCTACAACTGCTTATATCACAAAGATGTTAGATGGTCTTTATGAGAAAGTGAAATGGCTTTCTTCTCTATGTAAGTTTTTAGTTAGTGTTCCTTACTTGTTGTAACACACATATAGAGTTGTGATGGCCTTCAAAAACTGGGTGTTGTCTGATAAAACACTTTCTGTTATCTAAAATACGGTTACCGATACCCTATTTTTACAAGATATCTTTCAGGAGATGAAACAGCAAGTAACCCGCCAAGACAAAACGCGCCCCCGGGAGGGGGGGGGGATGCTCTACTATTTATGTTGCGTGCCATGACGACATTAATTCTCCTGTGGTTATTTCATTTATGTCCGTTCTATTACGATTACATAATGAATCTTACTTTCTTACTTAGTCGTTACTCTTCTAGCCTGAGGTGTAGATGTTTGCCAGAGAGAGCGCCATACTTTCCTATCGGCTGTCTTCGCCCTAGCCTGGTTCCTGTCCAGTCTTCGGTCCTTCAGAGATTGTCTAATGTTGTCCTCCCAGCGAACCCTGGGTCGTTCTAGAGATCTGAGTTCTTGGTTCTTGGTTTCCCATATCTGTCGCGGTGGCCAGTCTTTTCCAATTCTGCAGGCATTGACAAACCACCATATTTGGGACTGTTCTACGCGGATCTGCAGGAGCTGGGTATTGAGGCCATGATGTATCGTCTGGCTGCGGACCGTGTCTCTTCTCGTAACTTCAACCGCCTTCCTCAGATACATTATTTCTGAGGTTTGGAGTTGGCTTTTGTAGGTTGTAGTCATTACCCATGACTCACATCTGTGTAGTGAAACTTATCATTAATTGCGGTCAGTGATCAACCGTCACGAAAAACTTGAAAAGCCTGCGTGCTATTTTAATCGGTGTTCAGTTTAGCTTCTGTTGCGCACATATTAGTCTGTGACGCACAGATTACGGTACGTAGGCATACAAATGGAAAGTTATGGCTATTTGTCTGAGGAAAAGTATTTAATTGAGAATCTATGATTCTGAGAGTAAGGGGACAGAACCCGGATCGGTCGATGTTAGATTCGATTACATGGGTTATCATTTCTTGTGGGTCAATCTGGCGTATAAATATTGTTTATGTCATTTTTGCGTCAGGTATGGCCAGAAACAGATTGGTCTTGTTTAAAATGTTTATGACCTGAATTTATATGTATTCCTTGACTAGTTAAGGTGATTGGCTCTTATATCTTTGTATCTTTGTATTTCTATGTCGGACTATTTTGTGAGCTGAACTCTGGGGGGTGAAAGGCGTTGTTAGGCATGCGCCGTTCTTGAGAGAGAAGAGGAAGGCTGCCATGTCGTCGTGTCTATGGCTGGTTATTTAGAAAGTGTAAAGAGTGATTTGTGATCTATTCTAGGAAGGAGATAGTGTCTCTGTATAATGGCATTATCAGAGATTCTCCTATATTCATTATTAACGCCTAGGAATGGCGTGCGTTATTCGCCTGTATGTGTTTTCTAAATCAAGGTAAAACACATAACCTTTTTTGTTCAACTTTGTCGCTAAGACGAAACGAGAGACGTATTATCGTGCATCTCGGGTTGCTGACCACAGATGAAGATGACATGTAAGTTAGCAGCACCAGATTACTCCAGTAACCAGCTTATTGATAGCAGAAATAGATAGAAGCAATGAGGACATTTATGATTATATATCGAAGTAATCCTGCTTCATACTTCTCCATCCCAAGTGAGCGAAGCTCAGGGAGGAGAAGCCATTTTTGATTCCCGACATTGTAAGACTATCATCGGAGAACAGAAAATATCTTACTACCTGATGATGGTACAGGAAGCTAGATAATATAAAAACCCATTACTGTGGTTTAACATGGTCGTCATAACCATTGGATAAACTTTCGGCTTAAGAATCTTAGCCAGGAGAAGGTTCGGTCAGTGAACCATTATTGTTGATGTTGAATGTATCCACCTTAACTGACGCGATTAGTCAGTTAGAACCTGATACGATAGACAACCAGGAGACTGAGTGTTTCCCTTCTATCGTTCCTTTATATTGATGTATCACATAACTATACATCTGATATTGTCACCCATTTTTCAAGTATATGATGATTGTTGTGCCAACGTGTTCTAATGACTGTACCTGTGAGGTCAAAGTGTACGTCCATTAATAAATGTATGAAACGTCTTCAGTGGTCTGCCTTTATTGACTTCAAACTATGATTGAGTGAGTGACTTGTCAACTTATCAGAACTATACACCCATTCGCGTTATTTACATCTACATTTCTCACTCAATGTCAGCATTGTGTCGGAACGAGCTGACCTTTCATTTACGTGTCCAGTATGACCCTATTAGACTGCAAGAAACTCATACTTATCAATGCGATAGCCACAAAACCTACTTATCAATGTGGTGGCCAGATTTCTGGGTCTAACCTGCACAGTGGACATTGCCAGAAGCCAGCTACTGTTACCAGAACGTTTCTTGTGGCCGCATACGACACACACGAACACCAGCAGTACAACTTTCAGACGATGTCAGCTTGACCTGTCAAACATAACACTGGAACTAGGTCAGCGCTTGTTGACATTTGTAACAGAGCAGACAGTTTTCACAACAGATTTATTGAAGAAGTAACTGTGTTAGCAAAAAGTGCATAGATTTCAACGGTGGATCTTCTGGTGTGCTCAAAAAATTGAACATTGTAATAGTTTATACCATAATTAATTATGCATTAAAGTGGCACTTCATTAGTTAATTGACAGTATTATTGTGTGATAACAACTGAACCTC